>WAAE01009142.1:291819-357891 GCA_013400495.1 Nicator chloris
CCCAAACACCCTGACCCCCCAAACCCAGGGCCACCCCCCAAACAGACACCCCCCAAACACAGGGACACATCCCAAACACAGGGACACCCCCCAAACCCACGGACACCCCCCAAACACACGGACACACCTCAAACACAGGGACACACCCCAAACAGAGGGACCCCCCCCAAACACAGGGACACCCCAAACACAGGGACACCCCCCAAACCCACGGACACCCCCCAAACACACGGACACACCTCAAACACAGGGACACACCCCACACACAGGGACACACCCCAAACACAGGGACACCCCCCAAACCCACGGACACCCCCCAAACACACGGACACACCTCAAACACAGGGACACACCCCACACACAGGGACACACCCCAAACACTGGGACACATGGGGAGGTGTTTTGGCTCCTCAGGCAGCCTCTGAGGTCACCTTGGAGCAGCTTGCTGTGTATTGCTGAGCGAGGCTGTCCCCAGACCTGCCAGATTCCTCCTGCAGAGCAGCCCCTCCAGTTCCTGCAGGAATTTTGTGCCAGGGCAGACCCAGGGGTCACAGCTCTGCCTGGGCTCAGCGAGGGCACTCAGAGGATGGGGGGCTGCAGCACATTGTGAGGGGGGAACGAGCCAGAGAGAAAACTTGCTCTGCCCAGCAGTGTAAATTAAAATCTGCTGATATTTGCAGTGTTCCTCACTTCCCCAAAAGTTTCCTCACAGTCCAAGGAAGTCAAGTTTGCTCAGCTAAGACAGGAAGGGCTGCCCAGACCCCCTCCCTGCCATCCCCTGGTACCTCCTGGGCATCTGCCTCCTCCAGCAGCCTTTGGGTGTTCTCTGAGTGCGTCTCCAGCTTATGGAGACCCCCAGAGTTGCCATCTCTTGTGGCAATTCACACTGCCAGAAGAGGATGTGGGCAAAGACCTTCTTTTAACCTTCCTACTCTGGGAGCAACTGCCCCTCGAGAGGCAACCCCTCTGTGTCAGCAAAGGGAGGCTGCAGGCAGGACCTGGGCTGTTTCTGTCACAGATGTCACAGCTCTGGGCTCTGAACTTGTTTTTCATATCCCAATGAAAACAAGAGATGTGTAAAGCCCAGCCAGTTTCTTCCTCTCCTGATCAGATTACCCTGCAGAGATGCAGATACCAAAAGTGCAGCGAAGGCTGAGCCTTGTAAACACTGAGAAATGTCCACAGAGTCGAGGCCTCTGCTTCACAGGGCTTTTTGCATCACTGATGAGGACATGTTCAAGGTTACTTCATGCCAGACATTCCCATGCAGCACTTCTCTGGGTCTCTCAGGGTGTATTTATCTCAGTTTTTGAGTCCTAACACCTCCGACTCCGATGTATTTATCCTTGCAAAAAGTCCTCTGAGGGAAGGCAGTTGTGTTAATCACCACTGTACAGATTGGGAGTTGCTGGATAAAAGGCTAAATTAATTTCTTGGGACATTTGTGGCTGTGCTGGTCTGCCAGGCACCAAATTAGCATCAGGCCCATGTTGGTCTCTGGGCCATTATGGCCACTGATTGTAATCACAGCGAGGGGAGCTGACTTCTCCTGAGCTTAACACAGCCCAGGAAAATCAATGGCAGAGGAGAACACATTGAACTCGTAGCAGGAGCTGATTAAAAGAAAACTATTTATTCACAAACAAAACACAGCTACTCTTGGAGTTCACTGCCTTAACTCTTCATGAACCTCATGCTCAGCACAAGTGGCTCTTTAGGCAGGCAGGCACTGTGGTAAGAATGGCTCTGCCTGTGAATTGGAATGGGAATTGTCTCCACATTCCAGCCTGGGGATGGGGAAAGCAGTGAACCTGAAAGAGGAACAAACCCACCCTAAACTTCCCAAGCAACACTGTAGAAAAACAACTACTACACTGTATAAAGGAAAGATAAGCAGGGAGACTATATCACCTCATTTATCCTCTAAGAAGAGTTCACCAAAACCAGTGACAAGCTGCTTCAAAGATGGATTGGAAAAAATGGGACTATTCCAGACTGAAGGATGTCAGTCTTTGCCTGGCATCAAGGAGAGCCTGGGAGCTGACCAGGCCTGACTTTGTTATCCCTGAGCATTTTTGGGAGAGGCAGAGAGAAACAGAACAGGTCTTTCCCCTGCCACATCCCACATTTAGGACAGGATCAAGCACTCTTGGACAAAGCTGATCCCATTTCTGGACTCATCCCAAACACAGGGGGATGTGTGGGAACCTTTCCAGTGGGAAATTAAACAGCACACACTCTCCAGAGCATAGCAGGGAAAGGTGTGTCACCCATGGGCTGGCAGGTGAAACTTGTGTCAGTGATGAGAATTAATTGTTGGAACACTTTGCCAAAGGATGTGGGAGAGTTTGTACTCCAATATGGTTTTCAAATGATGAGAGGTCTTTCTCCTCCTAAATACACACACACACACACACATATATATATATCAGAGGGAGGGGGGTGTGTGGTGTGTCCAGCTTGAGGCACATCCATCCAGGAGAGCCATGCCACATGCTCAGACTGGTAGAACTGGTGACCACAAAACCCCAGATGCCCATTCCTGACACAGCTCAGCACTGGAAGGATTTGCTGCTGTAAAGCCTCTCTACAATTCACCAGGGCATGGGAACAGGGTCCTTGCAGCATCCCACTGAGCCCAGAGCTCCAGCCAGTGATACACCTGCCTGTGGGAAGGGTCTGTCCAGGGTGGAAAACTTCTGGCATCCAAATTTTGGCCCGAGACTGGACACACACCAAGGCAAGCCAGAGGTGCCCCACTGACCATGGCAGCAGGAACAGGCTGAGTCAGAGAGCCCAGAAGGGCCTGTGGCAGCACTGTGGGACTGTGCTAAGGAAAACCTGATTTATGTGTAACCAGCTGGGGTTAATGTTCACCCAGCAGCATTCTGTGACAGCTAAACTTTAGACTTAGCTCAGAAAACACTGGCTGAGTGCAAGATAAGATCCTGGCAGCCTCCTTCTCTCTGCTCCTCAGCCACAAAGACATCTGCAGAAATGGATGGAGCCTGGGTCTACCTGGTGACAGGAGGATGTGGGTTTGTGGGGGAGAGGATCGTAGAGCTCCTGTCTCAACAAGACTACATCAAAGAAGTCAGAGTTTTTGATTCAGTAGCAAGAGAAGAAGTAGAAAAACTCAGCACAGGTAAGAAAAGGGCATCAGCACCTATTTAGTGGCCATAACCCTCCCTTTCCTGGCAGCTGGGGTAACACTGGAGGTGCCACAGTTCCAGGTGTGGGCCAGGAACCAGGATTAAACAGACTGGGTGAGGAACAACTTCCAGCTCACAAGTTTTACAGCATAGGACTAAACCAAAGAAAAAAGTCCCCTAGGGATGGATCACCCAGGAGATGTCTCCCAGGGAGGCTCTGAGTGCCCAGGCAGGGGTCAGTTGTGAGGAGCCACGTGCACAGAGGGGCAGTGACATGGGACCTTGGCTGCCCAGTCAGTCTGACACAAAGGGGCCCAAACAACATCCTCCTGAGCTGCTCCAACCAGCCACTGCTTCTGAGGGAAAGAACTAAAAGTCCTGACAGCAACAGGATCAAACTCAGCACCTACTGGAGGCATTGCGAAATAAATTATGGAAATAACTGAGAGAAACCTATAGCAGCCTTAAAAAAGGAGGAGATGAGTCTCAGTAAACACTCAGAGATACTGAATTAATCCATTTGATCATATTCTGAGAGCTGCCTTCATGCAGGGTTGAGTAGAGTGAGATTTATTGGGGGAAAACAACCTGTTTTACTGGATTCAGGAGCACCCATGCAAAACAAGGCCAGGCAGCTCAGGGTGCTCTGCTGGGCTGGGTCCCCTGTCCCTGACTGCCCAAACCTTCAGCCTGCTTTGAGAGAGGCAAAAAATGCTGAGGGAGATCCTGTTGGGAGATATGGACAGAAAGAGGATGCACCCACAGCAAGTCAAGACTCCCAGGGAAATATCATTATCAGAAACCCTCCCTGGCAGATGAACTCAGCAGACTGGTTTCCCAAGGTTTCAGGGAGCCAGTTACCTTAAAAGCACCCATAATTGAAGAAGAAGCTGTTCAGACCTTAGGGAGGTGCCAAAATCCATGCTCCAGGAGAGGTCTGTGGGCTGACACCCCAGCAAACCACAGAAAATGAGGCAGAAGCACCTGAGGGGCCACCCCAAGGCCATCCCTCTGCCCAAGGCAGGGTCAGCTCTGCCACAGCCTCCCCCACAGATGTTTGTTCTGTCCCCAGGCCACCCCGGGCAGCCCATTTATTTCTGCCCCAGCAGGCAGTGGGTACAGTCTGGGTCCTTGATTTCCCATCTAAACTTACAAGTAGAAGAGGTATTACAGGATTACTGTGATTTTTTTTTTTTTAACAACAATCTTCACCATCTGCAAACCACATCCTTCCAGTCCATGCTGGTTTCTGCTTTAGGCTAAAGCAGCTCTCACACACTCTTCCCCTGCTGCATCCAGCACTGCAGGGCACTGGCATTGCTCCTGTCTGCAAGGGGGCACTGAACTGTGGGCTGTGACCTCTCTATTGCTGCAAAAACTGATGGATTTGTCTCTTGCATCCTGCAATTTATCCTCCTGTTTCACCTGCCACTGCAATTGTGCCTTTTTCAGATGACAACAAGCAACAGCTCCTGTTGCTCCTGACAACAAGCAATTGCCCTGGCCCAATTT
The DNA here is from genome assembly GCA_013400495.1 of Nicator chloris. Classification (NCBI taxonomy): domain Eukaryota; kingdom Metazoa; phylum Chordata; class Aves; order Passeriformes; family Pycnonotidae; genus Nicator; species Nicator chloris. The sequence goes on from WAAE01009142.1 coordinate 296,484, forward strand.
AATTCCTTCCTGAAGATCAGCTGTCTCTTCCCTGCTAAACCCCAAACTTTCTCTTTGTTCCTATCAAATGTCACCATTTTTTTTCCTTTCCCCCCCTCCAGACTCTGTTAGTTCCATTCAGCTCATACTCAAATCCTCCAGCATGGGCCCTCCCAGTCTGATGTTATCTGCTGATTTAATGAACAAATCTGCCAGATGCTTGATGAAAACAATCAAAAAGACTCAAATACAGCAATAAGCCCTGGAGAGCCCCAGGGCAGGCACCTACCACAGCTGGCAATTCCCTGGGAACTGTAATTCCACCAGCTTTGTGCTCTCCTTAATGGGGCTTATTTAGCCCATGTTTTACTGACTCCTTGGGAGAATGAGGCTGAGTTTCCAAAGCCCTTCCAAAATCAAGATAGATGACATCAACCTGTCCCACAATATCCCTCCAGCCTGTTACCTTGTCATGAGAACAAAGGAGGTTTATCTGGCTTGATTTGTTCTTGACAAATCCCTGTCAGCTGCTTCCATTCCCCCCATTACCCCACAGGTGCTCACACACTCGTGGTTTGAGTGCATGCTCCTGAACTTCCTGGGGTTGAAACCAAAATGTTCTGTAATTTCCTGCCTCTTCTTTATCTCCCTTCTAAGCACCAGTGTTTCATTTGCTCTGCTGAACTCTCCCAGCTCCTTCAGAAGTTCTCCAAAGTAGCTGACAAGACGCTAAAGCTGCGGTTACACCCCTCACCTCTTTAGGAGCCCTAGGAAGAGCTCATCAGCCCTCCTCAATTTGAAAATTCCTCACGGTTGCTTTACACCAGCTGCGTTAACACCGGTGGTGTGAAAAAGACTATTTAACACTTCAGCCTGATGGGTTCCGGGCTTTCCTAAAGGACGGAGTAGCAGAAAAACTCCCCCCAAGAGTCTGAGGGCACCCTGCTCCACCTCTCAGCAGGAGCATCCTCCTCTGCACTCTGGTCCTCCAGGCAAGGGTTTCACCTCTGCTGCATGGACAGCTCCTTGCTTTCCACCCTCTATTCTCACTGAATCCACTCTGTGCTTTACTACTAAATTAATGTTAATACCCAATGTTAATTAATTTAATATTAAAGCTCTTCAGAGTGAGTCCACTGATTATTGGCTATGCTAATTAAGAAGGCAGCCTGACCCTTTGGTAAAATTTCTGTCTCCTCCTCCATCCCAGGCTGCTCAGGGAACACTCAGCCACTTGATCTGCTGGCTTGGATTCTGTCCCTCCTTTTGGAACATGAGGAATGATCCTCTCCCCACCTTGCCCTGTTGACTCTTCCCTGAGGGTTTCCACATCATCACAGCTGGAGCCACAGACCCTTCCCTGAGCTGCTCTTTTGTGTGATCCTCCAGAAATTCCTACCCTGACCCTGGGATGTGTGGGGCTCTCCAGGCAGCTGCCAGCCCAGGGCAGAGGAGACAGATCCTTCCCAAAGCAGCAGGATTATTGCAAATCCCTGAGGAGTACAGGCTCCTCATCCCAGCTTCTCCCTGGCCTAGTCCCAGCTATGGGAAAAATCCTATTTAAATGTTACAACACTGCCTCAAAGCAAGAAAATGAATAGGAGATGCCAGGAGTAGCCATGGATAGAACAGCTGCTCTGAGGAAGAAGAAGGAGAAAGTAAAAGGGAATAGGGGGAAAATTCCGAGTGGCTCTAAGGGAGGAATTTCCTATGAAACCTTTTAATCCTGTTACATTATTTTCCTTCTTGATCTACAGTATTTGCAATTCAAACAAAGCTCAGTACAATGTCTCTTGAAATCACCGGGTGTTATTGCCAGCAAGCCCTAAAATCTTCTGTCTGAAGGAAAGTCTGAGTTCTGTCCGAGCCCAGCACAGCTTCCCTGATCCTCAGGGGCTGGAGCAGCTGCAGCCCTGGGCCAAGGGTGTCCTGCTCCCAGGGCCACCCTTGGGTGCAGGTTGGGGGTTTGCAGTGCCAGACACAGAGATTGTGCCCCCTGTCTGATGCAGAGCACCCAGCACATGTTGAATTAACACCAGATGCAAACCTGGCTTCTTGGAGCTCAATCAAAAAAAAGGACTTTTGCCCTGGTGTGACCATCAGAGAGTGCTTTGCCTTGCCCTGCAGAGGGGACATTCCACGCTTTGCAGGGAGGTGAGGATGCTGATTTCCACTCTTTCCCCACCCCCATGCCTCTCTGCATTGTTTTTCTGCAGCCAGCACTGGTGTGACAGTGCTGAGAGGAGACGTCCGAGAGGCCGGCGCGCTGCTGGCCGCCATGCGCGGCGTGCACGTGGTGCTGCACACGGCTGCTCTGCTGGACTACGGGGACACGAGGCCCTTCGGGGACATGAGAGCTGTCAACGTCGGGGGTGAGCCTGCCACGGGGCCCTGCACACAGCCCTGCCCTCACACACACCTGGCAGCCACGCGGGAGGCTCCAGCAGACACATCCAGCCGCGTTCAGCGCTCCTGAGCCCCGCGCACCCCGAGGTGGGAAAGGCGCCCGGGACCTTTCCCGTGGGGAAGTTTCTCCCCTTGCCGCTCTGTCCTTGCTCAGGGCTGGCCACGCTGCTCCTCTCCACTGCTCATCATTAAATCTGGGCTCAGCTCTGGCACAGCTGTTCTGGTCCAGGGCGGGACTTCCCCTGATGGCTCTGAGGTGGCTCAGGACCCTCCTGCAGCGGTAAGGAACTGTTCCGTGTGTGACAAGGACAGCAAATAAAATCAAACCCTGTTTAGATAGCTCAGAGCTTTCCCAGGGATTTTGCCCCGTCTATACCAGCACAAGGCTGTACCTGTTGAACTGCACCCACCAGAAGGGAGTGATGCTGTTTTAATTAGCAGAGTGATGCTGTTTAATTAGTCAGAGTTCCCGGCTATCATGTATCGACAGGCCACGTATAACTGAGAGCTCCACAACCCTGTCCTCCCACCACCAAGAGCCAATTTCATGTTTGGTGCAAGATCTGCTTAGAGAAAATGTGTTCATAAATCTAGGAAATAAGCACGGGCTATAAAAATAATGAAATCCCTATTACAGCAGCAATTCCAGTGGTACCTCAGGCTGTTAGCTACTAAAATAGTCGTTAACCAAAAGGAAGGAATTTTATTTTTTTTAATATATATACATCTCCAACTCAATTACTGCTTAGGGCTTCGACTATTTGCTGATACATTCAAGGGTAACATTTAAATTCCAGCCTTCTTTTCATTGCTGTAGTTGTTTTCAAAACTCGATGCTTTTAAGAGCCTGTATTGTGCTCTCTGTGTTCTGAGAATATTCAGAGCCCGAGGGTTCCTGCTGCTTTTTAGTGGCTTTGTGAGCTCTTTCCCTTCACTGTTGCTGTGAGCTCTGTGCTTCAGCACAGGGAGGATTTCCAGAGAGCACTAAACACTGGGCAAGTCTCCTCCTCAGCAAACCAAACCTCTTGCAGATGTTGGTGACATTCCCAGAAAACCACACACACACAAGGATTTTCCAGTGTCTCCCAGTGACTCTTTGAGGAGCACGATCTGGGATGGCTTAACAGGAGCCTGTCCTGCATTTCTGCCTCCCCTTGGGTGGCTCCACATGGAACTCCCCAAAATGGGGCTGCTGCCCTCACTAGGGCTCCTCAAGTTCCTGAATTGAGAGGTTAGTCTGAAGTTCTCCATAAAAATGATGGCAGAAAGAAGAATAAAAATGGTCTTTGATACTTGCTGTAGACTTAATGGAGAAAAGTAGGGTCAGGAGAGGTCAAGTCTATAATCCTCCAGCTGGCTCCTCTGTGCAACTCAGGCCACAGAAATTCATCCAATTACTGCCCTAAGCCCAACAATTTGTGGCAAAAGTGGACTATTCCTTTTCAAAAGGCTTGTTGCCTCAAATTAAGGATGCAAATTAATGGGCTATCAATCATGGCTTTCAGCAAGCCATAACAATGCTGAGGAGTGGTGGTGTGGCTATGGTTAATTATCATTTCTGGCCAAAATTTACATCTTCTGCTTTGATTCCCTCCTCTGTGTTCCCATCACTGGCTGCTGAATCCTGTTAGAGCCTTGTTGACTGAATTGAAGAGTTCCCTTCTACAGGAATTGTGTTTTCCATCTAGTCACTTAAAGACTTTTTAATCTGCTTTTTGTTAAGCTGAATGGATTTGAACTCAGCTGTTTCCAGTGATGTGTCTCACCAGGGGTTCCCAGTTAACTTTACATATTGTGATAGGCTCATAGAGAAGCACATTGCTTCTTTTCCACTGGGATTTCAGATGGATTCATGTGCTCTGAAATGATCCTAAACTCAGGATTTCCTTGGTAATTTCAGATTATGCCCTTAATAGCAAAGAGGAGAGAAATCACAAGCCCTCCCACACAAAATCTGCAGATCTTAGCCAGGTACAAATAGTGTGGAGGTTTCTGGAAGCCACCCCTAGGAGCTGCTTCCTTTCAGATCTGCCTTATCAGGTCTGAAGGCTCTCACTCCTTGTCACTGAGGTTCTCACAGGTTCAACTTGGATCAAAACCACAATGAATGCAGAAACCACCCCTGCAAGAACCATAAATCATTTGAACCCACCAAAATACTCCAAAATAACCACACTAAATCACACACACTGACCAACTAGTTCAGCCAGGACAACCTTCCTTAAAGCAAACCATGTTTTGGATTTGTCTGGATTTCATGTGTAAGCTGCTCTCATTATTTTATTCAATGTTCTGCAGCTATCAGGAGTCTGATGGAGTGATTTCATCCTGTAGCACCTTGCAGAGCTTCTATGGAGCAACACATGCAACTAAAACACTGACCCTTTGCCAGAAGGCTGCAGTTCACCAACAATCTGCCCACAAATGAAGAGATGGAGTTTTACTCTGCCAGGCCCTCAGCTTCCCTTTGTCAGCAGCTCTAAAGTCCAAGTTAAGTCAGCTGCCAATGGCCATGGAGGTTCAGCCACATCAAAGCTATGGATGTGACTGCTACTCGTGTTATAAACCATCCCCTCCTGAGGAAATGCAGCCCTGACCTGGGGCTTTACATATTTTCAGCCATAAAGAAAAGATGGATTAATTCCAAGTCAGAAAAAGCCTGGGAATCTGTTTTGATTTGCACAACAGGAATCAAAGCAAGGTGGTTGATGCTTGTCCTTCCCCTCCTGCCCCACAGGCACTGAAAATGTGTTAAGGGCCTGCTGTGCCCTGAGCATCCCATACCTGCTCTACACCAGCTCCATCGCTGCCGTGCGACCCAACACCTCCTGTGAGCCCCTGCTCAGGTGAGGCTCAGCAAATCTTCTCCATTGCTCTGTTTGTCCACTCAAACAGCAATGGATCTGCAGCCAGAGGGAGATTTGAGCTGTGGCTACCAAGAAGATTTCTTTTCCCCTTCCTGTCTGTTCCTCTTGTCTTTCTTGGAAACCCTTCCCTGCTGCTCTGCCTGTTTAGGAACCATGGCTCTTCCCAACCTGAGCCTGGCCAGTGATAGCCCAAGGTGGGAGCTGTGTGTCCCAGCTGCTCTGCCAGGCTGTCCCTGGTTCTACAGCCCTGCTCCTCTGAGCCCTAAAATCATTTTCAGATAAGATTTCAGGTGCTCAGAGTTTGGGATAGGGCCAAATGATATCCTGCTGTTGGGTCAGTTTTTGCTCTCCCTCACAATGAGTCAGCCCAAAGGACAGGTGATGCCCCACTGCCACCCCCACACTGCCCCTCCTCATCCCAGCTCCACAGGGAACTGCTGGCAAGCCTGCACACAGCTCCTGTTATCAAATGTGGGCAGATCTCGTGGAGCATTATCCCAGAAAAAAGTAATTGACCAATCTTAGGGGACAGATGCGCTGGTGTGAGCCTGCCCTGCAGGATTCAGGTGTCGTCACAACCTTTGTTACCTGCTTTGTTACCTGCTTCTGACCTGTAAATTGTACCCTTCTATCCCTCCAAATCCTTCTCCCTGGCAACATGCTCCTGGGGGCTATCTCCTGGGCTGCTGGATGTCACCACTTCAGGGCATCATGCTCCACCCTTCTCCTCTGTTTGTGGCTCCCACGGGATTGACCCACAGACCCAAAAGCAGGAGCAGAGCTTTAGGAAACCCTCTGTGGCAAAGGTGGGATTTGGATCAATACAAAGACAGTGGTCAAAAAAACAGTTTTGAGGGTTTTTTTGCTTTGATCTCCAGAAGTGACTCTGACAATCAGCTGACACCTCTACTCAGAGCTCAGCATCAGGATACCTTTTGTATTCCTGGGACAACAGCACCTGCAGAGCAGGTGAGAGAGCAGAGCTGATACGTCTGAAGACCAGGGGCTGAGGTTTTAGGTTAAATTTTAGGTCGGTCTGAGGTGTACTATTGGAAGGCTCCTGGCTGATTTCAAGCCTGGTTGTAGCCACACAAACTGCTCAGCCCCTGGAAATTTGTGTGCCAGGGGAGCTGGCTCCAAGTCAAGTGGTGTCTCCACAGGCAGCCGGGCTGGACGCAGCTGCCTTCAGTCATTTGGCTCTAGAAATTTGAGCCCAGCTAGAAAAGACATAACTTAAAATTACCTACAAGCCTAAATTTCATGCTCACAAGTACACCAAAGCTTAAGCCTGTTGTTTTGAAAAGTGTCTAAGCACTCAAATCTGTAGAATAAATGTCTGGCTTATGGAAAAATCCATGAGAAGAACTCAATCTACTTGGGACCATAAGCACTGGAGACTGTGTCACTGGAAAGCTATGGAATTTGGTCACTAGCAAATGCAACTAATTCCTAAGAATTCACGTAGATGCAGGCATATCCTCAGCAGTCCTTTAGTCCTGTGACTCAAGAGAAAGATGTGAACAGATGTCTCGAAAAAATCAGCCCCAGACCTTGCCTGATCACAGTCCTTTGGCTTGTAATGGTGGCACCAAGATGGGCAAGTAAAACCCACCCAGGCTGATGCTCGTGGAGCTATGAACAGCCTTCCCCACCACAAATACAATCAAAACCACACCTGGAGCCTTTCACTCAGACCACACTCAGATTCTCCCATTATCCTGAGAGGAAGCCTTAGAGAGGGGTCTTCATTCTCCAATTATTTTGATTTTAAAAGAAGGGAATTAGATAATGGGAGAAGTATCAGCCCCCCAGTCAAAACTTACACCACCTGTCTCAACAGGGAGCCCAGGGATGACTGGGAGCACATAACATTGCTCTGTTTTCCAGTCTGAAAGCACAGGTGATGCCTTTCTCCTTCCTCCTCTTCCCATCCCCACCCCATCTGTTCTGCCCTCTCCCTCACAGTCCATGATCCTGCCTTTACCTTTTCCTCTGTCCCCCTTCTCCATCATTCCTCATAGAATTTATTGAACTCCCTTTCAGGTGCTGGGGAACTGGCACAGACAAAGCAGGAGGAGCCTCTGGCCGGGGTGAGGGGCGCAGGGATAATGCTCACACCTCAGCACCCGACAACAATAGAAAATGCCTCTGTCAGTCTCAATGCCTGGGAGACAGGCACTGCTGAGATACCTTCTGACAATGCTGCTCCAGTCTGATTAGCCTTCACTTATCTGGCATCGTTTTGAAAAGCAAGAGCATTATGCTGAGCTCTTTGTTACTACCAAGCTTCAGAGGGGTGGGGGAAGGCACACACAGCAGAGCCCAGGAACAGCAGGCAGGTTTGTCCCTTTGTGGAACAGCTGCTTTTTAAAAGCTTTGCAGGGAAAAAAAAATTGATTAAAAAAAAGAGAAAGCAATTAAACCTAGAACTTCTAGATAACCCCCTACTAATTGTCTTGGGCCTCTCCTGGGCTTGCAACAAACCTTGCACAATCAATCTTTTGTCTTGCTTGTTTTTCGGTTTGTCTCTTGTTCATGCTCTCTAAACACGGGGAGGGGAGGAGGGTTTTGTGATAGAAGCCCAGGGTGTGTGAGGAGTCTGCACTTCTGATGCTCCTAATTTATTTCTGTTGCTGTAGCACAAGGAGAGTCTGATCTCAGCCGGGATATCTGACAAACAACATGTCAGACTGCTGAACAGGCAAGAGCCAGGCAACAGCATCAGCCACGTTTTACACAGGGAGATCCGAGCACAGAAAAGAAAAAACAACTTGCCCAAGGTCAAAGAGGGAGCCTGAGTCAGAGCTGGCTCTCCCAAGGCCCAGTGTTTGACAAAAACACCTCGGCTGCAGATTTGCTGTGTGAAGTCCTCACAGGGCACTGTCCCCTTCTGGGAGATGTATCTGAGCCCATCTGCCACAGGAGGGTGAGGATTCCTCTTTGCCCTGTGTGAGGTACTCCATGCCTGGCAGATCTGGTTAGCCAGGGTGGATTTCTCTTGGACGGCAAAATATAGAGTAAGTTAATTCAAAAATGGGAAGAAAGTCTTCAGCAGCACATGGAGGGGGAGAGAGAGCTGATCTGTGCCACCCAGGGGAGCATGGGAGCAAGTGGATGCTCCTTCCCAATGCTGCAAGCCAGGTTTCTTCACTCCAGAGCCCCCTGGGGATGTTTCATCAAATCCCATGATGGCCTCAGGCTGATCTAAAACCACTGGGACAGAACTCTGACACCCTATGGGGAATAGAGCTGCTTTCTGCTTTCTCCTTGGAAATATTCCAGGCCCTGTGAGGCCAGCTCCATGTGAGATCCCACAGGCTGTCCCCGTGGCAGCCTGAGGAGCAGGTTGTCATCCACTGTCACAACCCCGTGTTCTCTGCTTGCCCTTGGCCCTGGGTCCTCTGCTTCTCCTTCCCCTCAAGGGTAATTTGTGAGGGGAGGTGAAGGAGCAATCCCAGCACAACCCTGCTGATTGCAAGGCCTCCAGGAGATCTCCAGCAGCTCCACCACAGCCCCAGCAAATGCCTCCCAACTTTAATCAACTCTGTGAGAAAATTAAGTAGCAGTTTCTCCTTTTAGTTTATGGCTCATGAGAGGCTTTTCTCTGCCTCTAATGAAAAAATGAAGTAGAATTGCTCTCATTTGCCTGCCCTCCATTTTCTTGTGCTCCTTCTACCTTGCTCAGCTTCTGTGAGTTGCTTAAAAGTGTAACTCCGCTGTCTTCTAATTTGCCTGATGGAATGTCATTTCAATCATGCTATAAGACAAAACTAAATCCAGCTCTGAGAAACTCCTGCCCTCACACAAACCTGCCTGTGAGCACCCCGAGGCACCCGGTGCTCCTCGAGGAGCCAAAGGGCAGCAGGAACCCCTGGGCAGCAGGGAATGCAGAGCAAACCAGGCTGGCACAGATGTCCCCGAGCCCTGTGCTCTGCTCCACGGCCACTCTCTGTGTCCCACAATCTGCTCCAGGGGCAATGAGGACACTCAGTACAGCGGGGAGGTGGAGCTGCCCTACGGGAAGACAAAAGCCATGGCGGAAAAAATCGTGCTTGAAGCCAACGGAAAAAAGGTACAAAATCCAGTGGTGGCACCCCTGGAATTACAGCACAGGACAGGGGAAGAGGGAGATGGTTGGAAGGACCCCACAGCTCCTGTCCAAGTGCGTATCCAACCTCTGCCTGGATTGGATGCACAAACCACATTGTCCTAAGCCTCCCAAAACCTGATATTCCCACATCAGCAGGAAGCTGCCAGACTCTCCCAGGATCAAAGGGTGCTTCCCTTCGAGCCTGTGCTTCAGCTCCAGCAGGAGTGTGACTTTGGAAAGGGCTGTGCTAAGTTAGGGCCGAAGGAACTGGGCTCACCTAGTTCATACTGAAAAAAAGTGTAATTTCCAGGCTTTGCAGAGTGACTTAAGAATGAAAAAGACTGGTGTACCCAGAGCCAGCCCCCTACCCAAGGTAGCTGTTCAGTGTTTTAGACTGGTAGTGCAGTCAGCAGACATATGGGTTCTTCTAGACAATGAAGAGAACGTAAAAATGACACTTGTGCTCTAAACCACTGCCTGGAGCATCTCTCCCCCAGTCCCAGTTTAAGGCCAGCCAGTTGGGCTGGCTTGCTGTGGGACCTGGTTTTGGTTGTTGCAAATCCTCTTTTATACACCACAACTGCAGAAGAGATCATGCCACCAGCACTCCCCACCCAGCACCTCCCAAGGAGCACCATGTGAGTGCAGGTGTGCTGTGGGAAAAAAGATAAAATCAAACTGGGCACCTCCTTGTGTTTTTAGGGACCCAAAGCAGGTGCCAGGCATGCAGAGCACCTCTGCAAATGTTGACTCCTCTAGGCCAGTGCTCCCAGGGTTTGGGGTTGTTTATCTGGGAAACCCAGTGTCACTGTGGAAGGTTCCATCTCTGGATCCATCTAAACTGGATCCATCCACTGAGCTCTCTCCCTGATTTTACAGCTGAGCAATGGTGGCACCCTCAGAACCTGCATCATCCGTCCCAACAGCGTGTATGGGGAGAAGGCAGCCTTCCTCCAGGAGCTGTATTTGCTTGCCAGAGCCAGGAATGGTGTTCTGAACTACCTGGAGCCTGAAAACACCGAGCGTAATCTCACCTACGTGGGTGAGTGAAGGGCTGAGCTCCTTGCACGAGGTGCTACCAGCTTTAGTCACAGGGGATTTTACACGTCAGCTTAGCCATAATCTCCCCAGACAGGGAGATGAGTATGGTGAATGAGCACAAATGGGTTTGGAACCATAAAACTTAGACTGGCTAAAGGATTTTAAGAGCAGCTTTTTAATACTACTGTTTTTCTGGAAAGGGTTTTCTTTTTTTCCCTTTGAGAAGTGTGTCAGGGATATATGGGGGGCAGAGAGAAATTCCAACTGTGTTTTTAAAATGTTTTTGCTAGGAAAAGACACTTCTTCATTAGAAAAAAAATTAAACTGCCACAGCTTGTCAAGTTCTTTACAGAAAAGGCTGCACTACATAACCAGTTTTAGTAAGCACAAGGAATTATTCACAAAACCTATAGGAAGAGTTTGTTTTGGTGCCTTTCAGCGGGGTGTAATTCACCATCAGATCATGCAGGCATTCAGTGATTTCTGTGCAGCACACTTATATGTCTTTTTCCAAAAGTGCAGATTTTGGAAATGCTGTTAGAGAAGAATCAGGCCCAGATAAATCAAGTGACTCCTTCAAAGGCTCACAGCAGAGGCAGGGATAAAACCCTGGAGCACTGCCTCCTATTCATCCTGCTCTCACTACAAAACACTGCCCTTTGGCTTCACATGAACCCGGATCACAAGGCACATTAATTGTCCAGCTCAAAGGGGAGACCAAAGGTTTAAAGGATCTTGGAGGCCTGGATTAACTACTCAGTCTCTCTGCAGCACAGCTGAGCACATGATGAGCACCTCCCAGCACTGAAGCTGGCAGATCCAATGCACTCATTCTACAGTAAACAGGGAGACTGATCTCCTCCTGAATGCCTGTTTCTCTCCCTCTCTTATTTCTCCAGGGAATGTGGCATGGATGCATGTCCTTGCAGCAAGGAACCTGCAGCTGCAGCCAGAGCTGCTGGCAGGACAGGTGTACTATTGCTATGATGACACTCCAAGCAGGAAGCCTTTCCTGGTCAGGTACCAGCTGCTGTCCAGCGCAGACCCCTCGGTCAGGCTGGGCTCACACATCCCCTACTGGAAGATGTGGTTGATGATACAACTGCACAGGATCCTCAGGGTCATCCTGCCCCCTTTCTGGAGGCCACAGCCTTTCCTCAGCGTGCCCCTGCTGAACACCATAGTCACCACCTTCTCCTTCGAGACAGACAAGGCCTCCAGGCATTTCGGGTACAAACCCCTCTTCACATGGCAGGAGAGCAGGCTCAGGACTGCACAGTGGCTGAAAGCAGCTGCAGGGAGCCTGGGACCCCCCCAGCTGCATGAAAAGAAGAACTAAACAACACTTTTGGGGTAAGGAGGTTGCTTATCACAGCAGCAGGTTTCACCCGAGCTTCACAACCCGCACGGACCTTTGGCAGGAGCTTTGCAAGCACAGAAATCCTGGCACAGAAACAGAGAAAAAGAAAAAACTCACAGGCTGCAAATCATACCCTTGCCATGCCAAAAGCTCAGCTTTTGTGTCCCATGGGCATTTGAAACCCTCCCTGCACACACTCAGGGCTTGCTGGCCTCCATCATTGCCATGGTGCCACCACTGCACAGGTCACCTGTGGGGACAAGAGAGAACAAGCTCAGGTGGGAGATGGGGCCCAGCAAACACCTCTGTAGTAAAATCAGTGAAGCAGTTTTGTTCCACAGCCTGGGGAGCCGTGCTCTTGGACATTTGGTGGGGCAGCTGTAGCTGGCTCAGACACTGCAGGGCTCTTCAGTGATAGTTTTGGGGAGGACAAGTAAAACCCAGCAGTTTCTTGCTCTGATTTAGGGTTTAATAAAAAGAAAAATATATATATACCCTTTCCCAAAACTGCCTTTTGCAAGGTACTTCCTGTTATTCTTTACATGTGGAACACTGAATATCTCTTTTGAAACATTACCCCAATAAAAGAAAAACCTCCCATCTTTTGTCCTAACAAGGCATAGGCTGATTTAATTGCATGGATGGAGAACTGATGTCTTAGAGGTGGGATTCACGTAGTTTGCAACTCCAAATCTCTTACCACAGAGCACTCCAGTGGCAAAGCAAAGCAGATTAAAGCCCGTGTTCAGCTGCTGTGCTGGCAGAAAGCAACTTCAAGTGAAGGCCTTAGGGGCTGCATTTATGCTAAATAACGTTTGAACTCCAGGAGGAAGAGGTCATTTCAACTCCTTCCATGGCACTGGAGCTGCACAGCCCATCTGGGAGCAGCATTGCACAGATGATATTTTCCTCACACAGATGGGGCGGGCACTTCCAGGAGATTCACAGCAAAACTGTGGTTTCTATCAGTTTATCAGCTTCTCTATTTTTAAGACTTGCAGAGAGGCTGATAAATCTACATTATGCACAACTGAGATTTCAGTTTTCACATGAAGGAATGGGATATTTTTACAATACTGGCTCAAATTGAAAATTAACTCTGTTAACTTCACACTTCTGTGTTCTGTGAATCTGTTACCCATCTCTTGAGTGTTCCTGGAGTAAAAGTGTGCACATGCACAAATAGAAGCTTTTTTTAATTGCAAAGGCGCAGATACTCCTGGAAAAAGCAAGTTTCAGCATGGCATCCTTGACAGAGATGATGAAAATTTGCTTCCTGTTAGTCCTGGTAATTACCCAGGAAGGAAAGTGGAGCAATACAGTGAGAGCTGCCAAGTTAAATTTGCCGAAAGTCGCACTCACAAGAGAAGTCTTCTTCAAAATGAGCTTACAAATCAAACTACCAGTTACCTACTATTTTTCCCCTTCCACTTGTGCTGGGGAGGGGGGCAGTTTAAGAAAGGGCATTAAAAAAAAAATAAGATTTCTGATTTTTCTATATTCACTAAAAGTCTCTTTTGCAGTTTTTTTGCCATTTTCCAAATGGCAGCTGACAACTCTAAGAACAAGACAAACAAATACACCCTCAATTCCTCATGCACATCCCAGAGCATCTCCACAGTGCATCAGTGTTGGCCTCAACAGGTTTTGATGCCTCTGAAATTATGGATTTATCCTGCCAAAAAAGAGCCACTGGGTGGAGCTGCGAGGCTGGGAACAGGTTCCACCTCGCAGAGGATTTCGCTGCGTTCTGCAAGGACTGAAATCCCTGCCCGGGCAGCGAGGCTGAAGCGTCTGTCCTCACTGTGGCACTGGGAATTCTGGCCTCCCCTCCTCTGGCTGGAAGCACTCACCACTTTTATGTGCACGTAGCCCTGTAATCAAAGCCACTGAGGAATTCTTTTTTTCCACTCGGAGCTCATTAGAAAAAAAATAAAAGTTTTCTTTTTGTTTTTAAAAATAGAATGGATTTTGGCGCTCTGACCTCTGAGAAGCCTTGCACAAGCACAACAAGCTGATGCCTTCAGTCCCAGTCCCCCGGTAATTCCTCTGTGGGATTTGGAGCTGCTGCAGATATCAGATGGGAGAGTTGTCAAGCCCCGGTACTATCCCAGAGATGAATGCCTTACAAGCTTGCCTGCTTTCATAAACCTTGCTGGGAACCTCATCATGCTTTTGTTCCTGTCCCGCTCATCATCACCTATGATTCTGATGCTTATCAGGATGCAGATGACATGCAGGATAAGTAGAAGGGATTTTCAAAGGAGGTTAAGTGCTGGATTTTTCAAAAGTATCTGCATTAGCTGGCTGCTCAGCTTTTTTAGTACCTACTCACTTCCCCAGCTTTGACAAAAGCAACCAGAGGATTCCCTTTCCCTGGTCATGGTAGAAATAGGGGAAAAATTTAGACAGCAAAGCCTCTGTGCTATTTTCCAAAAAGATGAGTAAGCTTCCTTTGGCTGCCCTGCCTTTTGGCTCCTCCAAGCTAATGCTGCTGCAGACTTCCTGTTAGATCCTTGATTTTATCAGATTATAACTTGTTTTCCCCTGGCAATGCTTTAATTCTTTCTACTGCATTGGGTTGTCATTGGCTTTTCTTTTCAGGGTCTCAGCCTTATTATGTAACAGCAGCAGCAAAAAAAAAAGGGAAAAGAAAAAATATTTCAGATCTGTTTCTACTTCTGGAGAGGAGCCTTTGTGCACAATTACTCATCCAAGAGATTCAGCAGGTATAACTGCTTCCCCCAGGGGCTCCATTATATAATTGGATTTCAGCCATACAAATTAAATCCTATCTTACCCCTTAGTTAAGCCAGGCAGTAAGTATTTAATGCTAATATCCCTGACAACTATTGCAGGGAGAAGCAGAGCTGAAGCACAGAGGAGACAGATGCAGGCAATCTCTGCTGCAGGAGCAGGCAGGATGAGCAAGGACTGACACCTGCTTGTATTTCTAACATGGCTAAACTTCCCCAGGATGGGCCATGGCTCAGCTGGAGTTGTGTGAGCTGGAGCAGGGTTCTCCTTGCTTTTCCATGCTCCAGGAGTGTTCCCGTGTGCACGCTGAGCGCTCACCCCCAACATGCACACTTCAAAGAGCCACATGCCTAACCCTGTTTGAGCTTCTCTGGAAGTCTCTGTTCTTGTGCAACGTCTGAAGGAAGCAAATTTAGCAATATTAAACTCAAGCCAAACACAAAACCGAGCAAAGGATCCCCAAATTAAAAAGAAAATCTCGACTGAGTTACTCATTCATCTGCATTTTCTGCCGTGCTCGGTCTTCTCCCGGCGTGTTCCTGTGAGACAAAGCCCTCTGGGCAGAGCCCATCTCTTTTGGTGTCTGGTACATCAGTCACAGAGTCAGGGCATGGTAATAAAGGAAAATAGATTCGTGGTAGGAGTTAAACCAGTCGGTCTGGTCCTGTAATTGGCACATAATCTCATATTGACAGTGTTTAACTCAGGATGTGCAGAGAGCAGGTGGCACCAGGCCAGGCCCCCATCGCCCCACAAGGACTGGAAAGACATTTTCCAAGTCCAGCTCCTGAACCTCACCTGAGATGCTGGAAGCTTTGCTTCCCCAAAAGGGCTTTGAGCCCCTCACTAATCCTGGTTAAAGCCCCACACGCTGCTCTGCCCAGAGCCCCCAGCCTGGCTGGCAGGAGCTGCCTTGGGACACTGGGGCAGAGGGGGAACAGCACCCAAAGGCCAAAAGGCTCCCACATCTGCTGGGCCAAACAGCCCCAGAGCTCCCCATGCCCCTGGGAGCCTCTCCCTGCCAGCAGGGACCTGCCTGTGACACCAGGCACCCAGGGGTGCTCTCAGTGCCAGGGACATCCCCCCGAGCCGCCTTTCTGCTCCTTTTCTCACCTCTAAAAGCTCCCGTGGCACAATTAACCCCACAGAACACTCTGCCAACAGTGACTAACTCCCTTCTCCCAGCCCAAAATTGCTGAGCTAAAGCAGGTGAGAGGAGAGGAAGCACATTTATTCCAAGATCCATCCTATGGTAGAGTCTAAATGCAGACACAGACCCAGCTTTCCAAGGGTGTGGGAGAAGAATACCAAGCTTCTTATAGCTGCTACAGGAAGTTTAAATTGATTTTTCTCCATTTCAGCAATTAATTCCCATTAATCAACTTACTGTACAATGCTGCACAATAATTCACAAGTTTTATGTATTATATGAATAAAATCGCACATATATTTTTATGTGATTTTCATTTAATTGAATTCCAAGGAGATTTATCTGCTGGGTTATTAATAAATCTTAATATGGCCTATAACACTCAATTGATATTTAATTAACCTGCAATAACTGCCTTGTAAAATGTAAATTAAATGCTTTATTTTTTCCAGGCATATAACGTTAAATCAAATCCTTCATTCTACCAGCAAAGCAAAAAAAAGTGGGGAAAAAAACAACATTTCAGACAACCAGATCTTACACCTGAAAATATTTGATATTTAAGGAGGTTCAAACTGGAAATTAGATCCGTGCTTTGTAACCAGCTCTTCTCTTCAGGAGGTACTTTTCCACTCTTCCCACTTGTAAAGATCACAGAATTTGGGTGGATTTAGATGAAACAACAAAATCTCAGGAGGCTTGAAGAGAAGTGAGAGGCGCCCATTACTAATAATAAGGTTGCAAATTCCCAAAGGTATTGTGGTATTTGGCATTTTTCTGAAAGTCTTGGCTCCTAGAGTCTCGCTATTAAATGAGAATGTCAATTTTCATTAAAAAAAAAAAAAGGAAAAGAAAAGGAAAGGAAAGATGTTAAAGCCCTTTGATTGGGGAAGTTTGCAAACCTGAATGTCAAAGGCATGAGAACTGAGAGACAAAAATACATAAAATTTGATCCTTATCTTTAAAAGTATCAGAACTTTTTGAGACTGAGATGTTTGAAAACTGGGAGGTGGCAACAAATGATCAAAACAGCCTTTACAAGAAAAGATGAGAACAATCCAAATTATATTTTAAGATCAAACTCTTCTCCTCCCCCTCCCCTAGCAATTTACATAGATCTACATTAAATACTGCAAACTGCAAAAACAACTGGTTCTGATTTCCAAACCAGGAGAGCTGGCTGCTTTTTGCAAGGTGATTTGAAAACTTCAGGAGAACGACTGTCCAAAATTGATAAGTCCATAAAGTTTTACTGCCACAGCATCTAAATGTAGTATATCTTCCTTTTTAAATGTGTGGAGGGGCCAGTCTGTCTCTCAATATTTTATTAAACAGGGTATTTCCACCAAAGGACAGTAACCCTCACTGTCTGTAATCTGTCTGCATTAGATCACTTTAAAAGGTATTAAATGGAAATAAAAAGTTAAATGTACCACGGATTTTAAGGGTGTCGCAGCATGGAAGAATGAAAATGAAGAGAATGGATTCTGACTTGCAGTGAATGAACAGAAATAAATCCAGAGCTGCTGGGATGGGAAGCCTGTCCCCACTCAGTGTTCACCCTCTCCAGTCACTCATCCTCCTGCTCCTGCACCACCCCAGCCCAGGGCAGGGATTCCATGGGCAGCTCCCGAGGCTGAGGGAGCTCTGAGGTGCTCCCAGCTCCCGAAACAGCAGGAGGGGATGTGATCCTGCGGTCCCCCAGGGCTGCCAGGACCTGCGACCCTGCGGTCCCCCAGGGCTGCCAGGACCCGCCATCCTGCGGTCTCCCAGGGCTGCCAGGACCTGTGATCCTGCAGTTCCCCAAGGCTGCCAGGACCCGCCATCCTGCAGTCCCCCAGGGCTGCCAGGACCTGCGACCCTGCAGTCCCCCAGCGCTGCCAGGACCCGCCATCCTGCGGTCCCCCAGGGCTGCCAGGACCTGCCATCCCCAGGACCTGCCATCCTGCGGTCCCCCAGGGCTGCCAGGACCTGCCCTGCTCAGAGGGCTGCCAGGACCTGTGATCCTGCAGTTCCCCAAGGCTACCAGGACCTGCCATCCTGCAGTCCCCCCCAGGACCTGCCATCCTGCAGTCTCCCAGGGCTGCCAGGACCTGTGGTCCTGCTCACAGGGCACTGCCCCAGCCCCTTGGCCACTGTCACCTTGGCTGCCTCCCCACAGGAGCCCCCGGAGCAGGGGTCAGCACACGCAGGTGGCCTCGTGTCACAGGAACTGATGAGTTTTGCAGACTTGGGTTTAATCCCCAGCTCCAGCATGGATGCAGTGGACTTTTGAGCTGCTTTTTACATTTACAGCTGGTGTCTTCCTCTCTCTGCATTTTATGATTTTGGCAACTGACCAGGAATAGCCTTTTCTCCTTCTTTTACCTTTCATCCTTCTAAAGGAAGAGAATGTACCCCACAAATGTGGTGTGTGGGATCTGCTGTCAGCTTGTGCACCACAGCCCCTTCCCAGGACGCTTGTGTTTTCCTCCACTGGATAGACATGGACATGGGAGGGATTTTATCCCCCTTAGAGTGGGTTTCTAACTGAACTGAATCCAGCACTTGTTAAGGCCTGACCATGACTGACAGGTCACATTATCTTGGGCAGCACTTTTGATCAGGCAGAGTCACCTGGGAGCAGTCACAGGAGTCCCATCCACTCACAGGCTGCTCCTAAGGATGCTGCTGGGAATTAAATCACAGCCTGAGGAGCAAATGGAATTGGTCACAACATGTTTAGGATCTGAGACCTGAGAACCTCCTCACAGAGGTTTTACCACAGAGTTTTCAGGAGCCCAGTGCAGGGCTGCTGGGCCCCCTGTGAACACCCTGCTTTTTGGGGATGTAGGATATATCTATCACCTGAATTATTTCTCTGCTCTGCAGAGAAACCCACATGGCTGCCCCATAGTCACACCCATGCCTAGTCCTAATCCTAAACCCCTTTCTGACCACACTACCCTCATCTGAAATCCCAGCTCCAACATCTTTCCCTTTGAGAAGCACAGCAGGCTAAGATATTCCTGACATTTCCATGATGCTCAATGTCACATTTTGTACAGGACTCTCGCAGCAACAGCCTCTCTGGGAGCAGAGGGAATGCCCCTGATAGCAAACCTGGTACCCAGCTGGTGACCAAAAAGCAAAGCATCCACAGTCCTGCTGCTGCTGGGAGCAATCCCAGTTACTTACACCAAGGTAGGGACTGACTCTGGGGGGACCCCTAACAGGAGACAGCACTTGTGAGTTCTGCCTCTCTCAAAATTCACATCTGGAAATGAGCAACTGAGCAAGAACCAGCGCCACGAGACACATCTAAACCAGCCCATCTTAGCACTGGGGACATGCCCTTAACTCACACATCTGAATGATTCGTGGTTCCACACAAACCTCTCACACTCTGGAAGGTCCTCCTGCATCCTGTCCCTAAATCCACCCCCACACCCTGCCCTGGGACAAGAATGGGGGGTCTGACACCAAAGAGAACGATTTTGTGTTCTATTTCAAAGGGATTTCGAAGCTCTGCTCCCTCTCAGAAACCTGCCCAGCCTCCCTCAGAGGCCGTGCACAGGCTTGACATGACACCAGATAATGTTTGTGGGCTCTGGCATAACTGGGGATTACTGCTCTGAAAAGGAGGACTTGCTGAAGTGGCTGTGGTTTAAGGAAGGATTTGAAAGGGGAGAGAAGTACAGAGGGAAGCTGTTCTAGACACTAAGTCACATAAGAGAAGGCTTAAAAACCGAGAGCAGGAGGAAATGAAGGGATCTGAAAAGGAAGGGATTTGGGATAAATGAGTGGAGGAGGAGGAGAAACGTCAGCTAGCAGTGAGATTACATGGGGCAATGTATGAGCTCCTTCAGCCCTTCTTCTTGGCGTGACTAGAGTGATGGGAAAGGAGAGATGCACCAGTGAGCTCCAGGCTGGCTGCAGGAGGAAAACGGGCAATCCCACACTCCTGGTGGGAACTGAGGGAATTTGGTGAAATGACAGCACAGCCTGCTCAGATCACAGAGTAACTGATGGTGGCAACCTCTTACAGGCAGCTCCAGCTGAAACAGGGACCAAAGCACAGCCAGTGGGTTTCCAAGCACCACGGCAGAGGTCAGGAGAGGTGTGGGGAGGAGCAGGAAGCTGAGAGATGCTGGTGGAGGGTAATGGTGTAATGTTCAGTCACCAGGCTGAATTAAACAGGGCTGGCTCTGTTCATGGATTTTCCTGCACTAGTTCGCACTGGTTATCACAGATAAGCCCCATTAATGCAACTCTCCTATGATGTTGGGAAACCTCAATAATGGAAATTACCTGCTCTGCATGGACAGAAGAATGGAAGTTACACAACCGCTGCCCTATTTCCGAGAAGCACAGCAGTGTCAAGTGGGTGCCGCCAAATTTAATAGCTGTTATCAAAACCAAGGAAAGGACTTCCATTCAAGAGGTAACCAGGAGAAAAGCAAGGACTTGGGAGTGTTGCACAACCACAGCAGCTCTGGACTCACACCAACAGCAGCAACGCCAGGGCTGGAACAATGCACCAGCTTTAGTGCTTTGACAGGCGGCCAAGGGCCTTACAAAACACCTCAAACAGTTCATGCAAATCCATATCACCAGGCCTATTAATGGCCTGTCCTTGCCTGTCTGCAGGTCACTATTTTGTGCCAATAAGCCCTAGATTTCCTTAGTGAGTTATCCTTAGCTGACATGCCTAGCACTGGTGGGATTCCATAAGGTCCTAAAATCTGAAGGACCAACCTCTTCTCTACCCATTGAATCACCATTGCCCCATTTCTGGCCTCAGTTTCCTCTTCCATTTCATGGGGACAACATCTTGTAGCTTCACTGTAGCCACGGGACATTTATGTCCAACTGTTCTCAGAGCTCAATAACTCAAGCAGATGTTATTTTGAATTTCTTATTGTCTTAATTTAGGTTTTAAACCGATTCTTACAATCTTTCACACACATGACAAAATGATCAAAAGCCATTTGCAGCTGGTTTTAAATCTGCACCAGACTTTACTGAAACCTGGTGTTTCTGCCCGATTTGCAGAGGACTTGGCAGGGAGGACAGGAGAAAAACTGCATTTCCCCTGTCTCTGCTCCCTTGTCTGTTAACGTGAAACCTAAAATACTCCCCTCCATTTTGGATCAATGTCACATAACCTCATTTCCTCAGCTTAAGAAAAAGCCTTAGATTTTATATGTTGCACTAAAATATGTCAGCACTGCTCAGTTAATAAACAGTGCTAAATCAAAACCAGGCCCCAGTTCGTAGATCATGTGAGCAGTGTCAAACAGGGGGAGTGATACCACAGCAGAGATGTAATGGACAGGCTCCTTAGCCTGGGTTTATGGCTGCGAAAGAGAAAAACCTGGTGTTCAGTCACTTCTCATTCACCAGAGGCTGTCACACAATCTCTCACAGCTTTTTGGGTTATGTTTATTTTTCCTGGGGCTCCCAAGGGCTCTACTTTCTGATCCCCCTGCAAAACCTCCTCTGTGACTACCCAAAGGACTAACCCCTGACTTACAGCCAGAACTTGAAGCTTTTACTGCACGTTAGAGCAGATCCTTACCTGATAAATCAGAATATCCCCCATCCATTTACACCCACAGAGGAAACAATTTTCACAATTCAGAGGAACAAGGGCTTTATTTTCTTCTCCATGTTGACTTTTCCTGTGTGGTGACGGCTGAATCCAAGAAACTTCTCTCCCTCTCACTTGTCAGCAGGACACCCCAGCAGCTTTCAGGGCTGGTATTCAGCACCTATGGCCACCCTGGCCTGGCAGCACCACTCCCTGCAACAACCAGGCCACACTGCAGTTCCTATGGACTCCTGGTGAAATTAAAGCAATGAATCCCATCAAACTGTCCTTGTTAGTGCCACGTCTTAACCAGCATCCTGAATTTGGGGGAAAACAATGAGGAACATGTCCTAGAGGCTGTCACACATGGCCATTCATTATTCCCATGTTTCTGAAGACCACCATGAGCAGACCCACAGAGACCCCATTTACTGCCCCTCACACCTGAAACATGACCAATTACTGTGTACCTTTGGAGATTAATAGTGAAAAGGCTCCTCTCACTCACTGCTGGAAAGAAAATGTTTTTGGAAAGCTGTTCCTGTCATTTGATATTGTCCAGTTTTTCCACTGAGAAAAGCCAAATGTGTAACCTATGGTCTGGTTCAGTTTTTCCCTTGGCAATACCCAGCTAAAGGCTGCTCAGTGTATCCATACACCTCCTCCTGCTGCTCCTGAAAACTGCCAGGGATGAACACAGGGGTGCCAGCGTGCAGCCACAGCCAGGCACTGCCCAAGGCCACCTGGGTGTCGTTCCCAGGGGGATACCTGAGGGACAAATCTCACACAAGTGTTGATCCAGCTATAAATACCTGCAGTGTTGCAGCAGGAAACAACCCAGTCCTGGGAGAGAGCAAGGACTACAACGATGCAAGGACTCATCCCTGCCACTGTCAACTGAAAACTAGCCACCTAAAAGTTAGTTTGGGTTTGAACTTCCTGCTGTGGTGAATGGAGAGGGAAACTGGCACCTCTGGAGGGCCATTCAAGCCTTCCCAAGATATCTGTCTGGGACAGGGAGGGTGGATTGATGCTGGAGGTGCCAGTGTCTTTCGACAGGGACTGTAAAAGGAGCCTTGATGATTATCTTGGACTTTTAGGCAGAGTCAGTTAAGGTGAATCTTTGTTGGACTGAAATCAGTGGTGGTTTCGCCTTTGCCTTCAGTGGGGCTGGGTTTTCACCACGGCAATCTGAACAGATTAGAAAAGAAAAACAGAATAGGGAAACACATCTATAAGGGAATGAAATATTTATTTCCCTTGATTCACAGAGAGCAATTAAGATATAAAGAGATTAGGGCAACTCTTCCCAGTCACTGAGTGGGCTTATATTGAACAAGAAAGGAGGCTTTGGAGCCTGCAAGCACAACTTGAGCTCTCAGCCACCCTGCCTTCCTCCCAGGAAAAGCATCATGCAAATGTGAGGAGGAAGGAATCGCGGCAGACATGCCATCTGGGAGGATGATGGACAACAAGCTGACTAGGAATAAATAGCAAAATATAATAAATTCCAAACCATGCCAACAGCAACTGTTGTGCTATGAATTAACAGTGCTATTAAATGTTTACGCACACACTTCTGTCAGCACCTGTCAGCATTTATGCAATACATACGTTGGCAAATCTGTATTACGTTATTTCTTGCAACTGATCTGCATTAATACTGCCCGTGCACATGTTCAAGCAAATTGCTACACTTCTTTTTGACCTATCCATGTGCAAAAGGTGCAGCAGTTCACAGGATTTTATGCCTATGCAGCAAATTCGAGGTTTATGTACCAGGCAGCAGAGCAAGGCTGGGGGATAGAGGGCAGCAAAGGAAAGAGAAAGAGGAGCAGGGAGGAACAAGGGACCTGGAAAGCCCCAGCCAGGGCTGGAGGATGCCTGAGGAGATGGTGGTGGGCAAAGCTGGGTTCACCCCAAACCAGGCCCAAGAAGGGGAGTCACGCTACAAGCCTCCTTGAGCAGGGAAGAAAAGGACAGAGGTGGGGGAAGCCCCAAAATCCAGCCCTAAGCTGCAGCCCCAGTAGAAAACACACTTAGCCAGGGCTCCTGCTGAACTTGTGCTGCAGAGAACAGTAGTGCTATAGCCAGCAGGATGGACCACAGTGCTCTTCATTTAACTTTCCCCCTCTGATTCCTTCTTTTTGCTCTCCCCTCCCTTCCCACAGCCGCGGGTGCAGTAGCTGGGGTGGAGGAGAGAAAAATGTGTAATTAAGGGAGTTGCCACTTGCTAAAGCTGGAGCAAAAGAGAGGGTTTGTGGTGACAGGGCTAAATCTGGGACCCACCAGTGGCTGCTAATGATGAGAGTTGTGGTTGCTGAGCCACCCAGGCAGGAGCAGAGGCAGGAAAACTGGTGGTTGCAAAAGGGGCTGTTGTGCCCCACCTCTGCTCCATGCAAGCAGATTTTGGAGGCTCAGGGACATGGGATGCACAAAGGGACTTGGGACAGCCCAGCAGACACGGGCAGGGCAGTGAGAATGGCAACAAGGTCACAAGTGATGCTTGATCTGGACATCCCAGCTCCCTGGCCAGGCTTAACCTGAGCACAGGGCTTAGGCCAGGGAGGGCTGGCTCTGGTTCTGAACTGGTGCTGCAGAGGAGGACAAACATGCAGTGTCTTGCAGGGCTGCTGCAGGACCTGGGAACTGCTCCTGTTCTCCCTCTCCTGTTTGTGCATGGACACCACCAACTTTTGTCTTTTTACCCTCAATCTGTTTGAAATCCTAAAAGCAGGTATTTAAATGAGCAAACTCGTCGAGTTTCTCCTCCTGGTCTCATCAGGGGAGATTTCTGTTGAACCTGAAGCCACAGCAGAACCCCAGCCCTGCTGAAGCTGTGGCAGGATGCAGGACAGGCAGAGCTGGCTGATACCAGCAGAGTGCCACACACCCCACCCAGCTCAGCTCAAACTCTTGATTTGCAAAGGCCATTTGTGCTCAGCATAACCTCACTGAAATCCAGGATGTGTATGGCCATTTTGCTGTGTGAATTAAACAGGATTCAAAGAGAGCAGGGGGTGAAGATGTCTACCCTGGCCATATTTACCCTCAGTCAACCACATTAATTCATCAACTATATTCCTGTGTCTTTAAACACATGATTTTGACTCAAACTAAAGAAGGGCTTTTATACTTTACATTGAAATTAACATGACAAGCGATTAGCAGATCGTCAAGAATAAGACTTCTCTTAATTGTGCTAATAAAAAGGGAGATATTTTTAATGCAGTTTCTAGGATTAATAATTGCCATTCTGATAGAGTCAGAATTTCCAGCATGAGCCATTCCCTCCATAGCCACAGGTGCAGATGGATGAAGCAGCTCAGAGGAGCTGAAGTTGATCACATTTTCCATGCAAAAGGGCACAGTAATTACAACTGATGAGGGTGCTGGAGTCAAAACACTGGGTCTTGGTGGGGAAAAAACCCCAGATTTGTAATCAGCAGGGACAACCACAGGAGAAGTTTTAAAATTCTAATTTAAAAGCACTTAGCAGTAGCATGCTATGCTCCTCCAGGTACTGAGTACAAGGACATTAAAGGAGAGGTAGGAAGTGTCCCTGGAAAGTGCTGCTATACAGGGGACTCTTCAGTGGAGTTCACTGGGATTTTCAGTGCTCACACACCTGAAACTCATGGGGTTTTTTCTTCTGTTTAAGGAAGGCACAGAATATTTTAGTGCATCTCCAAGATGAAGTGGAGAAGTGAAGAGGTTGTTGTTTAAGATTCAGTTTTGAGGGCTGAAGTCAGCCCGAAGGGATAACAGCTCTACATCCCCATCCTGGAGCTGGAATGTCCTTGCAGAACAGAAACATTAAGTTTAATAATACAAGTGTGGATTTTTGTCTTTAAATAGCACTTGCTTTGCTGAAAAAGATGCAGAGATCTTGTCTTGATGATTAGTAAATCGATGGCACCTAAAAGCTGAATTTCCAAAGGAGTTCAGCCCCTAGTTCGCAGAGCAGCTTTGTAGCACGGAGTGATTTCTGTTTGTCTAAACGAGTGCTGAGATCCTTGGAAGTCTTTACTCCTGGTTGTGGGCTCTGCATACTTCAAAACACACTCCTGATCTCTTCTAACACACTGAACCCCGAGGAGAAATACCAGCAGGGTTAGAAACCACCACCAGATACATTTTGAGCTTGATTGCCTGTATTATCTTAACACCCTGTTGCTCCAAACCCTCTGAAAACGACATATCTCATCTTTCTATCATTATTACACCCAAAGGATATGTCTGCACCGCAGTGTGAGCTGCCCATGCCAGAGCTCCCTGCAGCTGGCAGCGGCCGGGCTCCAGCAGCACCCGGCACATTTCCTCGGCAGGGGAATTTGGGCTGCTCCTGCCCTGCTCAAGGTGGCTGTGAAAAAGCAACGGGAGCTTGGCTTGACTCTTCTGGCAACACACAAATGCAGCAGGGCAACCACTCCTGATTAGCTCGCTCCCACACCATCTGTTTTCCAAGACTCCATGGACTTTCTGGCACAGAGATTCCTGTTTGAGGATAGGAGCTTGTGTACAACAGTTTACCATAACCAGCAAAGCCGAGCTGACACTCCCTCCCTCAGAGACAGCAACAGTTTTGCTTGGGTTTTTTTTGGTTTTGGTAACCCTCTGCCTATTTTGCATCGCTGGTATCACACTGCAGGGGGGCAGCTGCAGAGATTGCTGGGCTCAGGGCAGGTTTGCTGGCACGGAGGGGAGCATCTCGTGGGTAGGAGATGTCAAGGCCAAGCTGACGTAGGAAGGCAAAGCTGATCCCCCCAAACTGAACAGGTTTCAGGCCTCTCTGCAGCACCTCTGGGGTGTGTGGCAGGGCTGGAGCCTCCCCAGGCTGCAGGATGAAGGGGGTGAGGGGCTGCAGATCCCCCAGTGGCGCCCAGGAAGGCTCAGCCCAGGGCAGGAGCCTGCACAGCCCCTCTCCTCACACTCCTCCCTCGGTCTGGCAGGGCTGGAGCAGCCTTAACACAATGCAGAACCCAGGCCAAAACCCAAAGCCACTGTGTCTGTCTAACCCTGTCTGGCAGTGGTGCGGTACATTATTACCTTCTGTAATTCCCCCAAGTTATTTAGGGCTGTCTCCTTATTATCTCGATATCTTGGCTCCCATAATAATTACAGACCCAGTTTTACAAGGGCAATTTTTTTTTCTTGATTAGTTTCCAGGATTCTGTTGTTGCATCAAAGCTGTGCTCGTTTTTGTGTATTCCTGACAGATGTCTACTGGGGGAATTACAGCATGGGCACGCAGAGAGGAAGCCATCCACGGTGAGATTAAGGAAACAAAGAGCAGTTCTGTGAATTTAAAGAAAAAAAAGAGGCATTTCTCATGCACGTGATGCACACCCGGCTGGTCAGATGAGCACACACACACACACACAAACACTTTGGCACTTGATCTTCTGTGATTTCTCCCAGCTTTTGCCCACCCACAGCAAAACACGTTACAGTAGTGCTGTAAGAACATCCTCTGGTCTGTGCAAGGGCAAGGAACAATTAAACTGAATTTGCCATGTCTAATTTCTTACTCTTTCTGCTCTAGCCAAACCTCTAACAGACCTCCAGAAAAGAGCTGGTCCTTAATTACACTTTTCATAGCAAGGAAACTTTGGTGAGAAGTAATGAAGAGGACAGTTAAAAGTAACTCGAGAAGCAGCTGAACTGGGAATAAAGCAGAGGTCTGCAGAGCCCTTCCACGTTCACCACAAGCTCACGTGTCTGCTCTTCTCTAAATTCAGCCTGTCCACAGTGCTCTGTGATCTGCTGCCTTCACCAGGCCTTGGCCAAGAATAAATAACAACAACAAAACACCCTGGTTATTTGTACTACAGTGGTGCCTAAAAAAATACTAATTATCCACAGCAGTGCGGTGCCTGCAGGCCTGAGGTGAGACTGGCACCCCATTGTGTGTTAGGTGTTACACAAAACAGGTTATAAAAAGATGGTCCCTGCCCTGGAGAGCTTATAGACTAATTATGCAAGAGAAGGAGTGGGTGGAAACAAGTTCAGAGAGAGAGAGTGTGAGTGATTCAATATCTCCCACAGCAGAGCTGGCCAAGTTTCCCGGCCTCTGAACTGGTGCTCACCCACACGGGTTCTTCGCACAGGAGGGTCCTGGTGCTGCCTCTTGGCTCCCGAGCAACTGACAAAGGCAACAATTCCTGCCTCTAAAGCAGCCTTGGAATGTGCCTCTGGTCTCTGTCACGCAGAAGTCAGGCCCCAAGAGGGTGTCTGAACAGTGGGGAGGGCCACGGGGCCACCAGGAGCCATCCCTGCCACCACCACTTCCAGCAGCAGCTGAGCCCTTTGCCATGCAGGAGTGTTTTTAGCCACTGCTAAAGGCAGGGGATGGGCCTTGTTGGACAAAGAGCTCAACCTGGAATGGCAAACCCTGTATGTGAAGGGCTGGTGATGAGCAGATCAAACCGTGTGTCAAATAAATCACCCACTCAGTCCAGAGCCATACATGAAAATACAATTAGAGATTAGCCCATGGAGTGCATAACTGGCAATGCATCAGCTACAAATCATTTTAAAAGCATGTAGCTGATCTAGCCTCCTTAATTCCTTGAGTTGTTGATTCCAATTATCAGCAGCCAAGTAGCAAAAGGTTTTTTTTATCCCAGAAGATTTCTTACTTTTGGATACAATAAAAGTCAATTTATTCGATGATTACTAGGACATGGGCAGTTAATAGGTTGCGTCTGTTCTTTCTCCCCTCAGATAATTCAGAGTGGATCCATTAACACATTTACAGAGTAGACTTAAACAATAATAGTGCTGCTCCTTCTCTGGGGGTACCCAAACCAACCCACTTTTTGTACACGGCTCTGGGATGTTTTTTACTATTACAGCTCCAGAGGAATTTACATAATTGGTTATGAATAATTTGTAACTTGTCTAAGAGTCTCCATGTAGCTATCTGATTTACTACAGCTTCCCACTCCAGAACCAGCAGAAGATTTTAATACAGTTTTTAATTGCAAGATCATAATTTAAGCCTATCAGTGCTGCCTTGTGCAGACGGGACATGAGACCAACTCCTCTCCACAGCCTCCCCCTGTCCCTGGCATCCAGCTCCAGGAGGGCCCAGGGAGTGCTGCAGGGCAGGCAGCAAACAGCTCTGCCCTAAGTGCAGGCCCCTCTCCCCTCTTTTATGTGTTTGACTCCAAATCATCTGCTTTTTGGAGGGAGGAAGGAAGAAAAACCCTCGTGGTTTAGGTGTTAACCTCCTGCTGGGGGTGTCTGTGTTCAGGTGATCCCTCTGTGCACCTTTGGTCACTGCCTTGTTCTGACCACAAGAGCAGTAATGCATCCTCCCCTTGGCTGAGGCTGCTGGAATGCACGGTGGGAACGCTCCAGGGATGGATGGATACTCTAGGACCAAGTTTATAGGGAATACAAATTACCTTCATCAGGGCTGGGGTGCTGGAGGAATTGACAATGCAGTACCAAAGACTTGGATTTTGGACAGAAATCTGCATTTAAACTGCTCCTAAGCACTCTATTTTCAGGGATCTGCCCCTGTCATGCAGGCAGGGACAGATAATCTGATTTTGCATAGGTACAGATAAGTCTCTTGCCTGTACAGAAATCAGAGATCAAGGCCAGCAGCTGAGGCAGCCTGAAACCAGTGAAATGAACTGGGAGAGCCCCTGCATGCAGGGTGTGTGCCATGGCCTGAGTGCTCCTCCCCACCAGGGCTTCACCCTGGGCCAGGTGTCCTCTGCTCTGTGCTTCAGGTGCTCTGGTGTCTCAGCGTTGAGATTCTCATGGCAACCCTGACCTGGATCCGGGAATTCTCCTATCCCCAGCCACCTCATCCCGCAGGAACCAGCTTCCTGCCAAAACCTCCATCCAGTTTGGAAGAAATCAGCCATCAGATCCAGAGTCACTGAGCACCACAGGCTGACTGCACTGGCTCTGTTTCCTAAGAAAATGGCACCAGAAAAAAGATTCCACATTTTCACTCAGTTGGAAGGAAGTCTAAGGCACAAGACTGCAACAAACTTTCCCTCATTTTTTCCCTATATGATTTTTTGCTGCAGCAAATGGAATTTAGGACTGGGTCACTGAATCAAATTGCTTGCTCCCACAGGAAGCCTCTTCATGTAGCCCATTTAATTATTAATATTTCTGCCCCCCAGTTCAACAAAATCACAGAAACATTCCTAAATTTATTTAACTTGAGGTGACTGCTAATCTTCAGCTGCCTCCAAGCTAAACTATCAGGCATTAGGTCTCTGGGCCTTGTGCTGGCTTAACAGTTAGTTAAGGCACTTAGAGTATTTCTGCTTAAAGCTAAAACCTAAACTTATACTTCATATATTTTAATTTCTCTAAAGGCTTTAATTCAACCCCTGCATCTTTCTCTCTCCCTGGGGAACGCAGGGGAGCATGTACTTTGCATTTCCAAAGACAGAGGCCATGCTGGTGTGCCTTACAAAACACTGGTTTAAGAAAAGATGTTATATCTCCTTCTCCAAATTTCACTATGCAAAGGGTAAATAATTGCTTAAACTCAGTGTTTAGTCAAGAGAGCATAAGCTTCATTGAGGCAAGTCCCCAGTGAGACTTAAGGCTATGCCTAAATGCTTCCTCTGATTTGGGGACTGAACAACTAATTGGCCTTTGCTATGATAGGGCCTTTACTGGATTTTTCTCCTTCAGCTACACTTTCTTTTAAAAAAATTAATCCCATCAAACTACTGAAAGAACCACCTCACTTCCTTCAAGTTTCTTCCCAACATGTATGAAAAAGATGGTTTATTGTCCTGAAACCAAACCCATTCCAGCCTGTCAAAACCTTTCTGTAAGGCAGCAGCGAGCTGAATAATACATTTCACATTAAATTACACAACTGTGTCATCGGGCTAACATTAAAGGTAAGTCATTAATAAAAAGAGAAAATAAAGTGGTCCTTAATTATACAAGACATTAAAAGGCTGAGTGTTTTGCTTCTGCAGCACCCTCACTTTGTGAGAATAAACGTTTTAAGAGCAGTGTGAACTTTTCTCGGTGGAAATCGCGGCTCCGGGGTAATCCCTGCTAATGCAGCTCCTGCTGCAGCCGTGTCCTCCTCCCCTCCCGGCTCCTGGGGGCCAGGCCTGTGCACAGAGCCAGTTTCCAAAGCCCTGGCTCACTCACACACGGGGTTCTGCTTTTGGTTTGTTATTGATGGGGGACATTTTCAAAAGGCTCAGGTGAAAGCACTTAATAGCTAAACCCCATTGATTTTCTGTAAAAATAGCACATCTCGGTGCTCTTGACAAACATCCGAGTACACTTTGGAAACTGGAGCCTAACAGGATAAAGCCAAAGGAGCACAGAGGGAATGCAGGCATGGAAAGCTCAGGGTTAGGGCCAGGTAACAAGGATGGTGGCAGGGAGAGAGGGGCACTGGCAGGCTCACGGCCACTTGTGCATCAGCAGAGGATGAGGGAAACACTGTGCCTCCTTCTACCCAGGTAAATCCACACCTGGGAATCCCCACAGCCCTTCTTCGGTCACCAAACCCACATGAGGACAGGGAGCCTTCTGCACATCTCCATGCACGATACTTTCTGTACCCTGCAAGCGACAGCAGAAACTCCTCAGAGCCAGAACTCCTGGAAAACCACAGCTTTAAAACTTTTGGGGACTGCTATAATTTATTTATTTATTTATTTATTTATTTTTTCTTTTTTTTTTTTCCCCCTAAAGAACACCTTTTCCCAGCAGAAGAACAATCCTCTTTGCATTCCCTCCTGGCTCCTCCTTTCCCCTCCGGCTTCCAGAAATGCAAAGTGTTGAGACCCTCAGGGACTGAGCCAGCCTTGCCATGGGGCACAGGACTGAGAGAAGCACCGCTCTGGGGCGCTCCCCGGGAGTTCCTGGGGTTCCCCTCCAAGCCTGAGCTAAGGAGGGAGCTCCCAAGCAGGAGCCCCAACCCTCCTGCAAGCCCTGCACAGCTTCCAGGGGATGCCCACGGTCACCATCTGGCAGCAATGCAGGGATAACCAGGAGGGTGCCACAGCAAAGGCTTGGGAAAAGAAGGGTTAAGGACACCCGGGAATATCCGTGACTTGTGCTAAGGATAACCCTGCTCAGCCCACAGAGCTCAGCTAAGTGGAGGAACTTTGCATTAACCTGCTTTTGAGGACTCCAGTCAGGTAGGCTGCGGATCCTTCCCCGGGGGCGGGTGGAGCCCGACTTCTCCAACAAAAACAAATTGGAAGGAAAATTTCCAAGGAAACACGAAAGGTTGTGAAAAGTGTCGGTTTGTGTGGAAAATTTTTGTCCTATTTTTCCTGAAAAACCAAATGCCTAAAAACAGAAGTATTTTTGGCCAAACCCCTGAGTTTTTCAGTATTTGAATTTCTGAACCATGAAAGAAGAACTTTTCCTGGGAACGGCAGATCAAAAAAATCCCCTTAAAATTAATTTCCTTTTAGTTTGCATTTAAATTGTCTCCTTTATTATGGCACTAATTCTAGCTTTTTTCTTTTCTTTTTTTTTCAAGAAACAAACTCTTCAGCATTGCACTTATACTGAAATTCAGAAGATCTCTGTGTTGTGGATACAGCCTTTCATCAAGGAGACTAAAATTTTCCACAAAGTTTCAATGCTGGGGAGCCATTTAAGGCTTTGGCTCACGTAGCCAAATTGGCCCGGAATTAGTTTGTAAAGAAAACATCAGGGACTTAACCATATGCACATCCCAAATGTGCACACGCCTCTACACTCTAATCAAGTGGGTTTCTTTCTGTAAATGCCAATAGAATATTTGGTACATATTAAAGGATGCTAATAAAATTTACAAGCTGAAATGAGATTCCTGCCACGGACACAGTGTGTGCCCCTCCTTTGCACCTCCCAGGTTTCAGCAGCACAGTACAACAAGGTGCATGGGGTGTATTGAAATGAGTTTGGAAACTGGAGGGATGTCTGGGTGATTTCCTTGTTTGGTGGCACCTTCCCTCTGGTGCCTGCTAAATCATCCTTGCCAAACATTATTTACCCCTGGAGCTAAAGAAAATGCTTTGAAGAGCAAGTCTCAGCATAGCAAGTGTTAAATATTTCACATGTATAGGGGTAGCCTTCACATTAAAAGATGTCTCTTTTACCTTGGAGTAATTAACTCATTTGAACTATCCTGAGGTTAAAGGGAAAAAAAAAAAAAAAGCATAAAACAGAAACAAAACAGGAAAAACCCTGAACACCAGACACCTGAAGTTCACCATGCAGTACATCCAGCAGTGCTAACCCCAGGAGATTATGGGATGGATTTGCTGGGTGCTCCTCACAGGGAGAACCCAAAGTCAGTCTGGGCTCCCCTTTATTGCAGAGAAGCTTTGCTGAACTCAGAAATGGTCACTCTGAGGTAAAGAAAATAAATAAAGAAACAAATAAAGGAAGCTTAAAAGGGCTTGTCTGCATTCCCCTACATAAAACCAGCAAGAGACACCTTCAGAGGGCCAGCCAGGGGATGTGGGACTGGCTACCACGGGATACAACAAAGCAACACCTCCAACAGTTCTTTTCCAGTGGCACACCAGGAAAAACAACTTGTGCCAAACTGTCTCCCATGCTCACTCCAGCCTGGCTCTGCCAGCAGCACACTTCCTGCTCCCTAGGAGCCTTCAGCCCCGAGAAAGGAGCACATTTTTTAGAGAGTCCCCAGCTAAAACACCAACAGTGTGTTCTGGCTCCATATCAGATCGACTTCCTTTCCACCTCTCACCCCCAGCCTTAGGAACAGTAAGTTGTGATTCATGTGCAGACTCTGCTGTATTTCCATTGTTATTAAACACTTATTCCTGCCTGTCCATGGGGTGGTACAGGAATTACTGCAAGTACAGATCCCCAAAATATCCACACAATTCTGCAAGAGCCTTTCCTAGGGCTGGATGGGAGAGCAGAGGGCTGGGGATGGTGGGAATTACCCAGAATAGCAGACAGAGGCTTGGGCTTTCGTGTGGAACAATTTTGCACCAGTGCAGCATTTTCCATTGTGGCCAGGATGGAAAGAAGAAACCAAACAAATCATGGAGGCCTTGTCCATACAGCCTTGGGACAGAACTCCCACCAGGTGGATAAGGATCTCCTGGAGTTTCCTGAGCAGCTCTGGAGCCCACAGTGATGGGCAGAGCACTTCTGCAGCCTTGGGATGAGCAGCTGATCAGTGGAGCAGCACCACAGCAGCACCACAGCACCCCAAATGTGTTGCTGCCAGGCCCTCCCGGAGCCGCGCCCGGCAGGATTCCTGGAAGCTGCTCCATGGAGTGGTGCTGGCATTGGTGTTCTGCCAGTTCATCAGCCAAGTGGCACTGAGCCTGTGTCCCTGACAGCTCATCAGTGAGGAGGAATATAATAACCACAATGTGGTGTTGTACAGGACATGGGCCTTTAACCAAAGGGCCTCAAATCCCTTTTCAGATGTTCATTACACCACAAATTCCACACTTGTGGAGATGGTCACAAATGTCCAGATCAGCACAGCACTGTAAACTCATCTCTGTTCTCATTGTGTAGACAGGATCTAAGATGTCATGGACAGGTTAAGTGTCCTGGTTTGATTCCCAGGGATAATAAGGGTAGGCTGAAAGGAGATCCTCAATATGGAAAGGCTAAACCAGGATGGGTTCTCCAAAAAGCTTTCCAGAAAATGTGGCTAGAAATACCACAATGAAAACTACAATGTGCTGAAAATAAAAACACACCTGATGCCAGGCCTGAAGGTCACCCTTTTGAAATCCTGAAAAGCCAATGACAGACTCCACTACAAAACCAGGAATGTGGAGTGCCTTGGTGAAAGCCAGCACCACCAAACCTCAGCAGGGCCACAGTCTCACCTTCTTCCAGTTCCCTCGCTACAAAAGTATCCTGTAAGTTCAAAAGTGGAATGAAATTCCTGCCTGAACTCCCCCTGTTCTCTCTTCTATCACTGCACTCAAATCCCACACATGGACTCAGGGTCAGCCTCAGCACAGGGAGATGAGCTTCACCCTCCAAATCTTTCATGGTGCTTTTCCCAGCAAGTCTGTCAAAGAGCTCAGATAAGGAATTATTTCCCTGAGCTCCCAATTCAGTATCACCGTGCCTGAGCAAGCTGCTCAACTCAACAATTCTTGTTTCAGAGTTATAGAGGCCAAGCCTAGCTAATCTTTCTTTATAATTCATTCCCCAAATCCCTGAATAACTTGGGCTGCCCTGCGCTGCCCCTTCCGCGCGCTCCAGCGTGCGCCACGCTCCCCGTAATGAGGGAACGAAACCCTCACACAATGGCCTACGTGTTTTATTTCATGTTCCCCACTGATTAATGCTGAATGCTTCCAGACAGAATATCAGCACTCTTTACACTTAATGCTTCAATATCTATCTATATATATACATATATATACTGCAATAACCTTGCTGCTTTACTTTGCAGCTGCCAATTTGTGCAGATGGCCGTACAGTATTAGTCACCCCAACATTCCCCTCCTCCTCCTCCTCCTCCTCCCAACAGCCTTGTTCTCAGTCAGCATTTCACATGGCATTTCCTTTCAAGGTATCCATGGCTATTTTTGGCCCGAGAGTTCCTGGTATATTAAATGCAATGAGACACATCCTGGGCTGGTGTAAATCTGCACAGCCCTAATTCGGTCTGTGGAGCTGGGCCAATTCACAGGAGTGGAAACAGTCCCATAAATCTGTTATCAGACCAATACATTAAGGCAGCTTATTTAAACTACTTCTGCTCTGGTTGTATTTATTTACAGATAACCCACAGCAGGTAAGGCTGATGGTCCTGAACCACAACAGGGACTGACTGGGGATAAGGGCAGACACACAGACAGGTCAGTCAAGCACTGCTCTGGTATTACTGAAAAACCTCCTCTCTTTGGTCTCCTCTTGCCTCAACAGCTATTTGTTTCAAGCCCCCAAATGGGTGAAGACAATTTTAATGTAAAAGGGAAACAAAAGTGTAGCTAAAAGCAAACCTTGCCACACCTCCCCATCCTGAACTGTTTCCTGGTTGCGACATCCTCTATTTTCTGTCCAAAAGCCAATTTTTTACCAGTCTCTAGGCTGGCCTTTCAGAGCAGCCTGTTTCATACACTCTTCCCAAACTCTTGGTAATCCAGCTCAGCAGCAGCTCCATGTACCTTGCCTACAGCCTGGAGACACTGGAGAGGAGCAGGGCACAAGGGAAAAAACCCAACCCATTAGACTCTTGCCTGAGTTCCTTAATGCTTTGAGGTGAATGATTTAGGCTGTAAGAAAAAGCCTCCTGACAACAAGATCTATTAGTGTATGCAATAATCTTCCAAGGGAAGTGATGGAAACATTGCTGCTTGGCACACAGCTAGTGTTTGTCCAGACTAGTTTTTAAATATACAATCCTGAATTGGCAGAGGAAAAGTCTAGTCGAGGTGGTTGCTCTTATCTTTCTCCATATTCCAGGATAAATCAGGTCATCTCCTTTGTTCTAGTCTAAAAATTGAGGAATGCACTTAAAACAATTCATGCAGTTTTAATCAGCTATGATCTCCCTTTTATGATCCACATGGGTTGTATCTTATTAAATTAGATATATCTAGCTGTTTCTTTTTAATCATCAAGTTTTCTTAATATAAGGCAGCAGCACTGTCTAGCACAGCTGGCACAACCAGGGCTGTGAACACCTTCGGGTCTCTCTCTGGCTATGCCCCAGGCTCCCAGGCAAGTAAATAAACCTCTACTTAAAAATAAAACCAAATCACTCCCTAATTTGTTTTTTGTCACTCAGAGACAAAACTGACTTTGATAGGTCGTGAGTGTTCATGGCTCTGGATAAAGTCACCAGCTGAGGGAACCTGGGGTAAATTTCTGAAAGAGAAGGACTCAAAGGCATGCAGATAGCACAGCATTTTTATGGCATAAAAACATGGGGAAAAGATCCATACTGCAGGCTGAATAAAGACTGAGAAGCTCTGCATCCTGAGAGTGGGGATTTCAGCCACGGCGTTATTTTGAAAGATTAAATAATAGTTACAATGTTCAAAACTGGGAAGGAAGGTGAGTCCTGCAGAGAGTTTTGCTTTGAGAAAGATTGGTAGCTGCCTCCCCTGGGGAAAAAAAAAGAAACCAAAAAGGAAAGATAAAAAGGAACGTGTGCTATTAGCACATTCATATCTACTGGAATGTGAGGTCTTCCTCCCAGTGCTCCCAGTCCAGCACCCCTCCCTCCCCCAGCCAAGGGGTCACTCACAGGATGTCAGTGATGACCAGAGCCCCTTCAGTGCTGCTCGTGCATCATCCAGCTGGGTAGGACACAGAGGCAGCCCTGGAAAATGGCAAATTCCTGCCCTTTGCCTTCCCGAGGGCTTTGCGTGTGATCCAGGCATGACACAAGAGCACACAAGCCCGTGAATTCCAAAGGGCTCCTGGGTATGATTCCCTCTGTTTTGTACAGGCCCTGGTCCTGAACAAGGGCCCTTGAGGGATGGATTTGTAGCTGTCACCCTCCAAAGAAAAGAAACCACAATATCACAGATATTAACTGAAAGCATCTGCCTTCAACAGATAGAACCTCAGGTAGGAGGTTCTATGAGATTCTGCCCATTTCTTATAATATTTAAATCATTCCTTGAATTCACTGGAAAGAACTTTTTAGTGGCACAAAATTGCTTGAGAATCAAAAAATATACATTGGGATAAATGTAAAAAATGATAAATAAGATACGAAACAGCCACTCCAGCAACCATAAATTTAGCCATATTTTCCTTCCAAGGTCTCTCTATCAGATCTTATCTCCTGTAGGAGACTGGTTTTCTTTCTCTCAACTCCCAAACACTCATCTATTGTTTTGAAAATGAAAAGTCTGACAGCAGAACAGGACGTCCTTAGAAGAACATGTCTGATATGAGAAAGTCACAGTAACTCTGGTATTGCTTAAGATTCCAACCACTGTTACTTAGTTCGGAGTCTGCACCATTACTCAGTGTCAAATTTGGTCAAATTGTGATTAAAGAGTGTGCAATGGGTTAGAATACAGGCAAGATGCAATGGATTTAATAGAGGGCGCGGTCATATTTGGGGGCACTGAACAGTTTCTTGGGCAAGAATGCAGAATTGAAAATAATGCATGTTTCCTTGAGTAATATTTTGTCATTTTGGTAGGGGTTTGTGAGATTATTCTAAATATGATGGCAAGGGGATTTCACGAAACATGTCAAAGCAGATGAAAATATTTTGGTTCTTATCAACTGTACCCTGTAGCTGCTTTTTGCGCAAATAATTCCTCACTTGATATTCAAAGGGACAAATGTACTACTCCCCACAGTGAGGAGTTGCTCACTCACTGGTGTCTGCAAGCACAGGCTGCTCTTACTTTTGTGTCTGGAGCACTACTGCATTTAGTGAAGGAGTTCCAGCCCTAAAGGTCCACATATGGATCCTCAAGTTCTCTGGAAAGCCAAAGCTATTGGGGGCTTCCTGAACTCCTCGTTATCGCTTTGCAGCATCTGGCTCGTGGTCAGCTGTTTCATGTTACTGACTTCTACATTTGTTTCTGAAGAAATTAGCACAGCTTCCTTCAAATGCTACATTCTGCAGTGGTTTTGGTTTTGATTGGAACATCTCGTTGTTCATCTCGAAATCAAAGTCATTTATGGAAGCTGCAGAATTTTAATGTTCCTCAGACTCAAAAGCATTTGTTTAACCACCACCAGACAAGGAGATGAATAAGAGAGACTGTCTGCTCTTGATTTAGCGGGACCAGATTTTTAGAAGAGCTCAGCAACCCATGTCTGTCCTCAACACCCTTAAAACTCCTCTGGACAGCCTGGGTATTTATTAGTGCTTAAATGAGAATGACTCTCATGAAAACCATGACCTTAGTGAACTGGACAGTTAATACACACTATATATTTCTATATTTCCATCTGAAGGTGGGGATTTATTCATAACTTCAACCTGCAATTTAAAAGCAGCTTTTAAGTCTCATTATTTCTGCACTGGTTTTATTGTTCACCCAGAAGGCCCATCTGCACCACTGCTGAGC
This sequence comes from Nicator chloris, assembly GCA_013400495.1. Taxonomy (NCBI): domain Eukaryota; kingdom Metazoa; phylum Chordata; class Aves; order Passeriformes; family Pycnonotidae; genus Nicator; species Nicator chloris. The sequence continues at coordinate 334,718 of WAAE01009142.1, forward strand.
TCTGAGCTGTGTTCAGGAATTGCTGCCTCCTACAAAATGATATGCAGGACAAAAACAAAGAGACAGGATCTTCTTAGGTAACTTTTGTTTAAGCCCTACACAGAGAACAGAATAGATTAAAGCAGTGGGAAAAGAAGAGATCAAGTCTTGTGATGTGGCATAGGGTGCTCCTTCCAGCCAACCGCACTTCATTTCTCTCCACTGGTGCTTCCAAGTGGTTTTCCAGGATACCCCTGAGCAGAACTCATTGTAATAACTGGAGGAAATAAATTAATGGAGAATTACCGCAAGGTTCATCTAAGAGAAGTTTTGATAAACAACACTTCCAGGCTGAGATATTCAGCACAGCCCGAGGAATGTGGACTTTCCCACTCCCGTCAAACCGAGCGGGTGTCGGTGCCTCTGAGTCAAGCTGGAAAGTGGCTGCCACAGCCACCAAAGCAATCCTGCATTTCAGGTGCAGTCAGAGATCAAGAAGTGCCCTGAGACTGAAAATTTCTAACAAGGCAAGAGGTGAAAGAAAAAGCATCTGACCCACCCAGCTGGCAGCAGTGGAGGCTCAGGTTCAGCCTCAGCAAGCAAACTCTGAGGGGAGTTGCAACCTCTGCACTTCCAGTCTCTGTCAAGAAAATTGTGCAATCTTCAGATGGAGGAGACAGAAAAAGGGATAACAGAGGAATCACAGCCCAAATGCCACCCTAGATACAGAGAGATGGCCCACACATGTCCAAACCGGAACAAAAGCTTATAAAAATCTGGGCAAATTAAATATTATCATATTGCTTCTCTCTGGATTCTCCCCAGGCACAGTCCCCTCTTGGCAAAGGGATAGCTCATCCCTGAGCATTATATTATTTAAGTCTTTTCCAGACCAAGATTTAGGCAGCCCTTAATTGGTGCTGGTCTTTAGGCTGGCTGGCTTTATGGACAAAACATTTCCCACTTGAAATTATTTTGAAACCACCACTGACACCTCTGCAGCCACAGGTACACCTGATACTTCTGTATTTTGAAAAAGCAACACCTCCCTGGCACCCTGAACCCAGGTTTTACCTTGTTTGTACCCATAGGATGCTGGTGAAGTCATCATGATTGCACAGGATAAACGAAGGTTGACGTTGGCCTGTTTAAATTAGGATTTTTTTTAAACCTGTATATTCTTCCCATTGCTAAATCTTTTACAGAGGCTACTAAGGCAGAGAGCTGCTGAGCTAATCCTCTTTGACTCTCTGCCATCCTGGCAGGTACAGCAAAGCCTAAGGTAAAGTGGAGCATCAAAAGGAAAATTAATGTCTTCTAACAGCAATTAGAGGAAATTATTTAGATATAAATCTTGTTTTATATCTTCTCATACTTGTTTTTCAATCTTTCCCCTTTGATTTTTTTTTCCTTTCAGGCTTTTCAGAAAGAAACATTTAAAATCCATCCTGTAAACCAGTGGCATAATTAGCTGCATGTTACACCTGGTATTTTACTCTTCTACAGAGTAATTCCTTTGAGCTTTCTTTTTTACTAAGCCCCGAGGTCTCCTGAAACTGAATCTACTTGTTCTCTCATCTGCTGGCTGACAGGAACCAAAACTCGGGCAGGGACTTTAGGGTGCCCTCCTGCCACACTTTCTGCAACCCCCAGCCATGGCAGAGGGTGACCAGAGGTGCCAGGTGTGCCCAGGCCTCCGAGGGCAGGTAAATTCCCCTCCTGGTTGCCAGCACTTGGCCTGTGCCATGGAGCAAAGCATGTAACCTAATTGTGCTCTGATAACATCAAACAAAGTCTCTCTGATCCAGCTCCTGGCACGCAGCCACCCTATCTGGGGTCCGATCTGACAAGGCTGCCGATTGATCAAATCATTATCTGCTGGTGTAGGTGTATCACCTAACACCAGCCAAATTCCTCCAGTTGCTGCTTCTCTGTTCCAGGGAGGATACAGGGCTGGGGCCAGCACCTTCCCCGTGGTGCTCGGCTCCTGCTCACCCAGGGCAGGCCCTGCTTTCTGCTTCCCCAAAAGGGTTGCTGTGCCCACTGTGTTATCACAGAAAACCTGCAAAGAGAGGAGAGAAAAAGTTCTCTCTTCTCAGCAGTGAAATCTGCATTTCCAGAGGTAGCCCAGCACAGCTAAACCTGCTGACCCTTCCAGCTTCGCCACGTCCTCCAAGCCTGGCTCATGTTGTGCAGAAAGTGGCACTGGACCTTTAGGACCCTGTTTCCATTTCCCTGTTACTACTCACAGGGTGACTCGTTGGTAAAAACCTCAGCTATTTGCACCTCTGCAAACCTGAGCCTGTCTCTGGAAATGCCTTCCCCTGGAAATGCATCCCCCTTACTGCCCACAAAGGACAAGGCCTCGCTTTTACGATTCCCTCATAAAGCACCAGGCTTCTTAAATCCTGCAAACAATCTGAGAACAAGATTTCCCTCTGAGCAGGAGCACACAATTACTCCTGCTATGGACAAGGTTGAACTGGACACTTGTCTGGAGCTACACCTGATGTGACCCAGCCTGGAGGGCTGAAGGTACCCGAGGCAGACAAGAGCAAGGCCCACACAGACTGCAGATCCCACTGGCCAAGTCTTCATTTTGGGCAGCTTTGCTTTTGTTCTGTCTTGGTTTAGGGCAAATTTGGGAGGAAGCTTCTGAATCGGTTTATTTCTGGGAAGCAAACTCAAATGCCTCTTCTCTCCTAGCTGGTCTGGGGATAAACTTCTTTTGAGAAAAGTGGAAGAAACTATTTATTTAACATCCCATCTGAAGAGGGTGAGTAGAGCCAGGTGGGGTTTAAAGTCTTAGGTGGCCCTTTCTCAGAGAATACAAAGGAGGCAGTCACAGAATCATAGAATGCCCTGAGCTGGAAGGGACCCACAAGGACCACGGAAGTCCAATTCCAGCCAACCACACTGCAAAACTCTGCAGACACCTCTCGGCACTGAGCTCCTGGTGAAGCCATTCCCTTTGTGACATATCCCATCTCACCAGTCCCCAAGGAATGAAGACGACACAGGTGGATGTTTTTCCCAGTAACGAATGTTCTCCTCCTTTTGTAACCTTCAGTCTCAGAGTTCCAGAAGGGGCTTGGCAGGGCCAGGAGATGCTGGACCCATTTTAGCACCACTGATTCAGGTCAGCATTTCATCTGGCCACCTCGTGGCACTTCCCGGAGTCCTAGTTCAAAGTAAGCTATCCAAGGTAATTTATGTGGTTTATATGCTTTATTTTATCCACATAAATCATGAAACAAAGTCCATAGGGAACAGGCACTCTATACTTATCATAATATGTAACTTAGTTCCCCAGAGACTGAGTATGTACAGAACAGCTAATAAATGGTTCAAAAAAACCCCTAGGTCATTAAATCTTGTTTTATATCTTCTTGTTTCCATCAAAGTATGCAGGAGTGGAAATTCTCTTTCTAAGACAGGCTCCTACTTTTCAGCCAACTGGGAATAGAGCCAGCTGAAAAGAGAGAACCCCACATACAGCACTGACAGCTGTGCACAAAATTCATGAGCTCAAGAGACAGACTGCTGCAGAGACAGGTGTCCGAGATCTAAGTTTAGCTTGGAAGATTAAAACAGTATCTACTAAGAATGCATTTATTCTAATCCTCTCTGTGCTAGAAACTACACATGCATCACTGATGTACACATCCTGGAAACATCCGAGATATGCTTTTCTTGTGTAGGATTTTCTCCCATTGTGTTCAGGGATAAAACAGGTTAGTGCTACAACCACAGAAATGCATGAGCCCAGCAGAGAGACGTTCCTGCTGTCTGAGGAAGGGCTGGGAGCAGCTGGGATCCAGGGCACAGAGAGGTGGGGTCCAGGCTCTGCCCACCCTGGCAGAGAGCAGCCCCACCCCAGATCTTCCCAACACAGCGAGGATGTCTTATGTAAATAAGAGCTGGGAGGCAGATCAGGTGTGGCTCTTGCAAGACAAATGTGCTTGGGAATTATGTATGATTCCATGTTTAGCTATCCTGGTACAAATCCAGAGTAATTCTTTTGATCTTACGGCAGCACTGCTCTAAATACCCATCAAATGGAAGAATGTACCCACTGTCCTCACAAGAGCCAAAGGTACAGGAGGACTTGGCTGTGGCACCTCCCCAGTGGAGCTACAGGTTGGAGGGAGGCTCTTCCCCCCACTGGCCTCACTGGGTGAAGAATCCACTTCCTTGTGGCAACCACAGATAGAGCAGAGCAGATTTTGATGTATTAAGCTTGTAGTCCCTAAATTAGAGACAACCTGGGATGGCAGGAGATCCAGGTTTTAGATTCACAAGAAACAAAGGATGAATCACATATTTAGCATCATGTGATATAGTGCAGTTGCATTTATAATTGTCTGTCAATACAGGTAGAAATTATCATATCTTAATACAAAGAACTTGATATTTTGGGTGACATCAAAGTCATAAAGTCAACAACAAGACAGGCTCAGTAAAACACGGGGCAACTTTGGAACACTACAGAGCAAAATTCCTGGGTTCATAACAAAAGATTAACAGATTGTTTCCCCTCAGAACATATTGAACCATAATGCTGGAATTTTTAGAACTCTTATCTCTACCAGAGAAACAAAAGTAACAGAGGGCAGGGTATTTTACAAGGGCAGACTCTTTAACCACAGGATTGCTCCACATCTGTCATTTCCACAGATTCAAGAAAGTTTCCCAGTTTTGTTCAGGGGGGGATGGAATTTCACATGCATGAAAATTTGCAAATGCTTGTTTAATTCAGCACTTTCACAGGGAGACAACATATCATCCCTAAGATCTCACGGCAAAGCTGCTCCTAAGGCTATCACAGAGATTACTGTGTTGGCGCCGACCGGCACAAAATTATAATACACGGCTGGAGCTGCCATGCAATTCCTGCAAGCAGGAGTAATCCCTGCCCTTGCATCATCAGCCCCAGCCAGCAGGAGGTCATGTGATGGGTGCTCCAGACGACGTGGGGGAGGACAGGAGCAAGGAGGATGTTTTTAATTTATGTATTTAACATATCTGTAATGGGCACCTGAGAACTGAAGCTGCAGAGGAGCTTTTCTGCAGCCTCTGGGAAAACCTCTGCGAGGAATTGCTGGGCAGTGGGAGGATGCGGGGGTGAGGAACAGAGCACAGCTTCAGCAGGAGCTGAACCAGCCTAGGGGTGGCCACAGCCACACAGCTGCAGAGTTTGTAATTCTGAACACCCCCAGAGCAGGCAGAGAAACCTCTACTCACCGGGGAAGAACTCCCCATACCCACTGTACCCATCACCCAAGGCTGGGTCAGGTTCTCCCACCACTCCAGCATCACAAACACCTAGGAAATAATAATAATGATAAAAATAATAATGAGAATAACCCTTACAAACCCCCCGTGTGGTAGAGAAGCACTGGCTGTCCCCGCAGTGCAGAGGGACATGAAGGCACAGACTGAGCATTTTCCCTCTGAATTCCCCATAAAATGTGGCAGACTTCCAACATGTGGTGCTTTCACAGCAGGATCAGCTTTCCATGCCGAGGACTGGTTAGGAGGGGGAGCAGTGGGAACTCCATGGGCTGTCCTCAAAGCCTCCTCCTTGGGCTTTCCCACAAGCACATGGCAAAGTGACTCCCAGTTAACAACTCATCACAAAATGAAAAGCGTCTTACCCTCCCCTCTGCTTTCAGGGCAGCTCATGTGTGAACTGTTTAACTTTGTCTGCTGGCTCCTCAGGGCTGGGCCTTTGGGGTTTTCTGTGTGCATTCCTGCTCTAGTGCAATAGGAGACACCAAGAAAAAAGAATAAAAAATCATCATTCCAGCACTGAGGTTCATGAGCATCCCTCGGGTTTCTGACAACCCAAGTGTTTTGGCCTTATTGAGGTTCCATGGTAATTCACAGCTGTTCCTACCCTTTCCTTAGATCACCTCTGGACCGCAGACCCTCCCAAGCCCACCACAGCCTCAGGACACCACAGGAGGGGTCCCACACCTCACAGTAGTGAGACCTTCAAGGAAGGGTTTCCTCAGGCCTGTGAGGTTAAAGCCTAAGGGGAAGAAGCACTAATATGCATTTGAAATGGAGAAAGCAGCCTGGGCAGTGAACCCAACAACTCTGTCCCAGAGCTAAACCCCAAGGGTCTACTTTCTAGGGCTTGGGGACACCCTCAGCATCCTGCTCCACCCACCCCAGGTCAACAGAGGAAACAAGACCCCAGTGAGCCACCAGGCTCATTCTTTTCTCCTCCTAACATATTACAAGGCCACTAAATGAAAAGGAATGCTTTTTAATTCTTCAGCTGTCAACCCTTCCCAAGCACTGCTTCTTTATGGATTTCAAACCAGTTTGACAATACACAGTTCTTCTGGTGTACGTGTGAGTTTTGGAGCAATATTTAACAACTAAATTAGATGTGTGTGTGAAACACACACAAGGCTGCCTAGATATTAGGTGGGGTCTTGTTATATAAATGCAATAACAAAGACCTTTATATTGCAGCAGGCAGGAGCAGCCCAGGTTAGTGCCCAGGTTCAGTGCTGGGAAGTGAACTCATAGCTCGGGTGTTTTAGGCACCATTATTCATGGCTTTCACATTAAGCCATTCACAGTCTTTTAAATTCCATTTTAGGCTGCCCCTATTATTTTTAATCCCTGCCATTTCCGAGGCCCCCGTGGCAGAGCTCTGCGGCGCTGCTGTGGTGGAGGCTCCACGCCTGGGATCACCATCCCTCAGCCACAGCACAGAGGCATCAGCTCAGTGTCCTGTGCTCCCTGCAGGGAACAAGGAGCTCCCTGGCCAGGGGCCAGTGCCCTTCAAACCCATCTGCACATGGCCTAATCAGAGCTGTGCTCGGCTCTGTATCCTCAATTTGTTGAGTCACATCAATTTGCTGAGTTTCCTCTCCCTTTAGAAAAGCATGCAAGTGCCGTTTTCTAAACATATTAACTCTCTTCAGGCTATTTTGGTGTGTAAACAGAAAGACAAGTGACTGGGCATTGCAGGCAAGAAACTGATGCTCACTGTAGCCTGAATTCTCTGCAACTTCACCAGTTTTGTTACACCACTTTAATGTATCTTTTGTTTCATTATGCCATTTTGAGAATTAAGCTGCATCCTTTTTCTTGGACAACTCCAGCTTAATTACAGCTGGAAAAAAATGCATTACACTGCCAGGGAAGGACGCCCTCCAGTTAAACAGAAAGCGTTGCACATCTTCATCCATGCTCAGAGACCCTTCCCAGTGCCCAGAATGCCAATGGGATTAACCCTGAGGCTGCCAAAGCCACAAATTGCCACCGAGATATCAGAACCTTTGCTCAGTCACAGGCCAGAGATCTCCCCTCTGCTGCCAGTCCTACAGCCTGATGTTGTCCTGAAGCACGTCTGGAGCCAGCACAGGCATGAGGCACAGCAGCCAACCCACAACAATCCCACCATTCCCGCTTCTCAGCACTCCTCCCCAGCTCTGCTGCTCCCTCCTGCCCACGGGGAAGGCAGGCTGCCCTCAAAACCAGTCCCAGGAGGGCCCAGCTTGCAAATGAGGAGGGCAACATAACTGGCTTTGCTGCAGGCTGCAAGAAACAACAGACAGACTGCTCAAGGTGACTTCAAGGTCAACATCAAGTTGCTGTTGACATTCCCTTTCTCGTGGATTTTTTTGCTGGTATCTTCCATCAGCCTCTCCCCATCACTTCTGGGAAGGGCAATCATCTTGGTGGTTGTTGCCCATCCCAGAACTGCTTTTGGATAGGGCTCTGTACACTGTTAGTGAAGCACACCATAAAACAGGATTATTCCTAGGCTGCCTCTTTGCAGGATGTTTTCCATGCCACCATGCACAGCTTGGATCAAGATAAAGATTTTCAGCTTTCTTGCCTTTGTAGAGTAAAATCTAAAGGCCAATATTTGTTCCCTTTTGTGTTACAAGATCACAACCAAGCTGCCAATCATCTGGCCAAGGGGGTTATGCAAGAGTCAGGTTTACTGTAAAGTTGTACAAATTTTATAGGACCACAAACACTTTAACTACCATGATGCTTAAAACTCAAGAGCATTTGGAGAACAAGGAGAGTTATTCAGGCTCCACACCATTTTGGCTGCATGTTTTCCAGGTGTATGATTTCACCACATGGAAAAACACAGCCATTGCCAAAGTGAACTCATAAAAACCTTTGATGAGTAAAGTTTGGATAAGCACAAATCATTTGAACCGACAGTTGGTCCAATTCTCAAAGGGGTTTGGCAGACATAATATAATTCGTGGTTTCACACACAGACCATTTTTCCCTTCCCTCCTCCCCCCCCAAGTCTTCACAAATTCGGAAGATGTTGTTCTAGAAGGTGCACTGGGTTGGGTTTGCTGTGTTTTTCTTTTCCCCCGAAGGGTTAGGCACCACACTCTTGCAACTCAAAGCCATTTGGGGCTGTGAGTAAGCCAGCAAACAGGTTTTCCAGAACTGTGTTTAGATAGTTGCATGATCTGCCTAATAGACATTTAAAAAAAAAAAAAAAAAAAAAAAGAAGAGAAAAGAAAAGAAAAGAAAAATTAAACTCTGGGTCTCTCACCACCCATTTGCTAGCAGGCACGTAATATAAGGCAAAGGCTTTAACAATCTCTTCCTCTGACACATTGGAACATGTTATTTCAAGATGTGTGGCGTCATTTAAGGCTGTGCCATGAGATAACAGAGTATTTACATCTCGGGGCTGGGAGCAGGGTTGCTACAGCTTTTAGACATTATTGACATAATATTTTCTTTGATAAACAATCTATCAGGAAATTGTCATATTCATAACTGAGGTAATGCCAGGGACTGAGCAATCCTACACAGTGCAGGAGGCAGCTAGAAATAACATTAGAGAGCAGAAACACAAAGGAGATGAAAATCCTGCTCCAAAAGGATTTTGCTCAGTCCTGCTAGGGAGTGAAGAGTTCATTTATCACTCCCAGTGTCCTCCTCTATCCACATGGCTAGATCCAACAGGCAGCAGATCCTCTGTCTGTAAACACAAGCAAAACCTGCTTATTCCTCCAGAACTGGAGTGAAACACTCATCGTGTGAATAGAAAATTTGAAATTAACCATTAATTAGGAAGTTTAGGATATTTGAGCTGTAAAATCCTGTGTTTTGCACTTCTTGGTGCAAATGAAAAATGGGGAGAAATCAGATGTTTAATTTCTATAGCATGAATTATAATTCTCAGTACACTTCATACACCTCATCTTCAACACCTTCAGCACGTTATCTTCCCCTTGGGTCAACAGACTTCCAGCAAATCAGGAGGGCTTTTCCACCACCTTTCATTTGAGGATTTTTTCCACAGTTCAGGAAGAATTTGTAAACTGATGTTTGCTATTTGTAACTTCTCAATATCCAAACAAAATATAAAATATTCAAAATGCCAAAGTAGAGACTTTGTGTGGTCACGTGATGTGTCTCTGTCCCTTGCTCAGGTGTATAAAAGAGAAACAGCCACACACAGAGCTTCTTGAAATTAATTCACTCCCCATTCAAGCTTTGCCATATTTCCTTATAAGCCTTTCCAATAAACACTACTGAAAATTCATGCCTGCAAATTCACTGGATGGAATAATCAGGGTATGCCCATGCAAAGCAAGAAGCAAACTGAATCACCTTCTTGTTTGCTTTTTTGAAATTTTTAGTATGTGCACGATTTGTCCCAATCCTCCCTCTTTTCACCCTCATGAATAAATCATATTTCCTCCTACAGGAATTCCAGGATGGGACAGAAGTTGTCCTCATGCAAGTCAGAGGCAAACCCAAACCTGGGGTGTGGACAAAATCTCAAATCACCATCTTCCACAGCCAGGTCCAGCTTTTCTTAGAACCACAGCTGCACTGCTGTGACAATTGTCCTTCCAAACATCCGTGTGCTTTTTGGGGTCCTAGGTGTGTCGCTGTAACGTGCACATGCACTGGGGAGGTTGGAAATGAGCTGGAAATGAAATATCCCAGCCCAAACGAGCTGGGCCTTCCCTCTGTCTGTAGGATTTAATCCCAACAAAGTCCCCTTGACTTCAGTCGAGGCTTAAGTTGTGACTTGCTGCCGTGTTCAGCTTCCTGGGCTGTTCCTAAGGGCTCAAGCTCACACAAGCCTAACGATTCCCCTGGCTCTTACAAGCATATTCATGTCTGCTGTCAAACGCATGAGTTAGTTTTCTCCAGGCTATTGCAAGAGAGCAACCAGTAATTACTGCAACTGCACAAAACGCTTTTTTATTTAGAAATGTATTTCAAAATGGGTTTGGTGGTTATACCATCGCTCTCCCAAACTAGGTACTCACTGGCAAACTGTTCTTCTGCTCTGGATTTATTGAAGGTCGGTGCATTTTGATGTCCTACAGAATAATATTTCCTCTGCCCTTCCTTTTCCATCCTGCATGAACGGATTTTTTACCTTCTTTTTCATTCTGTGCTTTTAGGGGCTTGGTGGAAGATATCCAGACAGGAGGAAGTGTCTTAAAGCACAGCAGAAATGCACATTCAGTCATTACCAAAGCTTTTACAACACAATTTCTTGGTGGAGAGAGGCTCCAAACCACGGCTTGCATGGAGAGCCCTTGGGAAAGGCACTTCCCTGCACGGACTCAGGATGGCACCAGAGCTGGAGCTCTGGAGCTGGGTTTGCAGTTGGACACCCCACAGCAGCTTCCAGAAAAGTCTCAGCGTTATTAAATACTGAACACAACACATGCTTCTGATAATCTGACTGTTATTTGGTTATCTACGTTTGAGTTCCCAACACCTTCCAGAAAAATGTTCTGCCTCTCTCAGGAGAGACCCCAAAACCTCCGGTTTTCTAGCAGAGAAAAAGTAATTCAGGAAGCAGGAATTCAAGTTTCAGCTCATTAGTTTCGTTTATGAAATCAAATTAATAAATAGGTAATATATATTTATAGGCTTGTTTATATAGCAACTTACAAATATGATATATTAATACACCATGCTTGTTATATAAAATTGTAATATGTATTAGAGAAAAATTCTACAGGCCTCCAGTGAGTTATCCTTTCCACAGAGTCTCATGTTTACACTGACTCCAGCTGTTTCTTTGGACATCAGTGAGGACTGTCAGTAGGACTTTTCCCCCACATGGTATATAATTACAAGCTCAATCCTTAAGTGACACCAGATTTCACAGATTTAGAAACTACATAAAATTATACTTCTCTAATTAGCTTTTAATCAAGCACCAGCAAGTAAACATTTAAACAGCTGAGCCCAGACCCCCTGTTTTAGAAAATTGCTTCCACTGACAATTAGTTTTGTAAACTTTTCCTATTGTTCTTTTGCAAGAAGGAAATGTTGTTGTTATTGACAACAACTAAAGAATACTTCACCTTTTCATTCCTGGTTCTACAAAGGTAAAAAAGGACCCTTCATTTTAGCACCCCCCCAAGCCTCCCCAAAAAAAGAGGCTGGGCACTATTTTTGGGCTTGAAGGCTTGTTAATAAGCAACTGAGACCTCATTCCCATCACTGATTAGAAAGTGAGGGATGAAGATGGCCTGGAAATGTGGTTTGGAGTGGTCAGGTGTCCTACTCCTCTGCTGCCCCACACTTTTCTAAATATACATTATTATTTATGCAAATCTCCAGCTCAGGTAACTTACAGAAGCTCACCAGATATCTCAGGATGCAGGGCCATCCCAGAAATTGTAACAACACCTTACACAGGGACACAAAACCTTGTTCAACATATCTGCACTGCCCATTTCTTTCGATTTTTCTTTCTTTGTGTGAAATCCTCAGCCCTCATAGAGCATCTACTGCTTCCCTGGGCTTTGATTCCCCTTATTTATCCCTTTATTCAAGAATGAAAGCATCCTTAGGAAGAAGGTGTTGTCCAGATCAGAAGCAGGCAGAGTTTCTCAGCTCAAACTTTTATGCCAGCCCAAAGAAAACAGGCATGTTTGAGTCAATGAAAACATGGCAAATTTATGCTGGATTTGTCACTTCAGCTGAAAAAATAAAAGTCATCAGCCTGAAAGTGCTTACACATTTTCAAACCGAAATTAATAAATTAATTTCAATTAACAAGAAAATATTGCAGGCACTTTAATGAAAGGAAGCATTATGTATTGAGTCAAACAGCATTTGATTCAACCTGAGCCAGTTCCCCTTTTTGGTCCCTTCACTACTATCACCATCCCTCCAGAATCCAAGGAGATTTTTAAGAAATATTTTCCTTGCAGCTTTTGGGAGCAGACTGCTCTGCCTGTTTATTCCATGCAGCATTTTCACTCCTTACTGCCTCTTCCAGTAAGGAGGAAAATTTGTGCCTACCTGTATCAAGACCACTGTAATTGAGAAACATGAGGAATTCTTGCTGGAGACAAAACTGTCCCATTTGCTGATAAGATTAGGGACAATCTGACAGATTTTGTTGTGTTCTGGGAAATACAAAGGTGCTGTGGAAGGCAGATTATGCCCATGCCCAGCCTGCTGGGACAGGAGCTTGTGGACATGCACCCTCCTTAGCCAAAAACTTTTTGACTCATTCCATCCAAGAAAATTAAAAAAAAAAATTAAAAAAAAAATTCAGGTCCCCCTCAGCCACTGTCACCCAGGGGTCAAAAACTACTTAAAATATATAGATGGATCTGAAGGAGTTTAATGGTCTGTAATGACAGATACAGTGCCCCTCCAGCTGGATGTCACAAAAATTAGAGTAGTCACTTTATGAGGAGATGTGGCGAGAGGGATCCCTTCATTGATTCTTCCACCAGAGATCCAGCTAATTACCTGCCAGATGGACACGGATGTGCTCAGAGGGGTTGGCTGCAGTGAGAGGAGGTGTTTAACATCCCCTGCACTGCTTTGCTGCTGTCCCCTGCCAGGGCTTCACCTCTGATTTCACATGAATGCCCAGGCTGAAATGCCCAGCTCTGCTAGGACATGGATATGGATCCACTGGCCATTTTGGCAATGCTCAAGGACATTTCTGCTCGCTGATTTGCTCTCTTAGCAGCTGGAGACTGCCCAGTCTGCTCAGCTGGGCTCTCAGCTGCAGCCCTTGAATACTGAACCTTCCCTTAGTGGTCCCATCCTCCTGCACAGCCATAAAATGCACCCTGTCCTGGTGGGAATAGGCTCCAGATTTGGACACACATCAGAGTGGGACAAGTTTAGGAGGTTTGGCCCACAATGAGTGGAGAAGGGGGAGCATTCATTGCTACTGTCCATCCACAAGCCTTTTTGGCTTGAAATCATGGGATAAACATGGGCTGTTACTTGCTCCTAATGCTTCTCCATCCCTTTCCACCTGGCTGCTGCCTCTCCAGCAGAACAGGTTGGGATTGCTTCCTTGGAAAGAGCTGGGAGGTCTGCCTCCTCTCTGCATTCTGCAGAGCCACCTCTGAAAGAAAAGGAGCCCCATTTCTGAAACACCCAATACAGGGAGGGATGTTCCAAACCGCAGGAAAGTTTCTTTAAGGTTTGCAACCCAAAGGCAGAATTCCCCAACACGGGCACTGCACGGGGGCTGTGCAGTACTCTGGATGTGATCTGGCCAGTCACAGTGCAATTGCTCTGGCAGGAGCCTCACAGCACAGGGAACACCTGCATGGCCAGCACAGCTTGGGACAAGATCGCTTGTGTAGTCCTAGTCGAGAAAACCCCTTCATCAAGGAGAACAAACAGGGCAGAAACACCTCTGAGGCTCATTCCCATCACTTCCTCCTGTCCTCCTGATAAACCAGCCCATTCCCTCCCAGCCTGTGCTGCCGTGCAAAGCTGCATCACACCCCGGCTTGTGGGATTATCAGAGAAGGTGTGTGAATGGGAAAAACCCTCCTGGCTGCAACAGGCACCTCACCCTCGTACCAAGGCACGGCTTGGACTGGCAAATGTGGTGCTGTTAAACCCAACAGCACCACAAATTTCAGCGTGCACACGTTAATGGAGACCACACCCTGGAGGAGGGGAGGGAATTGATGTGCAGCACCGTGACAGGGCCGGACAGAGGCAACAAGACAACAATTTCCATCACACGGAAGCTGCTAATTGGAGTTCAACTTGTCTAACCAGCCCCTCTGCAGCACATCAAGGACAAATTTGCTACCACCCTGGAATTTGTACTCTCAGGTCTGCATTCCTGGTTTGCCAACATTTAACGTGTCTTTCAGGTGGAGCCAGGAAGGGCTCTCGTAAAACTGATCTTTAATTGTGAGCACAGACCTAAGGTGGGAATTCAGCTGGATAATTTACAAATGGGAGGTTTGAGGATTGGTGTGGTGGAATGAAATTTGCTTCATCAGAATCCACAGCTGATCAAATTCAGATCCCTGTGCACAGACTTCACAGACCCAAAGAAGTCAGTGGCATCACTGAGTCTTCGGAACAGAATTTGATTAAGGACACTAAATATTATTTTTGGAATCAGTGAGCTTTCCTGGAATTCTGCACAAAACCTAACCTTGCAAACAGGTGTTGTGAGATGCAGGAGACACAGGAAAAGCAGCATGGAAAAAGCAGCACTTCATCTCTCTTAGAGATGCAATTTCACAGATGGAATTGGTGATGACCCTGCTACAGGACAAAAGAAACTCTTCTAGCCACACCTCAGCACCCACAGCAGAGACCCTCCTTTAGCCAGGCACTGCTGACTGAACAGAGACCTTCAAACAGCAGCAACCCAGAGAGGGACCCAGTCTGGCTCCTGAGGTGCTGTTGACCCAGAGCTAAACTAATTATCCAGTTTCCTCTTCAAGTGTTCTCAAATGCCACTTGGCCGCGTCACCGCACACCGGAGAAGTCTGAGGCACACTAATTACACTGGCAAATGTTTGATTGAAAATTACACTCAAATGGCGTGGACTGCAAGAGGTTACCTCCCTCTCTGTACAAGAGGCCTGATTCAAGGCTCTGGGGCAGGTCCCCTTTAAAGTCAGTGTAATTCTGCAAGTCCAGGAAGCACGGAATAGAGAAAAAATAAACTTATTTTTGGCATGCAGGCCGGATTAATTTTACCAGCAGTGCCCCTCTGATGCAGCCCAAACGTAGCTGGTGAGCCCGTTACAGCCTTGACCGGCTCAGATGTGGGCAGGAGGAGGGAAACACCACCTTATTCTCCATTGACAACAGCCCAGAGGCACAGCTCAGCCAGAATTTTAAGCAGCTAAAATGCCAAGCATCGAAGTGAGACTCTGTCCCAAAACTTCCTGTGGGTTACATTTGCACCTCAGTTTCTCTACCTGTAAAATAATAATTACCCAACACACCAGTTCTTGTAGGACTTAATTAGCACTTGTCAACCTCTTAGAGCTCCTCAAGGGAAGAGGAGCTGTGCACCACAAAGTACTAATTAATGGACGGAGCCTTTGGAACAAAGTATACGATTCTGTTGTTGTCAGATCTAATAGAGATCATAAAAAACCAGGGCTGGAAGGGATATCAAGAAGTAACCTAGGCTGTCCCCCTGCCCTGAGGCATCATCAAGTATATCTAAATCACTCTTGATAGATGAATACCCCAAAATCTTGGGATGCTTGAGCCGGGGATTAAAATAGATAAAGATGGGCTCGTGTTACACGTGCCATGGCTCTGCTGAGCACAGACAGACACTCCCTCACATGGGGCCTCTCTGCACTGGCCTGGAAGAGGCTTTGCTGCACCCACAGCGAAGGTACCGAGCTTTCTGACTCCTTGTCACTCCAGCTCAGGAAAGGAAAAGCCCCACTGCAGCGTGTGGGCCCCAAATCTCAAAACTGGAATTGATGAGACTCTCAGAACAGGAAAAACTGGGAAGAAAGCAGAGAGGTGTTCAAGGATCTGCTCATGGTTGTGAGGAGCTTCAGCCAGAACCAGAAAATGAATGCAGGTCACCCAAGCCTCACATATGGCTGGATTGCAAGACTTCCATTCCAATAATTTCTGTTGTGTTCCCCCACTTTTCTCCCCCCTCTGCAGTCCCAAGAGTCCATCTAAAATACTATTTGGCCTAAGGTATCATTCAGATGTGCCTCCTGAAGCACTGCACAGCCTTAAGTGCAAAATTCCCTTTTTTAAGCTACACAAAGATTTTTAGAGGCTTTTGTTAAATGCTTTAATTGTAAAAATGTGTCAATTCAAGCCATCTTTCCAAGACACACATGCAAAGTACAGTAGGAGATACCTTTTATTTGATTAACTTCATGCAGGAAGGCTTTTGAAACTTATACTTTCTTCATCAGCCTGGTGGATAAAAGCTAAGCCAGGCAACTGATACAGCACTGCAGAAGTTTATTAAATTAAGCAATTAAACTGAGGCAATATACAATTTACAGGCCAAGGCAAACAATAGAAGGTGGAACACACTCCTGGGGCTGAGGCCATCGAGTCGTGTCAGCATTTCCATTATGAAGCTACTTCAGAGTTATTGTGGGAGGTGTGTAATAAAAAAAAAGAAAATGGTTTAAACCACTGAATTCAGTCATTCTTAGGGATTCCCAGACATGCCCAGGCGGATGGAAGAGCAAGATGCAAACCAGTTTTCCCCTAATTTTGTCACTCAAATTAGAAAGGAGGTGTGGCCTGGGGAAACAGGTTGGCAGCTCCAGGGGAAGCAAAGGGGGAGGCTGGTTGTGCACAGTGCCCTGCTCCTGGCTGGGTGAGAAGATGACCGTAATGAAGGTGATTAATCAAGTGCAGCACGTTTGTGTGGGCTGCGACAGAGCCTGCCCAGTAACAGAGCCCTCTGTGGGGATGCAGCAGCATCCTGCCCTCCTCCCAGCCACCCCACATCAAGACAAATCACAAACACAGCAAAGCTCTTTGTGTCCCCAGAGCTGAACCACACTGGTGTACCTGACCTGTGGATTTGTCACCTCTCCAGGGCTGAACAACAGCCAAAGGGAATGCTTTTCACAACAGGGAGAATCAAGTGTGAGCTGAACTCCCCCAAACATTTGGGTGGCTGGCACCAGGTTCAAACCCCAGGTTTAAAGGCTGCTCCTTCCCTGTATAAACAACGCAGATTTTTGGGTAACAAGGATCAGGTTCTTTGGGTAACAAAGATCCAGTGGTTTCACGTTGCATTTCACAGCACATGAAAACCTTTTCATGAGGTGCAAACCTTTTCACACAGGGAAAAAATAAAGGGAAAAAGAAAAGGGAAAAAAAGAGACCAATATGGAAACACTGACACCACATTTACTGTAACAGCCTGATCAGCAGCAACTATAATTCTCCTTCAAAAGGTTACACCCACAATGCTTTCTTTGGCCTGTGTACCTTGTATATTGCCTTGGTGTAACTGGTTAATTTAATAAGTTTCAGAAGTATTTCATTGCCTGGCTCTAGCAGTTGGACACAAAACCAGGTAGCCTGGCATGTGACCACAAGTCGTTCTTGGGATGGTCTCGGGATGCCTTTTCTGCTTCCGAGATCAGTTCGTGCCAGACTTAGAAAGGAGTAGAAAGAGACTTCCAGCTTCTTGTTCAGGTGTTTATTATTTCTTATCTTTTTGTTGAGAGCTCTTCAGTGACAAGGTCTTTTCCCTTCAAGAACACGGCTGGAATGCCCCGAGGGAGTGACCCCCAAGGCCTTATGAAGCCATTTGACCCAATCCAAATCCCAAAGGTATGATATTTACAATTCTGTACCAGTTATCCTTATTTATCTCTCTAAATGACACTTCTACCTCAAACTATTCCATCTAATCACCCTGTGCCACCACACAATAGAAGATGGAGTCTATGAAGAAGAAGGAAGAAGCTCAGGTACCACCCAAGATCCTCTATCTTGTCCCTTTTCCAACCTTCATCCTAAAAACCCAAACTACATTTTCACACCCTGTGATAAACTAAACCTACATTCTATCAAACCTACAACTCTTCTCTAAGTGTTAAAAGTCTTTTCCATGGGCAAAAGTGAAAGACAGTGTTCTCCTGGGGTCCCAACAAGGGTCCCAAACCCCCAAGATGGACATGGGAGTGTTCATGGGGGTTTCTGTCAAGCCCTGGGCTCCAACAGGATGGCATCTCCATGGTTCAGTGCAGCATCCCAGCTCTGCTCTCTCTCCTCTCTGGAAACCAAACAAGCCCAGCTCAGTTCCCAGCAGCACAGAGCAGCCACAGGGCTCTGGGGAGGGGAGCAGGCTGACAAACGAGGGGTAAATCAGATTAGCTGAACCCCCTCAGTGTTGCAGCTCTGCAGCAGAGTTTAAAGGAGCACTGGGAAAGCACAGGGATGGTTGGGAAGAGCAAGGATGCCATGGTAGATACAGAGCAGCCTGGAACCCAGGAGACCCACTGCAGCTCCTGCCTTTGCCAGTGGCCCACCACATGACCCTGAAGAAGCAACTCCATGTGTTTCTCTCCTTTCCCCTGTTGCTCTTTTTCTGCTTTGATTATGATGTTTTCCATGTGATTTCATAATCCTGTTTGTAGAAAATATGTATTTGCATAACTTCTCACACAACAAGGCCCTGATCACAGCTGGGGCTTCTAGACATAAAAGTTATGAAGAGACATATTAGCAAATTCAGTGTGTGAGTTAGCAAATGCCCATTGTGAGTATTTTGTAACTAACACTGGAGATTCTACTGTGTTGTTTTGCCAAATGACACAGGGCAGAGGAAGGTCCTGCATGGAGAATGTTGCCTGATCCTGCTCCTTGCAGGCAGGACCTGAGGGGCACCTTGGAGATGGAAAAGGAATTAATTAATTATTTTTTAGGCTACCAGCAAAATCCTAGAACAGCTGCATAGCTCCAAGAACCCAATAAAAACATTTTTCTACTCCAACCTCCAGTTTCACCGGATCTTCTCACAGGTTGTTGGTGCCTTCACACCCAAATTCATTGGTTTGGCCTCGCATGGAGACACTATTCAGTCCTAATCTAACCAAAGGCTATGATCAAAAGAATACCTCGTGGATCATTCACAAAATAAACATTATTTCTTGCACAGTGTGTCTCCCTTTATACTCATCTCCAAAATGGTGAACAGCAAATGAAGAGGAGAAAAGAAATTAAGACAAGTAGTGCCCAATCCCCCATGCCCCCAGGTTTGCAGTGAACAACTGTTTGACCAGAGAGCTGCACAAAAAGGCATCAGAGCCAGCAGCAGCAGGGGCTGAGCTGGAGCCTCAAGTCCTGGCAGTAGCAGTGGCAGTGCCCCAAGAACAATACTTAGAAGGAACAAGGCAGTGGCAGCAGCGCTTGGGGCTGTCCAAGACCTAGAAATCCCATCCTTCTCCCTGGGGAAGGTGCAAGATTCCTGGTGGCACCCAGGAGTCTGGTCTTACAACCTACAGGAGGGAGAAAAACCAGCTGTAACCTTTATCCCTTTCCAAAGCCCCACAGATCTCCCCAAAACAGGGGCAGAACAGCGACAGCAAATGCTGTTGAACAGCAGGAAAGAAGCAGCACTTTCAGAGCTTGAATTTTTGACATTTCCCCTGTGAACTTAAATGGAGATTGGATTTGGACAAGGCAATTCCACATAGGCCAGGAAAATAAAGGATATGTAAGTTATCATCATCTACCTGGCAGTTCCTGGGGGTCTTGAAAGCTCTTGCAAAGCACCCACTTGCACAGTGCCAGGAATCCTAACAAAGTGCCACAATTACTCCAAAAAGAATCAGATGGGCAAGTGCAAAAGCAACTTTTTCAAGGGTTTGTTGAGTCGGTAACAGAATTTGGGACACTTCATCTCCTCCTGGTGTCCTGAATCCCCACCCCTGGTTCCCCAGTGCATCCCACGGTGCCAGAGAGCACAATCCAACCCTGCCTGTGTTCACCTGCTCCTGCTGAGCTCAATGGGAATTCGCCACAACTCTGCAACATTTGTAGTTTAGGTTCTTGCCAGGCAAAGCTGTGACATTCCCTGCTCAGCTGCAGCATGAACAACGCTCACAGTTTGGGAGCTGGGATTGCAACACTCAGTGCTGTGCAGCACAAGGTACTGCAGCCGTTCAGAACAAACCCTCTCACACTGAACATTCCTTCCCTGCATGCTCCAGCTGAAGCTGGATGTTCTCTTCCTCATCTCAGTACCTGGGGCAGGGAGGGTTTGTTGGTTTTCTTTTCCTACTTTAAAACTCCTGAAATTAAAATTGCCCTTTTAAAGGGGAAGAGAGGCTGGATTGAGTCAAATCCCTGTTCCTTTTGGTGATTTGCTGCACGGGCAGCTGGGACAGAGCTGGCTGGGATGTCAGATTCCTGGTGCTTTAACACAACAGGGCCATTTCCCCCCAAGTATTTCTCTAAGAACTCAAAGATTTCCTTCTCCAGCAAACACCTGAGCAGAAATGACTCACTCACCGTGTTGGCAACTGGCACAGACCCCTCAGCCCTTGTGCCAAACCTACATTTATATTGTTGAAATACTGAAAGGGGGAATTTTCCTTCTGTGGCTTCCAAAAAGGCTTGTCCATCTCTATTTCATAGAAACATTGAATATCCTGAGCTGGAAGGGACTCACAAGGATCATCCAGTCCAGCCTCTGGCCCTGCAGAGACACCCCAACCATCCCACCCTGGACATCCCTGAGCATTTTCCAAACTCTCTTGGAGCTCTGGCAGCCTTGGGGCTGTGCCCATTCCCTGGGGAGCCTGGGCTGTGCCCCACCACCCACAGGGGGAGAACCTTTCCCTGATATTGTGCATAAATAATACCCTTATGCCTATTTTGGTTAAGAAGGGTAAGAGATAAGTTGGGGTAAAGCATATTTGTAAGACTAGCCATACAGAAAAGTAATTTTTTCAAGCTCATGGAACATTATAATGCATCTATCCCTAATCAAATAACTTTTTGTTTTTTCTGCCTGACTTTCTTCAAAAATACTGCATACATATGATCATGGTGTGCATGAGCATGCATCTCAAATAACTTTTGAATGAGTTGGTTGCTTTCAGCCCAATTTGAGAGCGAGGCAGGAGTTTCAGAGCTGTCACGTTGCCACAAGTTTCATGAAAACAGGCAACTGGAATGGAAAAGAGAGATCCAGAGGCTGGAAACGTGCAGAGTGAGCTCAGCCAGTGTCAGGCACCACAAAAATGGCATTGTAAAGGCACTGACATTTGGAAGAGCCTCCATGGAAAGTTACAAGCGGCCAAGAGATAGAAAGTCACTGTACACCAAGTGCTACCTGAATATTTATTCTGAAGGTCATCATAACAAAAGTCAAAAAAATGACTGGCCTTCAGGATACAGCACTCAAAGGAGCAGACAGGGCAGATAAATACTTCAAAGGAAGCCTACAAGCAAAAGTCTTATTAATTTTAACTAAATCCTGGGCTGGACACTCCTCTTACACCCATGTAATCATTAATTTCAGAAGAGTGACTTCTGATATACCCCACGGTAAGCCCCAGATCATACAAATCCACTCTTTATTGCCTGAGCAGTGCCGTTGAAAATCAATAGGATTTCTCATAATGGTAAAGTTAAGCACCTGTGAAAGTGTCTGCAAGACTGAGTGAGGCCTAAGGCCTGGTCTAGGCACAGCTTTTGTACTTGAAAACCTGGTTCACTTAAAGGTTTGTTGTGTTTTCGGTTTTATTTTTAAAGAAAACAACAGAATAATTAAAGCCATACATCCACTTTAAAATGGACACATTTTTATTGCTATAATGGGAACTTCCAACAGCACAGCCATTCCCAGGTCAGTTGTGCTGCTCCAACTGCACTCCTGGTGCAGGGAATTGTGCCAACCCTGTTAACAGCAGCCACAACTTCTACACCTTGAGCAGCTCAAGGAGCAGTGCCAGCCCACTCTGTCTACTCAAAGCTCTCCAGGTAACTCATGGAAAGCGCCTGAAGGAACAAGCAAGACCCATGTTTGAAGGATATTTGGTCTGGAGCCTGTCAAAAAGCATGATTTTTTATTTTCTCTCTCTGTAATTTTCTTGCTCTCCTCTGGGTGTGCACCCATAGAGGAAAAAAGCAACACTGAACACACCTAAGAAACTTTTGAGTCAGACTTTCATGCGTGCAGAATTAGGGAAGGTGAAAAAGATCAAGATTGCCCCACAAGAAGACAACAAAAAAGGGGTGTGCGTTCTGTGGAAAGCACCACAAACTTCAGGAGATGCCAGGAGGAACAGGGGGTGGAACAGTGAACTAACATGTCTGGATTGCTAAGAGGTTAAAAAAAAAAAGTCACACTTTCAAAGAAGAAAAAGACAAAAGACATTAAGAGTAAACAGGAAATTTGGGAAATCTATTTCACTCAAAGTAACAAACATCTGGAATAAATTGTCAAGAACTTAAGAGCATCAAAGCAAAGTATTAATGAGGTTAAGAGGCAGCCAGGCTGGAAGAGGAGACTGAAGAATACAGGGACAAAGGGAAGACGTGGAGCTGAGAGAAACCTGGAGGCAACAGCCTCTTTAGCCACAGGGCTTTGTTTCTCCCCCTCTGCTCAATACTTCCTTCTCGATTTACTGCTCCAGGGGTAAAATATGGGGGGTTTCTGCTGCTTTCTGCTTTATGGAAAGGAAGTAATTATTTTTTTTCCCCCCCTAAGAATTCCATGCTGGGATCCATGACATGGTACGTCATTGTTGAGCCTCTCGATGCTTAACTCAGAAAAGCACAAGAAAACCAAATACACGCCACCCCTTCCACCAAGCAGAGCTTTCTGACATCTGAAGGCCTCATCCCTCCCTTTCACACTTCAAATTAAGAATAATTCTTACTTTTGTTACCAAATGTTGCTTAAAGATGAAAAACACCATCGCTTTAATCAAACCATTTAGCAAACATCTCCATGGATTCAAGAGCTGTCTTTTAAAACTTTTTGGTTTAAAGTAATTCAAACCAGGCTAAACAACACCTTTAAAGATGACAAAAACCAGTAGGCATAAATGAATAAGGAGTCTAAGAAGGAAATACTTAGCATGACTTATCCTTTAATATCCAGATCCCTCTCTAGTAGGGATAATCAGAAAGCTATGTTGGCCCTTACTCAAAAGAAGGGAATGGTCTTCCATGTCTGCCTGGATTGTTATTAACTATATTGGTTACATTCATGGTCATTAACATCCTTTAAAAGACGATCTTGGGATTTCATTTTCCACCTCCCGTTATTGAGCAATGGAATATTCATAAAACAGTAGATGGAAACAACTCAGAAGAAAAAGAAAAAAAAGCCTCCAAGTTCCAAATCCTGCCAGTTAAATCACACTAAAGGAGGGATTCAACAGCAAATTGACCGGGGAGCAGCAGGATATATGCACACACATGAGAAAGCACACTGG
>WAAE01009143.1:0-13244 GCA_013400495.1 Nicator chloris
GTTTGTTTGTTTATTTGTTTTGTCATAGAGTTTTTGTTGGGTTTTAATTTGTTTGTTTGCTTGTTTTTGGTTTTTGTTTTAAACTTTGTTGTAATTCTATCTGTAATATTTACTCATAATTAGGAAAAAAAACCCAAACCTTTGTAATGTCATTTTCCACTTATGAAAATTTTTGAATGGGACTGTGTAAATGAGCCATCACAGGAATTAAGATGCAACAAACTGATATCACCAGGGTATCACAGTAGATTTGGCTTAATAATTCAAGATCATAATGTTTGCAGAAGTTGTTAAATGCTTGTTTGAAGATCCTGTACAATAAGGTGGTATATTTCCTCAGCTTTTCCTCTTTCAATCATGAACAATATTTTTAAAGATTGTTCTTAGTGTGGTGCATCACAGAAAGGCTTTGAATGACCTCTGTGCAGAGAAAGGTTTTGAGTAATACAATCTTTAGGGATTTATGTAATGCCACTTCCATTGGTCATGTTTTTCCATACTAGTCTTCAAGGTCCAGATTCAAGCTCCAGTGGTGTCAGTAAAATACTTTCTTCTTGATTCAGCAGACTTTTTAATTGGTATACTCTGATTTTGTGGCTACTTCTAGAGTTAATTTTTAAAGCCTCTATGCTCAAATTTCAAAAATATCTAGAGAGCCCTTAACCTGACAAGAGATTTCTTGCAGTCTAGCAGCTATTGCAGCTCACAGTTAATTAGCACTGGCTTTCAGATAATCAGTGAGGGGGAGAAAACATCTTCTTATTCAGGGTAAAGAAAAGAGTAAATGGACATAGTATATGCTCACTTTGATTCTTTACTGTAAATTACAGCATCAGCCAATAGAAGGACACTTGCCAACTATAGAGTGTGTTTTTGGTACAACATGACTTTATTTAGAATTGAGTCAATAGCATATAGTCCT
The DNA here is from genome assembly GCA_013400495.1 of Nicator chloris. Lineage (NCBI taxonomy): Eukaryota > Metazoa > Chordata > Aves > Passeriformes > Pycnonotidae > Nicator > Nicator chloris. The sequence continues at coordinate 923 of WAAE01009143.1, forward strand.
CTACTGGGAAAGGGTCTTTTTTATGACTTTTTTACCCTTTAAAAGACAGGGACTGTGTCTTAATGATTTTGCAACTGTGTGATGGTGCTAAGAGACCTATTATGACAAAAAGAGTAAAACTATTACTAGGAGTATACCATGTCTTCTCAAAAGATTCATTTTTCAGTAGATTTAATGGATTTTTTGATTGAAATCTTGGGAGATTCTGGGTCTATAAAATTACTAATAACTTAGTTGTGTTACTGCTGTAACCTGGGTCTCTTAACCAGCCTGTGAGACAAAAAAATATGACAAAAAGATTCTCATAAGGAACTAAAACAACTATGTCTTTTCTTCTCTGGAAAAAAAAAATTTTCAAAATATATATTGCAAAAGTGGGTAGCTTTCACAAAGAACCAAAACATATTCAATATAAAGAGAAGATAAGGGGGTAATAGTTGATGATTCAACTTCTCCACATTGTGACAGTTCACAATGACCCTTCCCAAATAAAACTCTATGGAATTTAAGATTTTCAAATAATTTGCTTCTAAAGATTTTATAAAATCTAGAATATTATGAGCCACATTCAGATTGCTTACTACATGCATCTAAATTTTATATTTGTTGAATACTTACATAGGGACAGTAATGGATAATAATTTCAGTGGCTTGCTCTGTTGAACTGAATAACTGCTAGAGGAAATAATACCTGAGTACCATACCTACCACTTTCAGTGTATTGCCTTAGCATATAATCCTGTTAGAAAGTTAAGTATGTAAGTTTAAAAGATGCCCTTACACCATGGTGGCTTTGTGCATTTTTTAGAAAAAACTTCTGTAGAACTCTGTTTTTGTCTGTATTAAACTCTGTTGTATTTTTCCACCGGAACATTGTTTGCCAGTTGGTTACTACCAGAGATTTGATAGAACTATCAATCAAAATCATTGTAAAAGGGAAAATAAAAAAGCAGACAAAACAACACAGTGGGACTGGCTGCAAACAAAACTTATGGCCTTTTTTGTACTGTGGAAAGGACACCCATCAGAATGCCCTCATTTGTTTGGATGCAATTGAGCTTCAAAAGGGCAAGACAGATGTGCTGTTTTCAGGAATCTTAATTTATTTTGTGACACAGTTCATAAACCTGGGTCTACATGTGAGAAAAGAACACAGTTTGGAGCCAGCTCAATGTATCTTTGCTTTCTCCATTAAAAAAAAAAAAAATTAAAAAAAATTTTTTGTACTATTAACCTTCCATACCTGAGTTGCTGTGGCACCACAGCAGAGTGAAGAGCCTTCCCTGAGAGATGTGCCAGGATGCTGTCTGCTTGGCTGAGATAGCTCAGCACTTCAAAAACCTGGACAGATGGGGTGCTATCTCATGAGAGACAGCATTCTGCTGGGCTTCAGAGGAGCTAAGAATTGAGGGTGGGGCACTGAATCCAGCTGACATACCCGTTCTGCTGCTAGCTCATGTTACAGCAAATGAGGAGATGATGACAAAAAAAAAAAAAAAGCTAGAGAGCAAAGCTACATCCATCAAATATAAGTATGCCAGTTGTGTTCTCAATGTCAAATCTTTAAATTGATGGTCTTTAAAGACAGAAAAAGTCTTTGAATAGACCTTTACTTTTGTTGTCCTATTCTCTGTGTTTGGTCCTGTACATTCCACCTGAAAATGTCCAAACTGCTACAGAAAGAACCTTCTCAGTCCTCTGAATGCCTGAGAATCTCTTCCATTTTTGTGTTTTTCTTACTATTCCTATAAAAAACACAATGTACTTTCCTGGTTTTGTGGTCTTTATTGAAACATGAGCTGTGCTTCCTACACTTAGTTTATTCTTTCTGTACTGTTCACTGGCACAGCTAGTTCTACTCTTTTTGAAGCATTTGTATAGAAACAAATCAGCTGCATACAAATGGATCTGCACTGATGTGCCTTCTCCTTGCAAACAGCATAAGGCAGCTGAATTTCTACAAGAGATCAAAGAGTTAGGTTACATGAGTAAAGGTGTGCATTGGAGACAGAACAGATGCTCCAGAGTCTTTTGAACTTTCACTTACCACTTCTCCATTCCCAAGCATGGCATCATGGCAGTATTTCACAGCTGTCAGAGACTGCATTCTCTCCCAAAGTGTTACCAGACTTTGGTGTAAGACTTCAGGCATGTGCTTGTGCTGTGTAATTGCAATTGAGTGTGGTTAAGGCTTATGCAGGCTGAAGTACCTTGTGTTGAGGACTGAGTTTAGCACTTATGAAGTCACTCGAATTGTGTAGTGTTCCTGTACATGGGAAGGGCCCACTATCCATTTGTTTAGCTAAAAAGCAATCACTTCTTCTATTCATTTTCTGGTATAATAGTTCTCAGCTGTCCAACAGAATTGATATTAAAAAATTCTACTTTGTATTTTAAGAACTATTCAATTTTCTTGCCCTATTTGCAATATGGAAAAAAAAAAAAAAAAGTGGAAGGCTGTTTGTTCTTTCCTGAGCAATTTGCACCCGCAGTACAGTCTAGGGTCCCTATGCTGATGTGGGCCTGTGCACACAGCTGATTGTGACTGGAAATGAAGATGACTCTTTGTCTCTTCTGTCATGTTGAATTCTAGGACTGGCATTTAAGAAACCCTTTTGAATGAGTAGCTTCAAATTGATCCAGTTTGTTGAAAAGCTTGAGGCCCACTGAATTGAAAAATAGCATTTGGATTGGAAAAAAAATGATATATTTCAAGTCACTGTGCAAGCTTTATGAGACTGGATTTTGCATTGCAGCAGTCATTTAGAGTGTGTAACTGCTTGTTTCAGCATTCTTTTAATCCAGTGACTTTTATCCCACTAAACGCAGAACAGAAAATTATTTCTGTATATGTGTGGGTATATTCATGTCTGTGTGTGTGGGCTTGTATGTATTAGTAACAGCTATGTATAAGAAATAATTACTTGAAATACCTCCTATTGTTTGAAAATGTTTAGAAGCTACTCAGCTGCATTTTTCTGAGCATATTGCAGATGTGAATACCATGTGTTACATATGGCTTTATACAGATCTGTAGGACTTACAATATGCAGTTAAAATCTATGGCAATAAACCTAAAGGATGAATTATAAGGTTTGTAGATAATCAATTACTATGGATGAAATTAACACATTAATATTTTATCAGCTATTAATAAATACATGAATTGTCAATGATGTTTTGTGAACACACGATACGATAATTTCTAAGCTTTGCTATTTTTCTCTTTCGGGAGGTCTTATGACTAGAATTTTGTAGTTTTTTCCTAATTGTAACATAATGAATCAACAATAAGCCTTCTGTTTGCAGCAAAACTTCAACATTTAATTTTGAAGTACACAACTTGAAGTTTTTTAGTAAGGTTGGAGTATTCTTTTAGGCCGTGTTTTAAAAATGATCTAGGCATTATGAGGACAGTTAAGGCTTACTGATTATTTAAAGTCTTACTGTTGATATGCATAGCTTCATGTGTTTCCCATTTCTCTATAACATGTTGGTTTTGTTTAGAGGTTATCAAAAGGATCTGGCAAATTCCATTCTTCAAATAGGCTGTACATTTATTGGCCACCTTCACTGACTCCATTCTCAGAAAAGTCTGCCTGCCTGGAGAGCAGTCTCAGGCGGTACTGACACCTTGAACAATGTTAAGGGATTATAGGAAGTTCTCACAGTCCAAACAGTGGACTAATGAACAATTTGACCACGCTGATACGTGTGCCAGAGGTTAAGACTCTGACCTGCCGCTGTTCAGATTACTAGGACAAATGTAGCCACTGGGACCAAGATTAGCAATTTAATTAGAACACCGTGTAAAATTCATATCCTATGTCATTTGCTGAACAGGACCTATGTCATTATACATCTATTATATCATGGTTAAAAGAAAGGGAAAGTCAAGCAGTATTTGTGTGAACAATATAATTAGAATGCTAGGTTTTAGGGTGTCACATCATAATCTTCGAGTTTCATAATTTACATGTGTTGCCTATGTTTCATCACAGTAACACGCTCCAAAGCGAAATACTCTCATGGAAAATAGCAACAATTTGGCATTTATTACAGCTTGACACAATTAAAAAAGCAACAAACAACCGCCCCCCTCCCTCTCCCCCATCAACTTCTAGCAAGTTTGTTGTTGTGGAACACATTGGTTGCAGGTAGCTTGGGGTGCAGCTGCAGCGGGAGCTGCAGGTTGAGCTCTGGGTGGGATCCTGAGGCATGAGGCCGTGAATTGCCCGTCTTTGGCACAACCAAGGGCACGGGGACGTGAGGCACAGCCGGGTGACCGGACACTCAGTGACACAGCAGGAACCGAGGACCAGGTAGGAAATGGAGAGTTTCCCGTGCTTGGACTGTGATAAAAACCCAACGTTTCCTTTGTTCTGAATCGCTCATGGGAGGCGCGGGCAGCTCGGGCTGTTCCTGTGTTACTCCACCATGAATAAATGGCTTTGCGGAACGAGACATCTGAGACTCTGCCGTGGGAAACCTGGCCTGGCTGTGTGAGTGGGGAGCCAAGAGAGGCACCCTGGGGCCGCCCGCCACCAAGGGGCTTCAGTCCCAGTAAAGTCTCTGATAGCTGGAGTGTGACTGCCAGGGAGTCTTGTGAATGGTCTGACTGAGAAGGTTGCCTAACACTGTAAACGTGTAAGTGAAGATCAAGAATATCAATCATTATGATAACTAATGCTAGCAAGAATAATATTTGGGATAAATTTCCCATGCAAAGCTTTAAAGTATTAAACCTCAGTATTAAAAATTAGGATGAATATAAGTCAGGGATGAGCTGACCTCAAACGTGCATAATTGGTACAGTGGATTTATTCTGCATGATACTGGTAACAGCTGGAAACAAGATGCTGCATTTAAATTTAAAAAACAAAACAAAAACAAACAAACAAACAAAAAACCTGTAATTTTCTTAGCAGTTTTTAAATTCCAGAATGGTTCTTTATTTAGTTTTCCTTCGTGTGCCAGTAAGTTTTATAAGCTACATACTGATGTCCTCTGTTATGTACCAAGGCCATTCAGACTTCCAGCTGCTAATAGATGGCGAAGCTTTTGTCGGTCCTGAGACAGTGCAGTGATGCTTGTTCAGGAGAGATGCTTGTGCAGAAGGGAGATCCATAGCAGGACCATGGGAGAGGAAATGGAATAGTTGCATCAAAGTGGTAGTTTACTATGGCTGCAGAAAATGTATTCTTACAAAGACTACAACTGTAGTTGTTTACATAGATGCATGTAAGATGCATTTCTAGATGCAATATGCCTAAGAAGACCATCAGGGCAGTGACTTGCAATCTTGTGCTTAGTTTATGGGAAAAGTCAGAACTGACATTTGGTGTCTACACATAAATAGAATAATTTTCTCCTAAGAAAAAGTGTCATACTTAAAATCCAATATTTTTCTTTTCAAAATGAAAGAAGCCTTTGGCGTAAAATTTATTCAGGGTCACATTTCACCTATAACCTGTTGTGTTTTTATTTTTTTTTCTTCTTTTCAAACCTGTGCCTAGTTACAGTTTAATATTTGCAGTCTCTAGATTGTCAACATCATTGTATAATAACCAACTTATTATAGAAAGCAGCAAATGCCATGCTGCCAATCACTTGTCCATCACACTAACAGGTGCGCTGCCATTGTCAGTGTCAGGCTGAATACTGGGGATCAGTTAGACAGGTGGAGTAATTTACTCATCTTGTAGTGGCAGGAGGAGACACCTTATCAAGGAAAAAGAGAAGTGTCTTCCCTTGGTGCATTTGGTATGTGGCTATGTAACTTGGATTTACGGTCTCTCTGTAGAAACTGATGCACAGACTGAGGAACTTCTTTTAGATATTATGCAAGTGTATTTCTTTTTCCTTTCTCTTTACCTTATCTACTGTCATTCTCACCCTCTCTCTCCATACCCCCATCCTCAACCTTTCAGTATTGTGAACTGAACAGAGTGCTAGATTCAAAATGCTTAAAAGATCTGTCAGTCTACTGGAGTAAAATAAAAATAAATAAATAAATAAACACATTTCCATGAGAATGAGAAATTAGATTCCTAATTTTTTTTTTTCCACAGCCATTTCTTTTAACAGTGATTGGAAGAGAGGGCTCCAGAGCATGGTTTACCATTTCCTTCAAAGAATAAATGTAGAAGTTATTACAACGAACACCAATGCCAATCCTCACCTGTCCTGATCTCTGTAGCTTCTGGTTAATACTCAGAAAGTTTCTGGAGGTGTCAGAGAGAAAAGTTACTTTATTCACCTGTCTTTCTCTGTTATTATCAGTGTGATGGACAAATTCTCGGGTATCACCTATGATCAGAATAGTGATTTAAGCAGGAGAGCTGAGTCAGGTGTGTTTGTACTTGTAGCTTCTAACTAAAGCCATCTGTGGTCAGGTACAACCAGTAATTGCCTGAGCCAGTAAAAAGAGATCTTAGAGTCATCTATGAGTCTTCAAAGTCCGAATGGTAGAAGTAACCTCAGACCAAACAGTGGGAAGGAAGAATGGCGATGGTTTTGAAATCTCACTTTTATAACAGCACAGAGAGCAGTGGCTGATTGGTAGATGAAATACACTAAAGTTAATTCAAGTTTATTTACATAAGCATTTCTAGGAATACGTATACCCTCACACTAGGAAATCTGGGGATTAAACAAATTTTAGGTTGCTAAAGTATCAATTTCCTTTATGGTACTGCTAATAATAGCCCTGACCTGTGGGTTGACAGGCAGTTGTGGTGAACTCTTGTTTATCAAATGGCTTCCATAGTCTCCAATTCCATCATCTAAATATATAGTTCAGCAATTCTTGTAAAGACCTGAGCTTTCCCTTCTTCTCTTCTCTGTCTACCAAAATGTAATGGGCAGTGCTAAGACTTCAGAGGGCCTTGGGCATAGTATCACATTATACCTAATCTTATGTAATTACAGACTGCTGCCAGCAAGGCTCCAAGGATGTCCTTGCACTTACTGTTGCTTATCTTGTATCCCTCAAAAGGAAAGGAAAAAGTGTTATTTTCCACTAATCAGTACGAAGCAACTATCTACTAGCTGCAGGAGTGCTGGGGAATGAAGAGGACTAGGATTAGCTTTCTCAGTAGCAGGCAGTAATTAGGTGGGGGGTGAAAGCCTGAACCTCTGCAGCCCTTCCCTGTCCAGATTTGACCCAACCTCGTGGATTGGCACCTGAAACATTCCCTCTGTTTATTTGCTGTTATCCCTGCATAACACTACAAGCCTATTGCTATCATGCATTACTTCTGAGATTTTTTGACAGTGCTGTTATCTCTGTTTAACCAATGCTGTGTTTACTGGTATTAAAAAGCATTATCCCACCTGCACATTCTGTTTACCAGAACAGCATTCAACCCTAAAGCTTGTGATTGAAAAAGAGATTTTTTTTTTCTTTCTAATGTAATTTATGAAGTTCAGAGCCAATGAAAAGTTTGAAGGTTTGGTCCAGAGCATTTTCTTTTAGGTTACTATTTTGAAATTCAATTTGCTAAACAAGAAAAGCATAAGAGTATTTTGCATAAATGGAAAAATAAAACAAAAACAAGCAATGTCGAAAATAGATCTTTATACTGGACACCTAAGTAAACATTCTGGTTTGTTGGGTTTTTTGTGGGGGGTTTTTTTTTGTTTGTTTGGTGTTTTTTTGTTTTGTTTTGTTTGGTTTTTTGTTTGTTTGGGTTTTTTGTTTTGTTTTTTTTTTTTTTAATTTATGTTCTTGCAATATATTAGAAAACTGGGCTCTGACAATCAAGATCGGGTCCTGGAAATGAGCCTGAGGCTTTAGCTACTCAAAGCCCCAGGGCTGGGCATGCACATCACCCGCTCTTATTCTGACGCGCCAGCTAATACAAGACCTTCATATTCCAGGCTTTCCCTGTTTCTGACTCTTTTCTTCCTAGAGAAAAGAAATGTGGATGCACACCCTGACTGCATCCTAATCTGTATGATAATTTGGTAAATCAGGCCCCTAAGGAATGACTAAATGTATGCAGACATGCAATTTCCATCACCATTGAGACTTTTGCTTCTGTATCGAGAAAACCAGAGGCCAGGTGATCCCCTGGCTCCAGGTGGCTTGAATAATGGGGCTGCCAATATGGAACTGAGGTTAAGTAGATCAAAAGGCTTAGAAAGAGGAGAAACTTGGTTTTGGCAAAATGCCATTTTGGCAAAATAGATTCTTTGGCAATTTTTTTTAAATCACCTGTTTAGAAAGTATTTATTATCTGTGAACTGAAACATGAAAAACACTCTTCAAAGGTATAAATCAGGAAGTATATTTGTTGCTGTTTATTCTTAATAAAATTTTCAACAACAAAATGACTGCAAATATTTTGATTAGATTAGAAACCTCCACAAGGTCTGAGATTGAAGATTTAGATTTTTAGTCCCCTTTATATTATTTTTCTCTCTCACCTGAATGGAGATTGGAAAAATTGGTTCAGTTATTCGTTCAGCTTTATTAACTTTCTTTTCATTTTCAGGGATACTTTTTAAGGTAAATTATGCTATTCACTGACAATAAGCATGCTAGTGTACTCTGCTGCTTGCAGTTCTGTCTATAAATCAAAACTGTCTCTAACACAGGCAGTCCGGCTCTTTGCATGACAGCTAAATTTCTTTTTTCTCTCTTTCAGTCTTACAGTTCTGTTTCTCAAAAAACCCACATCATACCTCCTTTCTTTCAATGCCTTTTGAATATTTCTTCTATTTCTGCTATGTAGTACAATCTAAAAAGAACATAGTCTTTCACTGGTTCTGATATTATGCTTTCCCACCCAGTGATACAATTTTGTCTGAACTAGAACCAATGCTTTCAGATCTGGTGTGTAAAGCTAAGTGTCTGCACCCACAGTGAATTGAATAAAAATTGCAGTTAAATATGCCACACATGGATTCAGGAGCTGAGCTGTTAAGTGTCAGGTCTGAAATTGTTGGTCTTTGTGTTCTGTAGCAATGAAGGGAAGAAGGAAAGGATAACAACCAAGGAAAAATAGTGAGGACTTCTTTTTTTTTCTTAGTTTCTTTTTTTTTTTTTAAATCACAATAAATTTATGATGTTGTCATCAAAGTGTGGATATGAAAGCACCTTTGTAGAAAAACTGAATTCTTTGACTACATGGTGCTACTTCAGAAGCAAAGCTGCCCTGTAAAATGCTTGGAAGTTCTTCGTCACTAGATTGCTTTTATGTGTTCATAAAAGCTGTAATAATGACTTAATTTTTTGAACTCTAAACATTGAAAAATTCAGGTAGTGCTTACTGCAGTTCAGAGAATCTGTATACAGTGTGACACGTTCAGACACTTTTGTGTGCAGTTTTTTGTTTTATTTGTTCAATAGAGCAGTGAATAGAGACACCAGATTTTAAAGTGTTTCTGGTTTAGAGAGTGAATACCTCTTTCTGTCTGAAAATTTATATTCATAAATCTCATTGTCATGATCTCACTGGGAAAATCAAACACAGGGTACGTAACTTCCTGAAGAAGATACGTAGACCTCTTAACAACCTAATCTATTGCTTAGAGTGCAGAAAGCAGAAATCTTACTTATATAGGTAAGATTGTTATAAGATTGAAACCCCAGAAGCCAGCTCCAGAGATGGACGATTTCCTCAGCTCATGTATGTGAGATTCAACTTTCAACAGTTTTTTTAACAACTTGTCATTTAAATGTTATTGCATAAAGGCACAGCTTATTTCTCATCTTCTGTTATTAGTCTGAGGTACCATACTGGCAACTGCTTGTAGAAAAATACTTTTTTTTTAATCAAAAAGAAAGCTCAGCGCTCTGTTTTTAGAGTATGTTTTAAAAGAGACGGCTCAGTTGCAGCTTTTTTGGGAAATACCTGTATTGCTGCCAGCTTACATCTCCCACTGGGAGCCACTGTGGAGCAGGGATTACCTCAAATAGGTTTTAGCAGATTAAACAAGCCACCAAAAAAAGCCTGTCTTTATTTTTCCTTCCTCTCTTTACAAATAGCACAGGGGACAGAAGGGGATGAATTACAATTTAGTATGTCAGCCATAACTATCCTGTATATCAGGAGGTTTTGCTCCAACTTTAATAACATATAAGTAAGGTATCATCTCAACATTTCCAAAGGTAGTAGAAAATTCATATGTGACATCGTGCTTGTAGGAAGGTGTAGCTTTTGTTATGTTGTTGCACTATTGCTGCATTGTAATTTTACTTTTCTCAATCAAATGTTAGCTATTGTTTTGCTTCAGCTTTCGGGGACTGAAAGGAATTTAAATTTTGAAGCAGTGTCTACTGAAATAAATCACAAACTTGCTAAAAAACAAATTTGGCTTGCTTTTGCACTGAATGAAAGATCCTTTCTTTTTATCTCATTGGGAAAAAAAAAAAAAAAAGAAAAAAGAGTAATTCTTATTCCTGCATGCATGAGCTGTGGTTCTCTACATGCAGCTGCAATTCTCGCTCTTTGGTCTCTGAGGGCTGCTGAAGTAAGTTGATAGTGATGGGTTTAAGCTGATCTTTGAGTTTCAAGACAAAGAAAATGTTGTGCATAGGTACTCAGAGCCTACACTTTATGTGGTGTAGAGAAATGCAAGCCATGCACTGTCTCACGGTGTGCAGCCACACGTTACTGCTGAGCTGCTCCCCATAAATGCTGCTCTGTGTGAATAAAGCAGAAGAAGCAGAGCATCTTTGAAATTCCACTTGGACAGTAAAAATAAAATTCTGTCTAAAAGGTAGGGCACATTCCAAAGATTTTTATCTTGTTAAATTGTTGCCTCATGCCTTATCTGTATGTAACTGCAGGCATTTTTCCTCTTCATAATATTACCTTCACTGTTGTAGCTGATTCCCTGTTAGAACCAGTGATGAGTTTCACGCTTGTCTCCAACCAAAATCTCTTCTTCAGTAACTCTAGCTATTAAAGGTGAAGTGATGCAGCTTGCTCCATTGATAGATGATTACATATTAATTATACAATACAAATTCACCCAGTTGAAGATATTTTACTGCATTGCTTGCTTTCTCTCCAAATTGATCATGAGCAGGTAAATCTTTTGTTTCTTCTACAAGCTTTCTGAACAAATTGTTCAAAAAAATTCTTAAGCTTTCAGAAAACAATTTCATATCGTTGGAGTTTTAAAAATTCTTCCTGTTGCCAAAGTAAAATGGTTAAAGTGGATGCCTAAGGTCTAGGTATACATTCTTACAATATTTTTGCAAAGGAAAGGCAATCACTTAATACTTCTCAGGTCTGAATTACTGTAACAGGTTCAAGCAATATCCATTCCTCTCAACTTTTGTATTTGTCCAGTCTACATATTTTACATCATCATTCCTGATGTTGTTTGTAGTGATGTTTTATACCATAAGAAGAATGGAAAAGGAAAACCAGTCTATTTCCCCCAAAATTTGTCCTAAGCTTGTACAAGGGTTACTTATAAAAAGCTTGTTCATATCAATTGAAATGAACTTCTACAGTAATATAGTTAATTTTGGATGAATGATATAAATGATATAAAGGTTCTCATACACAGAAAGCATGTTACTGTAAATCACATAACTCTTGAAATGCAGTTACAATCAAAAAGGTAATTTTGTGAAAATGACAGTGTGGAGTTCCCAATTTCTTCTTTCTCTATGATTTCTGTATTAAATGTGTTTAGCTTGCAAATCTAAAAATCATTTTTCTAACTGCTAGCTGTTCAAACTGAACTTGAGATCTTAAATATTTTTCTCATATCTTACCTACAGAACAGTTCCATTACTGAAACTTAGATGCCAGTCCTTTTTTGTGATGGATGAGGCAGAATAGGACCCATCTCATTCTTCCAAGTGGCAGCTGGAGTGACATTACAACTCCATTGCAACTATTATGAAAACATGGTTAGATGAGGAAACAGATGTAACTCTGTAAATAGAAACTGTTCTCTGGTCTGGAAATACGCCATTTTTACATTTTACATTATGTCTGTGCACACCAAAGCAAGCTAGAACAAGCTAGCAGGTGTAATTATCTTTCTTTTACATAGAGAGAAAATACAGCTGAGAGTTTGGAAGCTGCGTAATTCAAAACCACAAAGCCTGTTTTTCCAATTTAGTCTAATGTGTATCACTTTAAAACTGATTTGCTTATCTCTGTGGCTAGTAATAAACATTTTACCTTCCTGAGTAGTTACCTTACAAGACAGTGGGATTGTAAATTGAAGAGTTGTCAAATGGCACTTGCTTGTCTGGCAAGCGTTTATTTAAAGATATTTTTATATGCACTCAGGTATCTTCTATCACTTTTCCTTTTAATTCCTTAATAGTTTTCCCCAAAAACAGAAA
>WAAE01009144.1:0-13539 GCA_013400495.1 Nicator chloris
CCATATTGTTGTACTTCTGCTAAGTGCTGTACAAACATACCAGGTGTAGGTCTTAAGTATCAAAGGAGTCCATTTCAAATATGGAGCTGTGATACATGTAGACAAGTTTAAAATAAGTAATTGAAAACATAGCTCAGAAAAACACATTATGCTACGTGATTTGCTTAACATTATTCTTTTAATTGAAGTTCAAGAATCTTCTCTTATAAATGTGTGAAAAATTACAAGTGGCAGATGCTGAAAATTAATCTATTCCCTAATGTCTTTCTGGTATCTCTACAATAAGAGTTATTATTGTGTTGCTATTGTTACTTTAGAAAAGACTGGTAATTTTGGTAACAGTGAGTAGATTATAACAGCCTTTCTGGCTTTGCTGCACAGAAAAAGGTCCAAAAGAAACTGAAGCCAGCAGTGAGGCTTATGCTATCCTGCCATACTGAGTCATTAATTTTTCATGTTTTATTTTAGCTGTTATCAGTGTGTTTTTAAAAACCTATTATTTATTTGTTTCTTCCTGGAAAACATTTTAAGAATAATATTCTCTATGCATGACTGAGTTATATGGCTTTGCGTGGATTTTTAGATAATCACATCCTTTGGGCCACACAGCACGGAGGGGCTCGTTCACAGTGCTCAGGAATAAGCTCTCTTGGATCAGACTTTTTGCATCCATGCTATAAACCATTTGGACTGCAGCTGCTCTGACTCTTATATAGTATGCCTGAATCATCCCTATTATTTTGTACAGGTTTTTTTCAGTTCAAGGAATGTAACATAATGTGGAGGTTGTGTTAGAGTTCATTGTTTTATAATGGATGAAAAAAGGGTCTGGCGTCTGGAGATGCACAAATTGCTGTTGGTGGACTTGGAAAACGGAAAAAAAACCCACTTGCTTTTATCTGTTTTTGTGAACAGATCTGCAGTGAACCAGCCAATGCCCATACATTTTATTGGAGAGAATGCTCTTAGCAATCCAAATCAGTCATGGAGCAAAGGAACAGCTAACTAGTGTGAGGAAAGGATTTCAGGCTTGTGGTTATTCTCTGGCTCTGCTATTTATCAGAGTAGTACTCAGACTCTTTCACTGTGTTAACATAATTCACAACAGAAAAGATTTAAAAGAGAATTCTGTATTTCAAGAAATCCAGATACTGAAGGTATTCTTTACTTATTTTTATTAAGTAATACAACATCCCAATGTTCATCATGTTTGTATGGAAAAAAAAAAACAAGCCCTGAAGTCTTACACAGAAAGTGAAAAATACCAATAAAAACTCATGGAGTGGTATTTTACATTTATGTTTGTTGTTTTTTTATAATTTTTTTGTAAATTATTTTATCTACGGAGAGTAAAGTACATCGATTTCCAATTATAAAAACCATCCATAACTATTATCTTCAAGTAATGACTCACCTCTGTTCTTTCTTGCAAATTTCACTGTAAACACTGCGTTCAACCATGCTGCCTTTTTTCTTAGGAAAGGCACTAATGTGCCTTTCTAAGAACACTATGTGTTCCCATATATTAGTTTCTGAAAACCATACAGTTGTGAAGTTTCTATGTGTCTGCATTTAATACAGTGAGTTCCTAACTTTGTCTATGCCTTGAAACTCAGTATTAAATTTTGGCGTTTCCTTACTCTCTCTTAAAACCTATGCCCATATATTATGAATTTCACACTGGAAAGTGTTAATCATACCTGAAGAAGTGTACAATGAAATCCTCAAATCTTTGTTGTCTGTCACTGTTAACCATAGATGCAGATGGAAAATTGGAGGAGAAGCCCATATTTTTGTGTTGGTTGTTTTCTCAACGTGGTTTGTCAATAATATGGAAGGGATAAGCTGCTGAATATTAAACAACAGTAAACACTTTTGATTTTGATGTAAAGAGAAGTTTATTTGAAAATATATAAATCTTTTTGTGCCTTAAGCAATTTAGGGCGGAAATAATTCAGTAAAATGTTGACAGTTATAACCTGAAGAATTATTTTTTGCTGTTGACATTCATTTAGTGGTTATAGAAAAGGCTTGACCTGAATGGATATGCCATATACATTGTTTCATGGACTACAGGAAGCAATTAAAAAAGTAAAGCTCCTAGACATTCCTTATTTTAAAAAACAAATTTCCTGAGAAGTAGGTAGTGATGATGATATTTCTCAAAGATGTACCACACTGGAAAAAGGTTATTGCATCCTTAGGAGAATGGAAATTTTATAAATACGATCTTCATATTTATAAAGGTATTGAAAGATGCCAAAAGAGAACATATCCCGCCCTACACTATGGGCTCTTATGGAATAATTTTAAAGGTACAAAGATGTTCTTTCATCTGTCATGTTCATTTGGTGCAATGGGCTGGAGTAGACTATGAAACGGTGATGTGGAGAGTCCTTTCTTTTACAAAAGCATAGGCCCTTTCTTTTTTTTAAACATTCTGACTTCTTTTTGCTTTTCTTTTTTTTTTCCCCTTTTAGCACTGCAGAAAGTGTGTTACTACAGGTGATCATCTGAATACTTACAGCAAAGATTTTGACTAGTAAACAAAATTTCCCATTCTGTTACTGGTGCCCTGTTGCAGTTCTGCTACAGAATCTGTCAATAGTTTTGTCTGTCTTTGCTGAAAGACAGAGAAAAGAGACCAGCAATGAATATATTTTTCCTTTTCATATTGTTGTCCCTTTGGCAATACACATGGAAAAGGGGTTAATGTTTGGTCATTATTGCTAGCACACAGGCACACATTCTGTTGTTTGGTGCACTTAATGATTTTCATTTTGGAATTTCACGTAAAAGATGTAAAAATTTAGCTTGGTGAACTAACATAACAAAATGTTTTCAGTAAATTGTGTTAAATACATTTTCCTGTAGAACTATTAATGAAAAGTAGTTCATAGTTTGAAGAGTACTTTCTGATTAATCTCAGACAGCTATGCTTGTCATGTCACTTTGTTTCATTTTACAGATCATTAATGAACTAGAAGTTAATTTTAATCAGTACTACAGATGCCCCAGGCCATCCACAATGTGAGATAATTTATGATTCTAATGTAATCAATAGGATAAATTGATGTGTAGATATTGCTTATGATTGCACACTGGAATAACTGTATTCAAAATCACATTCAACCAGTCTGTTTAGCACAAACAGAAATTCCACAGACTTGTTTTTCTATTTAATTTTCTGTGCCTTAGGGAAAAGCGAAACTAATGGCAACTTAACATAGCTTTAGATGGAGGGAATTCGCTATTCCTTTCCCAAAAGTTTTCCATTTATTCACCTCTTTTTAAATGTGCCTAGCAAATAAATGTTTACATGTGTTTAAAAATAGTGACAACAGTTATCACTGCTAACAGTTGTCCTGGGCTTCAGAGCTAGGGATTTTGGAGCTTAGTGTATACTATCAGATTCTAGGACATGTTTTATTCCTGCTGGCCCTAGAATCACTTTCTGCTTGGTCATTCTTCTTTTCATGACCTGCAAAGCTAGTTTGAGCAAGTCTTTGAAGAAAATTAATCGCATGGATCCCTAAAAAACCCTTTAATAGCTCTGTGTTTGTTACTGGGTTGAGTGGGTTCTTGTTGTCTTTATTGCCAGAAGCTGTGAAAGAAAATAGTCCTGCACAGTAAAAAGAAGATTAAAGACAGCTCAGCACTGTAAATTGAACAAAATGTCAAAGCATTTTAAAGAGAGCACATTTATAACAGCTTACAATTAAAATATAGAAAAAAACCCTAAATATAACTTGGGTAGTAAAAATTTGAATACTCACAATTCTTGTTCTTAAAAAAGATTAAATATTGCTGTGGCAAACCCCAATGCATTTTTTTTCCTACTTCCTTCCCTATGGCAAGAATATTTCTGCCGTGTATATTCCTGCTGATGGAATAAATCTCCACATTTGAGTCAAATGCACAGTCCATTTTATTGGATACTTCAATTTCTTCAGTTACCGACACAGAACAAAATGCAAAAATTCTATAATAGATGGATACGCATCCCAACATCCTTCCTTTCTTCACTGGTCCAAATGAAGTTTTTACTAATTAAAATGACAACTGTCCATGAAATGTGATGTCAGGCTTCTCTTTTGGAAACTTTCAACAGTATAAAATTTATACCCTTACTCTTCTTACAAAAATTCAGTTTTGTTTGAGTCTGCTAAACTACTGGACTTTAAGTCCATGATGTGACCAAGATGCTCTGTTGATGCATTGAGCTACGACCCTTTTCCATTCACAGTTCTTTGTTAACTTCTCATTAAATTTCCAAAGTGTTCACAGACAGGAAAATAGGATATATTGCTCCACCTTCTCTGTAGTTTGTTGATACTATAAGCAAATTGTCAGAAAATAATGGCAAGCTCTTCTCGCTCTTCTCTGAACACCTAAACAGGGGTGATAAGTGTTAAATAACTGGTGTTGTGAAAGGAGGCACATCACTGGACTGCATAATCAAATAACTTTAAGCCTGAATAACCATTTACAGTTTTCATCACTTATTGGAGCTATATTGAGGCCATTCCAAAAAATGCCTGAAGGTGCATGCAATGAATTGGCACTGTTGCTGGATGCTACACTGGCAGCATTTCCTAATCAAGTCACTCAGGTTTTTAGGTTGATGTGGCTGAATGTAGGTTGGTGTCAGAGCTCTACAGACTGTGGAGCAAAACTGTGTCTGGATTCAGCCCTTTGCATTCCTGTAATCCTAGCAGAAATCACCATGTGAGCTGGCCTAAAGGAAGCCTGTAAAGGACAGCAAAAAACACATGCACTAATGCCTGTCAACAGCCACTCAAATCTATAGCTCATTTCAGCAGACCTGGAAAGAGAAAGAAAGTTTTATTTCTTTCTGACTTTTTCATCAGCAACACCGTGGCAAGATTTAATGATATTTTCTAAAAGCGCCATAGGACAAGTATTGCTTGTGTCCCTCAGATAAAGTCGGGACTATAAATATATTTCTGATTATAATAGTCCCCTAATATTTATAACCCATTGCTATTACATGTATTAAAAAAAAGACAGAGAATTACTGTTTTTAATAACTTTTAAGTCTTTTTTTAATATGTAAATCTTTTTTCCCCTATCTTTTCCAGCTAAGCATCTTGCTAAACCAAGAAAAAGAATTTAGTCAGATTTGGATGTTTTTAGTTTCCTTATTTTCATTTTTTATAGGTTTATTCTGCTTTCATTTTAATAAGAATGTATGAGACAGTTAAGCCCTTTGAAGTTCATACAAGACAAGTTTTGCTTACAAAGCAGGTTGATGAAGTTTTAATGCACAAAATTTGCTTCCACTATCACCTCTCTGTTTTTCACAATGTTATGTCTACTCCCTGAAATACCTGCATCTACCAGCATACCTGATACCACGATAGCTACAAATAAAATTCCAACTGCTTATCTTGCATAAAATCTCAGACTAACCCAACTTCATTCTGAAGCATGGTCCCTTTCTGCAGTATGGATAGTTACCTTTCATCCATCACATTTCCCTCTGAACTAGTTAAGTGTTTTTCCCTGTTTGCATTCAGAGTTCCTCTTGTGTAATCCTGAAATGCTGCAGGCTGAGCAAACTGATACTGTTTCCATCATATGATCCCAATGAGCTTGTGGCCAGGGGAGCTGAGAAATGTTGCTCCTACAGGATGTCAGAAATGTGTAATCACCTTCCCAGCAGCAACTTTAAAAAGCTTCTTTGAACAAAAACCTAAGCTAATGTTTGACTCAAAAAGAATCAACACACAGAATTCTAGCAAATCACTATACAGTCTTCCAGAATAATTTTTTTAAACAATGCATAGTATTTGAATCTGTATTCTCAATACAATTGGAGACTAATGTGTTTTGATACTGTTTAAGGTATTCTGATGTTGTGAAATCCAACGTATGACCAGATGATAATGTTGTTTATATACAATAATTATTTATGGTGGTTGATCATGGCTGGATCTGGATGCCAGGTGCTCCTCAAAACTGCTCTGACACTCCCCTATTCAGCTAGCTGTGGAGAGAAAAGGTAATGAAATTCTCATGGGTTGAAATAAGAACAGGAAGAGATCTCTCACTAGTTACCATCACAAGCAAAACAGATTCAATGGGAATCTGCAGGGAAACCAGTTTAATTTATTACCAGTGAAATCAGAGTGAAATAAGAAATAAAATCTTAATCTTTAAACACCTTCCCCTGGCCCCTTCCTTCTCTACCTCCTCCTCAGCAGTGCAGGGTGATGGTGAGTGGTGGTCAGTTCCTCCCCTGTTGTCTCTGTCACTCCTCCCTCCTCAGGGGTGTGAGACTCCTGGCATTCTTCGCCTGCTCCAGCATAAGAGACAGTCCTCTACAAACTTCTCAACATCCTTCTCATGGGATACACTTCTTCTCAAACTGCTCCAGTATGGATCCCTTTCACAGGGTGTAATCCTTCAGAAAGGACTGCTCCTGTGTGGTTTTCTTGGAAGGTCAGAAGTCCTGCCAACACACCTGCTCTGACATGGCCTTCTTTCTCCATAGTCCACAGGTCCTGCCAGGAGCCTGCACCAGTGTGGGTTTCCCATGGCTCACAGCCTCCTTTGAGCTCCAGCATGGGGTCCTCCATGGGCTGCAGGTGGATCCTTGCTCCACCATGTACCTTCATGGCTACAGGGGAACAGCCTGCCTCATCTCAGTCCTCACCACAGCCTGCAGGGCAATCTGCTCTGGGACTTGAAGCACCTCCTCCTCCACTGACCTTGTTCTGCAGGACTGATTCACATATCCTGACTCCACTATCTGGCTGCCATAGTACACGTTTTTTGCCCCCTTGTTAAATCTGTTGTCTCAAAGGCAGTGCCACCATTGCTGATGGGCTGTTTTGGGCAGCAGCAGTGTTATGAGTTTGAATTCTAGAGTTTCACAAGTTAATAGAGTTATAGTTAAATGAGTTTGTTAATGTTGTTGAGATGTTATACCTATCTATTTTAATTGTTATTGAAAGAAGTTTGTAATTACTTACCTATTTGAGAGGGGAGGCTACCGGAGANCTCGTTTGAACAGGATCGTCAGTGCCTCCTCCTCCCAGCGACCTGACGCGGCAGACACCTCCTCCTGACGGGCCCCCCCCGCCTTGCTCCTTATTTAAAATAAAGAGCTGACTAAATAAAGGCTTCGGCCCAGAGTTTTTTTTATTACAGCAGGTCTTGGAGCCGGCTGGTATTGGCTCCATCAGACACAGAGGAAGCCTCTAGCAGCTTCTCATGGAAGCCACAACATAGCCCCCCTGAAACCCAAGGTTTGTTGTTGTTCCCAGTCGGGGAGGGAGCTCAACCCGATATCTTTCCCCGGCTAGCTGTGGGGACAGCAGCAGTAAGGAGCACAGCTCCTAGTCTTGGGCTGTCACTGGCCCTGAGGGGCAGAGCTTTTGCTGTAGGTCCTTTGCCCCAATCCACAGACAAGCAGGTGAACAGTCGATGATGGTGAAGAATGAGAGGCAGTCTCAGGTCGGGGGAATAACTTCAGTTTATTAGAGCTCACCAAGTGGGCTCAAACACCAAAAGGATCCGGCCGACAAGAGCAGCTGGCACTGCTGCGCAGCAGCTTTTAAACATGGGCGGTCTGGAGGGAGGGCAACACAAATCCTCCAACCAGGAACGGGGGTGGGGAGTCACAACATTGAATGATAAGCTTGGTATCCAAACAGGCAGAGGCGGGGAGGGACCCCCGGAGCCTCAGCCTATCACTCGACACCCTCCCTGGAACCTTCCAGGCAAAGGGACGGGCCATCAAGTGACAGACAGGGCTCAGAGGGAGGGGATACAGAACTGACAGCGAAGAGTCTGGAAATGAGGGAGGAGTAAACATAACCGACATCAAGAACATACCAACAATAGGGAATAACAGAACAAATCAAAGTGGCAAATCACAACAAAGGTTTGCCTTGCAAACCCAATACATTGTCATATATATACATATTATTTATTCTAGTTATCCTTTAAATGATGGTATAAAATATAAATGACAGAAAAAGGGTGTAAAGTTAAGTGAAAAACATATTAAAAAAAAAACACAAAACCCCCACAAAAAACAACAAACAAAAAAAAAACCCTCACACACAAAAAAATCAAAAATCTAGATTTTTATATTTTTAAGTGAAGGAGAAAAAGATGGAGGAAAATACGAAAACAAATAAATAAACAAAAAATCAGCAGTTCAAAAACTACTAAAAGGAAAGATTTTTTTTTCTGTTTTAGAAAATTGTTTCTGATTTCATACAGTTGGACAATACTGATTTTCAGCTAAGAACAGTGGCAAACAATCCCCCAAAGCAGACCATATTATAGCTTTCTTAGGTCATCTGCAGCTACCTCTAACAATAGTCTATTATGTTGTCTTAAACTTTGTGGGAAGGGTCAAAGTACAAGAAGTCTAATTATGTAAGTAGAAGAGAAGTTAGCTCTTAGCAGGATTGATAACTGCAGCATATTCAGAGAATCAGTCATCATCTTGTGAAAGAAAAAAAAGTTGATTTTTTCCTTCTTTTTGTTGTCATATATTATTGATATATATTTTGTCTTAAATATATTTATCTTCTTGAAATTAAATAAATGAAAGTCTGTTCAGATTGTTAATTTGTAATGGGACTTTTGCTTTGTACTCTGGAAAGTGGTGCATAAAGCCTCAAAAATGTCAGGTTTTGAGTCAATAGTTGTAGAATATCTTACAAAAAACTTCAGTGAATAATAGTTGACATACTGACCAGAAAAGATTAAAATTGTCCCAAGTAGTAACTGTGACTGAAATACCTTTGGGTCAGTTTGAATATATAAAGCCCTGAAAAAAAAAAAAAAATTTCATTTCTCAGGCAAAAACTGGAGATGTATTTTTGCTCAAGTTAAGAGATATCTTTTGTGTTGTGACACAAAAGTGGTAGGACATGTCAGTAATATAGGTTCAATAAACACGGTACATTTACCCTGTTAAATATTTTCTTAGAAACATTTAGAGTAATTGTTTTTACCTAGAATTTTCAGATTTAAATGTTCTACAAGAAGCAAAGTTGAAGACTAATGCCATCAACTATCCTCTTTCTTAAAACTTTCTAGAGCCACTGAAAAAACGCTAATAACTGGCAGTAGATTTCCTGTGCCCTTCCATATGATGTGAGAGAGACAGAGGTTTGCCTTTTAACTGATTCCCTTGTTTCCTTGCACACCCTAGGAAGTCTGCAAAGAAAATATATTCAGAAGCTTAGTGTCAAGCTTTTGAGCAGATGTTATTTCTGCCTATACACCTCTCAGCAGATATCTGACTTTTTCTCCCCAGTCATCAGCTAAAAGAAAGATATGCAATATCTATACTCCTTTTCCTGCCAGCTACTAAGTTTAAGCCCCGTCCTACTCCTTTTCTCCATGGGGAGATGAGCAAAGACTTAGAAGAATAGCCAAAGGCTATAAATTCCTGGAAGAGGACTGAAGTGTCAATACCAAAACAGAATGGGAAAAGGGAAAAGAGCCTAAGGATAAAGGCACAGAGTAAGAGATACTGAAGATGGACAGGACTGAAGAGGCAGTGGAGAAGGATAATATTTTAAGTGCTGGAGAGTGGAAGAGGCAGAGTTTAACTAAAAAACGTTTAGAAACTAGTGAAACAAATACATAGAGCACAATTATGACCTCAAAAGAAAGCTGGATTTTGGCCAATTTCATAAAGCTGGAAGTATGGTAGTTGAATGCAATTACATTTATTGAGGGAAATGTTTGTATGTTTGCTGGAAGTATCATTTCTGATCCTGAGTCTTTTCAGCCATAAATCACAGCTTTGCAAAAGGATGTTTGCCCTCTCAAATACAGCTCTACCACCTAATTGCTAGAGGTCAGTCTCTGGCAGTGAAGTTTATTTTGCTGAGACAGTTTCTGATTCATTGGAAAGGGCAAGAATCAGGCTTCTGACTCTGGAATCAAAACAGCTGCTAAAAAGGGAGACTGAGTGGCAAAAAGACAACGTGCAGGGGGTTGGGTACTCATCTCACAGGCAAAAGCATGAATCTCTTTAAAAGTGGGAGCAGAGCTACTCAGATTAATTCCATCCAGAATTATGGTGTACTAAAGGAGATGCTGGCAAATGATGATTCAAGGAAGGAGGGCTGACTAGAAAACAGAAGTAAAGCTGTACTCTAAATCATCATTTTTTCCAAAGATCTGAGGGTTTATTTAGATGCCATTTCAGTTTTGAGATGGAACTTTCCTGTAAAGCTAGACATTTGTGTGAAACAAAGTAGACTGGGGAGGTGGTGGAAGAGAGTATGTAGAGAGGGATGTAACTGGTGTGAAAAGTGTGCTTACCAAAAAAGTGAGAGGCCAGTGTTCAGTTTTCTCTTGAGCCTGAGGAGATTCAAACTCACATCTGCGGGAGCTTAAGGTAATTCCTTAATCACTAGGCTGGAGAATAATTGGATGACATGTGCATTTACATTATACAGTGAAAGACTGAGGCAGCTTACCACTATCTGTCTAAATGCTTCATGCCAAAAAGTAACAAGTTGAGGATTTTTCGTTCTTGTGTTCTCTCTGACCATCTGCTTTGTATGAAGAAAAATAATATCTGATTGCAATGGATTTAAAGCTATCATTCTCTTACCGATGTGTAAGTTACTCAAACAAGAAAGGAAAAGAGTCTTGACACTTTCATGAATTTAATTCAATCCCACTGATGTCAAGAGGATTTATCATGCACTGGACTGAGGTTTAGCAAATAATACTTATCTCTACAGTTTCCAACCAATGGTGAGGAGATTCTGCCTTCAGTTGCAAATGGATTAAGGCAAAATGCTTTCAGACATTCGATACTGATTCCTTTTGTGGCAAGCTAATGAGCTCAGCCCTCACAAAGTGGTCTCAAGACATTATTTTTAAGTTAGCAACCCAGCAGTGTTTGAGCATTATATGGACAGCTGTTGTAAAGGGGTCACAAAGCCCTGTCAAAACAGCAGTCTTCATCTTCTCTTTTTGAAACCATAAATTAAACAGAACTCACTTCCAAAAAATCCGCAGGCAAGGCTTTCATAGACTGTGTCAATTAAATAACAGTATATTTGCTGATAGAGTCACGCAACCATTTTCTTGTTTGCCCTCGCTGTTTAAAGTGCTCCTGCTCCACTCTATTACTTGCAAAGTGACTTGATCTGTGATGATCTTTACTTTTGCTTATATTCCTTTCCTCCTGACCCCACCCGTCCCCTCTCATTATTATTCAAATATCAGGATTTAAATCAGTAGGAAGGTATTTGAATAATTCTACCATCAACAGCTTTGCTTTTCTTGTACAATGTTGATGTGGTAAACATAACCTGTTAGAGTGCTGACAAAATATGATCTATTTGACTGGACATTAAAATGTCGTTGTTAGCATTAGAAACCATTTGCCAATTAAACATGAGAAAGTTTTAGTTAGTCCAAAATATGAACGAAATAATAAAAAGGTGATTTTCAAAAATAGTTAAGAAGACCTGAGGAGAAATTATTAAAAACCTCTCTGGAAACTGGGATTAATTACCAGAAGACTTCTGAATTTGTTTTTAGTCTGTGTCCTCTTCTGGTATTCCAAGTATTTTGCCTTTAACCTGTTTCTCTGCTGTTGCTTACCACTTAGTCTCATACCAGTTTTCTTTCACACTCCTCCCTTTTAGATTTTTTTTTTTTTGCATTGACCTTGTTCTCATTTCATTTTTACCATCAGTTTACCCCTGTATAATCTAAGCAATCTTTTGCTTTATGCACGTCTACATGGTTCTTCTTTTCTCCTTTCCATAAGGTTTTTTTTTTTTATTATTTTGCAATTTTTTTTCTATTCCCATTGTTGTCTGACACTTTCACTCAATATTTCTTTTCTTCCATTTCTATTTTTGTTGTCTCCCAAGCTGCAAATTTTCTTAACACCTTGGAGGCTATAACCTCCCTGGACACCTAAAAGACCACTTAGACCTGTTAAGTTTATGAACATATAGCTGAAATGCCAGATAATTTGAAATATACTGGCAGCAGACTGATGCTTATGGCAGTGCAAAAGCAAAATATATTGAAATTCTATGCAAAATGTGGGTTCTCCTGTGAGATTTTTACATGCAGCTTGCACCTTTATGGACAGCAAAATTAACCTCCACCACAGCTTATCTTCCAATGACAAAACACTGTGTGAAAGACCTACTAATCTGTCTTTTATATGAACCTTTCAGAAGTTTCTACTATTATATTTTTATTCATTTTTAAATGCACATAGAAAGATTTCTGAGCTTAACCATCATATAGTTGTGTACATTATATTTTATATCAGGACCCTGAGCTATTGCTCAATAAACTTGCATAATAGAGAACTAGGCTGGATACTGGAAAGTAATACAGTGTGCTCTTCCTCAAAGCAACTCACGGACACTGAGGTAATTAAGAATTTTCATTACCAGCCAGAGGCTGCTTCACCACTTTTGGTGGTGTTAGTGGAGGGTCAAAAAAAATTCATCTTTATGACATTTCAGTAAGTTAGTAACTTCTCAGAAGAGTATTTCCTCACAGTCTGACAAGCTTTTGGAATTTCCTTACACCTTTTCAGCTGAATGATGCAATAAATAAACAAATAATTTTTTTTTCAACACTGGAGAAAAATATTTAAAAAGAGACAACTTCTTCCCTGACCTGTACAGGGACTCCCCTCGAGCATGCTCAATGTCCAGCTTCTAACAATCAAGTGTTTTCTGATTGTCTCATGTTTACACCCAAAAATGCTGATAGTGATGAAAAAAATGCTTTGTCTTTTAAGACACAAGAAAGCTATGATTATTAATTTTGTCAACTCACTTTAAATTATCCACATCTTCAGTTTTAAATATACACAGAGACACATAACATAAAAGTATTACAGTAAATAGTCTGAAAAGTGCAAGATTGAACAAATAAATAAGTCTTTACAATAACTATTTTTAGTAGCAATATAAATAAATTAAATAAATAAGGAGGTATTAAAATTCTCAGAGACTGCCTGCAATCTGTCAGCTAAGGTGAAAGTCACAAAAAATCTTACAATGCCCACTAATAAAATAGAAAAATGATAGTCTTAGTGTTATAAACCATTTTCCTAGTCATTTAAGGGCTGTAAACAAGGCAGGATGCATTCATTTGTGGACTTCAGCACATATTTTGTCTTGGGAAGTTAAAAAATCTATCACAATACTAGAAGTAGGAAGGCATGTAGTTGAATAAATCCCTTGTTCTGTTACTGCAGCACAGAAAGAAATCAGTGCTTGCATTTACAGAAAAAAATTCTCTAGAAATTATATTTCCATCAAACATGTTTCAAGACTGTGTTGAAATACAATAGAGTCCATTTGTACCAGAAAACATGATGTAGAACCACAGAATCATTAAGGTTGGAACATACCTCTAAGATCCTTGAGTCCAGAATCTGACTGATCACCACATTCAACCATTTCTTGGACAATTCCATGGATTGGACCACTACCTCCCAGGGCAGCATGTTCCAATGCCTAACCACCCTTCCCATGAAAAAAA
>WAAE01009145.1:0-18938 GCA_013400495.1 Nicator chloris
AAAAAAAACCCAAAACCCCAGCTCCTAACCAAAAACCCACAATAATTAGAAAACACTACTGAGAAAACTGAACATTGTTGTGCAAGAGGAAAAGCTTTTTTCTTTAAATAAAATGCATTAAATAATATGTAATATTTTCTTAAGTATTAAAACTTACTTGCTAGTTGATTTGCTAGGAACCTTCTACTTATTGTAAAATATTCTTCTAAAGTATTGAAATAGTCCTTCAAAATAGTCTTAGCATTAGAAACAAACTTGAAGAATAAAAATCTGAAATATACCAACACGGTATCTTCAACCTGAATTTACAGAATGTAGACCATAGAGCAAAGTCATGGCCGGTGAAAGGAGTAATTCTTAAGTTCAAAACATTTCCTACTTCTCTATATCAACCTCCAGAGAACAAGGATTCAAAAACCAGCATCAGATTCATCTCAGTTGCACTGTGGAATAACGCGAACCACCATCATTTTTTTGTGCAATTTTTGTGAACATTAAACTCCTATAGAAATTCCACCAACTTTGCTTAGATTAAACACTGACTTGGCAATAGCTGCAAATTAAATAGTGTGGTACGATAGAGGGAGTGAAGACTTGTCTGGAAGAGCAAAAGATATATACTAGTAAGCCTGCTCATACAGTAGATAAAACTCTTTCTCGCCAATTAGAGTGCTAAAAATGTTATTATTCTTAGAAACATTATCTGTCCTTTGTAAAGTCTGCCTGACTGTAAAGCAGATGCTGGTTTTATTCTGCTTTTCTCAAGCAATCATTTCCTATTTTCTCTTCTTCTTTAGGATGTCACTCATCATTTGGAAATGATCAGAAGCATTTCTTGCTGCCAACCCAATCCAGCAGAACACTTTTAGAACTTTTCTGTGTGCCTCTGGAGAGCTAGCAGATAATTTGGGTTTTTCAAGTATATTGATGCAAAGGCTGAGTGCAGGTGTTCATTCATTTGGCCCATTTCCTTTCATACTGGTATCTGAAAAGGTGGTATTTGCCCTTTGGGAAAATATCTTTGTCAACTGGCCATACAAGACATTTCAGATTAAATGTTATTTTACATTCATTAGGTGTGTCTGTTTCCAACCTGTGGTAAGAGGGACATGTTACCAGGAAGACCTTTTTATGGTATTTTCCTACTTCATTAAATATTCTTTAGGAAGATACTGTTTGTTTGCAGCTTCATCTTGTCAGAGAAGTCCAGTGTATGTGACATGTAGGAAGAGTCTCAAGTAGCAGAAAAAGGTGGACAGAAAAGATCCCACAGCTATTTTATATGCTAAGTTAAATGCTTGTGACTGAGATGCAGTTAAAGAGCAATTGTATCATTTGCAACCAGAACTTCTAAGAAGGTTTTTGTCACCAATCCATGGCTTTAGAATAAACCCTCTCTTCCTGAAATGGTATATAATTTGTCAAATGCTATAATCAACCAGCTCACCCAGGCTTATGGCAAAATTTAAAAGCCCTGGGGGTTTTCTTCTGGCTAAAATATTCTCTCTCACTTTTGATCACATCCCAGAATGTACTGTGACCTCTTAAGCTGTGACAAGACTGCTTCTATTTTGTTATTTTCTGGAATTATAATCGACTTCTCAACCCAACTGCCGTAAATTTAGTTGGGGGGCAAGTTTCAGTCTACAAGCTTAGTGTCACTGAAGCATATGGAGTCCTGCATGGTCTCACTAGAGTAGGCAGATGCCAGAGTTTGAGCTGTAAGGAAGAGTTTTCTGTGTTCGGGAGATTGCATCCTTCCCACTTGAATGTGATGCCCAGAAAATAATTTTAGAATTAGTTTGTTATCCTAAGGGTATTTGAAATTTTAACACACTTTTTTTCATACCATCCTTCTGTGTGCATGTATAGTCTTCAACAAATACATGTGTACATTAAATTCATATACATGTACCTATCCACATATAGAAATTGCCACATGGGAAGCTCTGTTTACTCTTTTCTTTCTTGTCTTCTCATTACTAATAGATGTAACTTTAAAATATCGTGTTCACAAAAACGATCAAATAAAGTTGAAACCAGTTTAAATATTTGTCCATTAAAAGAAATACTTCCTCTGTATTTACTTTATATGAACATTAATCTCTTCGATTTCCTGTACTTATACTGACTATCTTGCTGTGCCAAATAAACACCTCTCAACAAGACAAGGCAACACGATTTGAAAAGGGCAAGGCACACAGGCTGAGCAAAGATGGTGTCAAAATACTAAATGCCTGCTCTTGTGACACATCCAGTATGATGAGACTACATTTACTTTTGGGCTTAACATTAGTGTGATCCTCAGGGATGTCTTTACAGCAGTCTGCCTCTGACTTGTCCTGGTTGGGTGTTTGTACTTGGATGAAGAATAATACCTCCTCACACATGAGCACAGAGACTAACTAAGACAACTGCTTGTAGATAGCAACTTTGTTCCTCAGCCAGCTCTTGATGGTTACTCATCCCTGTATAATTGTTCGTAGTGTTTCATGAAGAGCCTGTTAATCCCTATAGGTTGTGTAAAGTGATTCCCTGTGCATGATCTAATTGAAGCAATTAAGGTGGGTTTATTATTGCTGTTTAGTAACTGGACCCATATTCTCCAGTTGGAGTCTGAGAGAGAAACAAATACTGGCTACGAAGAGTGATGGCTATTTCCTCCTTACAAGTGTGCAGGGAATTAAGTGGTATGAAAGCTAAGCTGATAATCAGGTGGGTGAGTCAGGGGTTAATTTGCAATTAGAAAGTTTTCCAATGTATTAGCTGCTGCTCTTTTAATTTCTTTTGAAGGTCAGTTTTTGCTTTGATTGTCTCTTTATTTTATCTATTAAAAACAATGGTCTGATAAAAGGTTTTCCTGAAAAGCAGAACAGAGCACAGGGAACACCTAAGGGAGCACATTAGCATGTAAAAGTGAGAGAGTCAACTCCAAGGTGACAAATTTCATGGAGTCCTGTAGCTTCAGCAAAAGTCAGTGATAACTGGGGCTGTGCTGGTTCCTGTGGCACTGCCCACAGCCTGCTGCCTTGGAGGGACTGCTGGCATAAAGCTCTGGACAACTTGAGGCCACTTGCTCCTTTAAACTCTGCCATTACCGTTTTGTAATGTTAACTACCAGGTATATTGAATGTGTTTCTGAAGGTCTGCTTTTTATCCAGTAAAAATATGTCTGTAATAGTACACAGTTCTTGTCTTACTATCTTACTATTTTGTCTTTCCTTTTTTTTTTTTTTTTAATGTGAACTCTGAGCTACAAAATGTAAATGCGGGTAGCAGACCCTTTTCTCCTGGCTTCTTTCTCCTGGCTTCTCGAAGTTACTGGCCTTTAGCTAACACAATTTTAGCAGATAATGTTATTTCTCAGATTACCACACCTTTGAAATTAGGTTGTCTCTCTAGAAAATTTAAAAATGAGACATTAATAATATGTTAGGAAGAGTCAGAAGGAACAGGTATTTCTAACATAACTCTTTCTACTCCTTTTGTCAAAATCAGCAGCTTAGATTGTCACACACAACTTTTGGGAGGATTATATCTAATACCTGTACATAATTCTTAAATGTAGTTTTAGGCTAATGTATCCAGAATGTTTTAGGTCTTTAAAGTATTATGAAGGCCTTGCAATTTTTGGTAGGCTCTGATGCACTTCTGACACGCTTTTTAATCTCAAAATGCTATCAAAAAACAATCTCTTTATAGCTTGTTCAACTAACTGCAGAGTCACTTGGCTTCTGAGTAACCAAGAACTACTTGGTCACTATTCAAACATGAACATATTATTCAAAGCATGACCCCAAAATAAGACACATCTGTATTCAGGGTCATGTTTTCGAGGGTCCATATTTCATCAGGGATGTGTTTTCATTTTAAAAACTTTTTTTAAAAAGTCTAAAAATAGCAAAAAACCACTCCCAAAACTCTAAAGAAAAAAAAAAAAAGAAAAAAGTTGAATTGACTTAGCCTTGTACTGTATTGAATAGGATCTTTTTTTTTCTTTGTCTTCAGCTTAATTGAAAGAAATTGTCAACATCGTTACTTGCAGTTACATAAATGTAAATCATGAATAGCTGGGCTACTGTCAGAGATGTTATTCTATATTAACTCTCTGAAGTCAAGGGGCAGAACTTGGCCTCTAACTGGATTTTTTGCACTCTCAAAGACCTTCAAACTACAGGGGAAATTGCTCTTCTGAAACAATTAAAATGGACACAGCCCATTAATGTTTTAACATCAGTTCTCTCGATTTATCTGGGAAAAAACGAAGATACTGAATCAGGATTGTCAAGAAGATGTGGAGTTTTCTCTTTTAAACTGTTAGAATACACACAGTTTGGTTCTTTTCTTAAATCTCTGCCTGAAACCCCCTCAGAATTGGAGCTAGGGACAAAAAGTAAAAAAAAAAAATAGTGTAAACAACCCCTGCTCCTGTTGCTCTCTGAAACTGTAGGTGTGAAAGGAGGCGAACAGCAAAATATCCGTAGCTGTACTATTTTTGAAACTGTGGGGCCTTAAAAAGCAGCCTGGCTGTAGCTCTCAAAAGATTTGTGTGCACACCAGAGGAGGGGTATTTGTGCTGGATATCAGACTTCACCTACCAGCAGTTTCCCCTTCCCTCACTCTTAATGGCAGCAGCAAACCAGAGCTGGTTTTCTTTTGTCTTTCTACAGATTGATCTGCCCCTGTTGCAGGTTGAGCAAAATGTTTGTCATAATTAGGGCAGTAAAAATTAAATTTTATCTGATATACTGAGAATTGTTGAGATTGCTCTGGTTAGATGCCAGTGTGTTGCTCATTAACGTTAAGTCACGGAAATAGTTGGGAGATCTCTCAGTTGTGCATCCATGGCATAAGCTGCTTTCAGGCAGTACACAAAAGAGCACAAAAAGTGCAGTAAAGATCAGCTCTGCAGATAAGAGTTTTTCAGTGGTATTAAGAAAGACATTTTTACCTTAATTATGGGGGTTTTAAATTTTAAAGGGATTTTGACTATTCTTGATGTGCCTAGCTTCTTACATGCCAACCATCCAGACAGCAGAGAGATGCACTATGCTAGGATACAAGTCATGGTTGCCATTTTCTTAGTAGACTTTTTATGTTCATGGTGTTTTCATTAAAATGGTTTTAATTTTCTTTCTTAAAAAATAAGCTTGAAATACTTTTTATTCCTGATAATTCAGTTAAGAGTTCTTATAAAAGTGAAAACCTTGTTCATACTGATGACTTTGGCCTTATTTTCTGCGTATTATCATATGAAAACAAGATCAGCACAACTTTCAATCTTGCATTCATTTGAAGTATTCAATAAAACATGCATCTTCTGCAAACTGCAAATTTTAGAATGTATTTTTAAGTGTTGTGTAACATTATATGATACAGATACTGCCTTCTACAAATGATGATGAAAATAATTTTTGAATGTCCATTGCAAAACTTTACTTCTTAGGAAAAATCCCTTAGTCTTTCATAGAAAAAAAAACCCTACATGATTTCCATTTTGACCAGTAAAAACAAACAAACAAAACAAACAGACTGTGAAATCTGCTGTTACTTAATATGACTAAAACAGTGTGTTCTGTTTAATCATATAAATAGTATAACAGCAATTCTGTATGTGTTGATTTTCTGGTTAAAGCAATAATGAACATGTGTAATGGTGTTGTAATAGAGAGACTTTGTCTTTTCCGCAACATGTAGTTCTAAAAACTTAATCTAACATAGTCAAATCAGGTTTTTTACTGCACTGAATCCAGGGTTCAGACTGAAGTCAGTTTTCAATTCAATTTTCCTTGTCATATTGAACAACTTCACACAGCTTCTGTGTGCTGTTAATAGCTTTCATGTGCTGGGCAGCCATTTCAGCAATAGATTCTTTCCTCTCTTGCAAGGCAGAATTTCTGAACTAAAAGACCCCAACACAACAAAACAAAATAAACAAAACCAAAACACTTCAGAATGGGAAGGTATAATGTTGTAAAAGAAGTGGAAGCAGAGTAAGATACTGTTTTGAAAACCTGCTTTGAACAATAGATTCAGACTAATCGGTGCAAAATTTCAATTGTAAAATTTAAGTTTCATGCATCCTGTGTATAAATAAACTTTCCAAAAAGTTGTGACTCTATTAAAAGGTTTCAGAGAGACTGCTACCCTTACACTGCTTCTTTATTACTTTCCTGTTAAGTTTCCTTACCTGAGTTTAAACATTCAGATGTAAGCCAAATGACCCAATCCATGTGAAGAAGTAGGTGCCTACTGACCACAATTCATCTCATTTTGAAGTCACTCAAGCAGATCACAGAAGACATGCTCCTGACATAACTGTAAAAGAAGACAAACCGGCTAGCTTGCATTGAAATATAACTTCTAGACATTTAAAAAGTTTAAGAGATGTTTTGGGGTTTTTTTGTTTTTGTTTTTTTTTAATTGAGAATGTAGGTACTTATGAAATATGTATGAAATTTTTATTTCAAGAATTTAGTAATTATTGAGTTGTCTTTATTGGCTTTTGTTGGTCACCTTGAGTATTCTGAATTTGAGAGTATTTTAAAGCATTAATATGATGTACAGATGAAAAAAAAAATCACTGGAAAGCATTCTATTTAATTGAATATATTCTATAAGTTAAATTTAGAAGTCCTCAGTGCCACATACCTCGGCCACAATTCTCAAGGCTGCTGTTGTCATTCTAGGCCAATAATTCTCTACATCATCATGATGGTGGAGTCATAAATATCCCATTCTATATAGAATAATTGCTTGTTACTCTATCTATGCAAAAATATGGTTTTACGATACAAAGACATAGAGAACTAACACAGGTTAGCTGTAGCCACCTGTCCAATTAGAGGAGTTGTTGTCACGGCTCAAGCAAGTAAAACAGAGCTTTGAGTCCAGGAAAGCTCAGGAAAAGCACACCTGACCAGCCTCAGTTGAGAGGTTTTCCAGATTCAGTGCAAAGCTTACACCTGTTTATCACAGACAATACTGTATTACCAGGCTGCACAGTTAAGAGTCTCTAAAGGGGAGTGATTAAATTAAGTCATGATATTTGAGTAAAAATAACCATTAATATGTGTTTGACTGTGAAATAAGAGAGATTCATCCCCTTCATTTTATTGTTTTACACAAATATCTGCTTACTACATTCCACCACTTGCAGCATAGTTGATTTTTACATTATATTATGTATTTTTATATGATTTTTGACATAAATATTTACAACAACCATAATGGGTTATCTGTAACAAAGGTTTCTAAGCTTTTGGTACTGCAAAATATCAACTGTGGTGCAACTTTATTACTAAGGAAAATGAAATTGCTTATTTTTGTCTATTAAATAAGATTACACTGTTGACATTTAAGAGGCTGTACATGAAAAGTTGTCTTTTTAAAAGCTTTACCACTAATCTTTCTATTTTGTTACTGGTTTCCTTTTTTAAAAATCACAGTGATCACACTGGATGTAATTCTTTCCTCACACAATTTTGATAATAGTATTGATTTCAGCAGAATTATTCTTCATTTGCCCAGTATGAACAGAGAATCAGATTAATTCACCAAAATTATTTTCTTGCCATATTATAGGAACTTATTACTTTTCCCTGTCAGACATAATCATGGTAATTTTAGTAGGGAATAGGTTAAAATAATCTTCATCCAGTTGGGCAAATTGAGTCAGCCTGCTGCTGTGTTATATAGTCCGTCTGTTCTGCCAACTTATTTTTGATGAGCTTCTTAGAAATAGCTGCTTTTATGCCAGTGACTTTGAGTAGGTTTGTGTGTAATTATGTTCTTAGTAACATTGCAAGTATAAAGAAAGAAGGAAAAAAAAAAAGACATAGGTCTTTTATGGGACCTCTTGTAGGCTTCTGTCTCATTATGTTAACAATCTGCCTAGAGAATGGTGTCAGATTTAGAGAGCAGACGAGATTGATTTACTTTTCAGGCCCTTCTACCCAGCCTAATTATTGCGTTACAAATGGCGATTCTTTCACCCCTCTGAAGGAGCACTTTGATTAGTGTCTGCAATGCAGGTGCCAGGGCTTAATACGGTAAGTGCATGTCAACTAGTTTCTTTCATCACATGGTCAAACTGTATTAAAAAAGCCATTGCACAGTAGGAGCTGATACATGGCTTTACCAGAGCTTATATGAGCTTAAAATTTATAGGGTTAGAACAGCTATAAAATTTGCCATCTTGTTTTGTTTAATTTTTCTGTTGTTATTCTAATAAACAGGAGAAAAAAGGGTGGATGCAAAATAGAAACAAAATTAGTGTGAATAGGTGGTTTGCCATTGTAGAATTTAATTTAAAATTCAGATCAGATTTCTCCCTTCTCCCTTCCCCCAAGACAAGGTTGAATGGTTCTTCTCACAAATTAAGTTATAGTTTCAACATTATAGACTCTCTTCACTGCTCATGTACTTGATGATTTCACTAATTGAAAGGTTTTTATTATTAAGCTGATGCTCTTTTTAATTGCTTAAAGATTCATTTATAAATAGCATGCTTTTTGTCAGTTGAGAATGACTACGTAAATACAAGCTTGAATCAGTAAATGGGAACACAGGATAATTAACACTAATTCCTTAAAAAATTTAGTAATCTTCATTCATGCCAAATTCAACAGGATTCTCCACTTTAACACTCGATTTCTCATTGACTTCTTATTGCAAGTTTCTAATTTATTTTGTGTATTCTCTCATTTGCTAGAAAAACAGTTAAATTTAATTTTTTTTTTCCACTTTACACACACTGGAGCAGAAAAATGTAGAAGATGGCCAGTGCAGCATCCTTTGGTCAATAATTTAGCATAAGATAGTACTATAAAAAAAGGAGGGTTGCAATGGGGAAATTGTAGGAATGCTGCTGTTCTGAGTGGCACATAAAGGTGAGGCCCTTGAGATCACTGAAGGGTGTGTGGTGTTTCTCAAACACCTGTGTGTTTGAGTTCCTGGCTCGGAGAACACCTGCTTCTTACTCAGCTACCTCATTTCCCTTGGATCCTTATTATGAACTCTGTCAATCTTCATCCCACGTTTAACCGGTATTGCATGTTAATAGGTATCATTTACACCTCAAATGACTTTTCTGTGTTCAATCTGATACATGTTCCTTTTGAATTATGTCTGAATATGTTCTAAATTATGCAAAAATTGATGGGTCTTCTTCTTAACCATTTGGTATGCTATTATTTAGTGGTGTTTAGTGTAATTATCAGGAAACTATATCAGTTATCATTGTAATATTCATTACTTATACAACAAATATATCATATGCCTATTAACAATGCCTTATAATAATTTCTGGTTTATCTTAGATTCTTAGAGTTTTAAAAATTTTGCTTTCTAATTATGGATCATCATATGGAGTGTAGCTGTCAAAATCAGTATTTGTTTTATATTTAAAAAAAAATATTGTTATTTTAATAAATGAAAATACAGAGACAAATGTCAAGTCCAACAGGGCTAAGATCTCACAAAATATACCTGTAAATTGTTGGCAGTCAAGTAATTTATTTTAATATACCCAGGTCAAAATTTTGCCTAATTAAACTAAGACAATACGATTATACCTTCACAGCTGAATTCATTGTAGCCACCTATTGTTAAATGCAATAGTCTTAATATACATAAGTAGACTTGTTGAGATCAGAAATTAGTGATGAGTAAGAATATAAGAACTTAGAAAGGAGAGCAGACATTCAACAGAAGAATATTCACACTTTAAAATTAGGCTACCCTGGTCAAGTATTATTTGACTACAGTAATATTGACTCCAAACTTTTTACTCAACTTTTATGTGAAATCTATTGAAAATATATTCACATTTTCACCAGTATCTAGGTCTTATCAAACAGTGTTTTTAAAAATTTTAGAGATTGATCATGGTCCAGAGTCTGTATAAACACTTGGATTTTGTAAAACTACTGTCATTTCCACAGCAGATTTCTCTTGGAGATCCACTGAACTTGGATTTTTCAAAAATGAGACATTGAATGGTGCCTGTTTTGAAGGTTTCTTGTAAAATCCTGCAAGGCATGTGTAAGGTACTTTGCAGATTTCTGGTTTCCTTTTTAAGCTATGTTATCTTCCAGAGCTTTTCATAACTTCCCATTTTTTTTATCCTGTATAGAAATTCTGAAATGCAACATAGTATTATAAAATACCTCCTGTAAGTTGGATGCCTCTCATAAAGATATTAGGAAAAAATTCTTTACTGTGAAGCTGGTGAGGTACTGGAAGAGGTTGCTCAGAGAAGCTGTGGATGCTGAAAGTGTTCAAGACCAGGCTGGATGGAGCTCTGAGCAACCTGGTCAAGTGGAAGGTGTCCCTGCCCATGGCAGGAGGGTTGGAACAAGAGGAACTTTAGGGTCTCTTTTGACCCAGCCCACTCTATAATTCTGTCAATTCAAAACTTCTGTAGGCACGAAGGAATTAAATATGCAAACATATATTAGAGGCTTTTAATGTACTTTGGTAAACTGGAATCTTAAGGAAATTACTGTGGTCTGAACACCAAATAGTTAAAGGGCTATTTAAATGCTAATGGTATGCAACGACCAACATTTATCATCCGGTTGAAAAAAAAGAACAAGCAAGAAAACAAGCGTGTACAGTAATATAATTTAGGTGCTTCAGAATAAATGCAAGAAAGACAGGAATACATGATTACTATGTTTACTATTGGACATTAACTCTCCTGTATTTTTGAGTAAAACAGTTTCCATAAATTCATCCTTTTTGTATGTTTTTCTGTACTGACTCACTAAGTCACATGCAGTGTGTGATATAATTTTCGCTTTTGGGGATGGTGCTTATGCTCAGAGTGTTTGAAGAATGTGTGTCATATACTTGAATGTAATTTAAAAAACAATCATAAAGGGGCAGTGCCACTCTGACATATGCATCTTGCAGCAGAATGAGTTTGCAATTTAGTTTCATAAGCTTTTAATGAAGTAGTAGACAGGAATTTTAATAGACCACACTTTCTCGCATATACTAAAAAACCTTTACAGTAAATGGGAATATAATCTGACTGCATATTTTCAGCATTGTAATTAACTAAATAAGAAAAATCCAGCTTAATATCCAGTCTTGTGAATTTTAATTCAAACCTTTGATTCACATTAGGCAATTACTTATTCTTTGCACTTATCTGCTCAAACTGAAGTATGAGGAGTTTCAAAGCTGCAGCGACACTTTATCATGCTTGCAACGCTAATTACAACATAGCTTTTTTCAATTGCATGAGAACACAAAGATCATCTGTGTCATCATTCTTGCTTGATGAATAATTATGACCCAGTGCTTTAATTTGAATTGTCCAAAGGACGGTTGAATTAACTTCGTTGCCAGTAAATATAACAGCTGGGATTCTGTTAGTTCCCTGCAGAGATCTCCAGGCAATATTTATCAGAAATTTCAAGTGCAAAATAAACTGTTGTGCTATAGCAGTCAGTCTTCACAGTGCTATGTGTACAGCTGTAATAAGTGCCAATATACACTTAAACTGTGTGAATACGATCTTGTTACACCTTTCCTATCAATACTACTTGCACATTCACGTTCTGATGCAGAAACATTTGCTTCATAAATATAACTTTTATGGGAATGCGTAGGACATCCTTATGTAGAAACCAACTATGTTTGGGGTTTTTTGAACACAAAAGTTCTTTTCCACGAGGCGTTAATGCTGATAACAGAAGCATCGATGTTTTGTTTCTAGCTCTCTCTCTGCCTGTGTACCTCATATATTTCTGGTTTGAATTTTTAACTCCTTTAAAATAACCTTAGTCCAGATTGGTTAATAGTTAATAATTTGTTAATAATTTGTTCACAGCTTAAGGGCATC
The DNA here is from genome assembly GCA_013400495.1 of Nicator chloris. NCBI lineage: Eukaryota > Metazoa > Chordata > Aves > Passeriformes > Pycnonotidae > Nicator > Nicator chloris. The sequence goes on from WAAE01009145.1 coordinate 11,855, forward strand.
TTGAAGGTTAGCTGGGAAGCCTGGCGCTGCCTTTCTGAGGTTAGGAGGTTTGCTGCAATGCTCTTTCCGCTGCTCAGAGGCGCTTTGAAGCCGCAGCAACAAACGGCACAGCAGTGTGAATGGGAGCAGCGGCGGTCCCGCCGGCGCGGGGCAGCTGCAGGAGCGGGCTGCGGCTCCGAGCCCCGCGCGGAACTGTTTTGTCAACAGCTCCATCTGCAGCCCGTGGGCAGCCGGGAGCCGCGCTGCCAGCGCCACACAGCTGCCTGCGAAAATTAGGCTTGAAAGGCAACACCTTAACACACCTTTTTGCCGCTGAAATTCTGGCGCTGTCAGGTTTTGTATGATTTCTGAGAGTATAGCCGTAGGCTCTGTCATCGGGAACTCACTGGGAAAGAAGCAGGGAGGGAGCGAAAAGAGAAACGAGGTGCCAGTGCTGCTGAGGGCCTGCAAGGAGGCATAGTAAACTCTCCAGTCAGCTCTTTAAATATGTACACAGCAAATTAACCTGGATGTTTGATATTCATTTTTTCTCCCTATTCCTTTATGCAAATACGCTTTTATTTGCAAACGCCAGTCCTAAGCTTTTGGTACCACGTCCCCTGTGTGAGAGTAGTACAACCCACTCTTGTCAGCAGTGTGATTTCAGTGAAGTAACTTGTGTGTCCAGCAGCAGCAAAGTCTGAAGGGTTTCCTTAAGAATGTGGGGCAAAAATTAGCATTTATACCCAGGATCTGTAGTCTGGCAACACTAGGGGGCTGCAGAAGTCTTTTCCAGTCACCTACAGGTGACAGGGTGGGATTTTGTTTGTTTGTTTATTTATTTGTTTTTCCTGGAGGGTGAAAGTGGTACTCCTAATGGACGTACTCGGGCAGGGCGGACGGTATGAATGAACATGCTGAGCAGTTTTCCAACCAGCGTTGGTTTTCAATGTCTTTCAATCATAAGAATGAAAGGAGTGAAGCTATGAGTGGATATCTTTATATGTCCTGACTTTTGATAATGTAGAAATTGTCATCACTTTGTAGAGTCATTCAGCATTACATTTGTTTCTTCCTCACTTTATTTCATACTTTAACTAATAGCAAGTGAACATAGGTTTGTGCGGGGTTGGTTGGTTGGTTGGTTTTGGGGCGTTTTGTTTTTGTGGGGTGGGGGTGAATTGTTAAGCTCGCTTTCATGCATGGAGCCATTTCTAATTCTCCCGTCTTTGTATGTAGGGTGTTAAAAGGCTGTATGTTGTCTTTAGAACACCTTCAGATATCTTTTTTGACCTATTGGTGCTCTTGACAAATTAAAATGCCATTCACAATGGACAGGAACATTAGTCAGTAGGCAACAGTCATTCCCTGGCCACAGAACACAGTACACAGAAAGCCTTCCCTTCCCCTTTTCTGTCCTCGTGGTAGCAATTGCTCCTACTTGTCTGTATAGATGGGTGGGACTCTGGTATGTTTTAAAGATTAACAAATTTAGATCACTTCAGATAGGTGTGGAAGTGAATTCTACAGTGAAAGAGCACTCATATACCTTGTCATTATTTCCCTATCTTTCACTCAAAGGTGCTTCAGTGATGTCAGTAATCTTAACTCATGGGGAGTGACACAGTCTCTCAAAAAAGCAAGCTTCAAGTAATTTTGGGCTTTATAGGTCAAAAACAGCACTTCAAACTCCACTTGAAAAACAACAGGCAGCCAGAGCAGATTTGGAGAGCAGATGTCAAATGCTCATAAAGGGATAGAAAGCATATCAAACAGAATAGCACCTTCCTATATCAGAATGTTTCTGGGTTGATTTAGTGTGAGACCCAGTGTAGGATTTATATTAGCAGCCAGTTAGCTACTTGCTAAAGATATGTTTGCAAATGCTAAATTATGATAGCATATTATAACACAGAAATATAATATGCATGAAGAGTTTATCATCCTAATTTTCTGTGTTATAAGGCCATGTAAGATTGCACTCAGAAGGGAGCAACACTGCTCAGTATACTTCAGTTTCACCTAGAGAGAAGGCAGCTCTATTCAAAACTCCACTCACTTGGCATTATTATTGCCGTTGCCTCTTTGAGAAAGCATCAAGAATTGTATTATACACTCTTGGAGATCCCAAATAAAATGGGAGGAATTCAGAAGAAGAAGAAATTGCTCCTACATACTCTTCTGATCTTAGTGTCTTCCGCACGTCCTTGTGGAGTTGTAACTTTTACGTATTATAAGTAGAACTATTTTTTCTGGAAAAAATTCCCCTTGCTTTCAATGATAGCGAACTTAAAAATTGCTATTCAATTTCAAGCATTATATTTTAAGATCCCTTAATAACATGCTATATGAACAATACTAATTAGTACATTCAGATTCTGCTCTTAGATCAACCTGTCCTTTTAAATGCAAATATCTTCTCCCCTTTTTATCACTTTATTTTTGCTGTAGATTTAATTTAGTCTCTCTGTTTTATTTTCGGAAACTGCAACAGTTTGTTTGATTTGCTTAGGTGGCTCAGGATGTACAAACTGTGACCAATTTTCCGAGCACCTAGCTGTCATGAGAACTTAGTATGCTTTATAAACTCAGCCAATCCATGCCTGTACTATTTGTGAGGCCATTTTACATCACGATGAAGCTCAGATGTCTCTCAATTAGAGAGCTGCAGCTCTTACCAGTGTGTATTGACACGATGTGACAATTTAACATAGGTGGTAAAGAATGCAGAATCCAGTTTCCTGCATCTCTGATATGACTTCTATGGTCAGCTTGTTAATAATGTGTTGGATGAATTTTGTGGTTTTTGTTGTTGTTGTTTTTGTTTTGTTTGGGTTTTTTTTTGGTTTTGCTTTGGTTTTTTTATTTGGTTTGGTTTTGTTTGTTTTTTTCTGTTGCATATTATAATTATTATATAATTATATAATTATAACTATGTGAATTTTGTTTCAAACTAGCATAGAAGAGCAAAGCTTTTGCTACTGTTTTCAAATGTCAAAATACAGTGCTGGTAGGGTTTGTTATCAACTATTGCTTGCAGGTCTTCATTACAAGAGAGGAAAACAATAGGTACTCAATCTGGGTAATGGGGGGGAAGAAATCTTACAAAGCTGGAAACATAAATCAGAGTTAGCTCTATCCCAGCAATCCTTTGTATTTTCTTCCTGTTAAGAATAGACTGTCAAAATGAACAAGCAAAGTGGGATGCCCTTTTACTAAATTGTCTAGAAAAGGACAAGTTAAAAATGTGTAGCAGATTCCTGCTATCACTGCAGCTAAATGGAAATTTTGGGATGGTATCGTTCCGGTTTGCAAACTATTACATATTTTATTTTGATTTAATGGTGCATACAGTACCTGGAATGTTCATAGGGAATTTGGAAATCCACTAAGCTGATTAAGGAGCATCAGGTCTTATTTAACTATATTTTTGCTTGGCATCAAGCAGGGCTTAACATCATTCTGGATGATCTTGTTGAGCTCTTTGTAACATTGCTGCGTTACTGATGTAATAACTTACTGGAGGTAGAAAGTAATGTTGTGATATCAACTTAATTTCTTTTATTGATTTTTCTGACCTTGTAGCGCTTTGCCCAGCATGAAGTTTGAATAGCATGATCAAATGGCTTTGTATTTGAATATACAAATAAAATAAAAGGTAGACTTGCCAATTTGAAGAAAGTTAACCAAGAGGGCATTTGTGCTATATGAGGGAAATTGGTTCTTGTTCCTCTGCTACTTTGCATGTTGAAGAATTAAATCATAATGCTTAGTATATCAGTAATGGTCCGGTTTTCTCTTGTCACATAATTTGGTAAGTGGTTGGTAACAAAGACATAATCAGCTAATTCTGATCAAATGGTAAACTTGGTAAACCGATGTGAATTCCACTGAGAGTGCTGTAAAATCCTGGGAAGTTGGACCATATTTACGAGTAGAAAACTATTGCTTCAGGAACACAGTCACTTTCTCAATGTTAAAAATCTTTGCAGAGTAATACTGGATAAACAATGGAATGTGAGCTCACAAAAATGAAAGGTTTTTAAAGATGTGACTATGCAAATATTGGGTAAGACTTAGCTGATTATATTGTCTCAGCTCTTGGCATTAGTATGACTATTTCATGAAAATTGTGTCCTATTCTGGTGCCATCAGTTAGGAAAACAAAACAGAAAATGTCAAAGGAGCACGAAGAAATAATTGAAGGGACTGGAACACGTGCTTTGCAATGAAAAACTGAGCTTAGACTAAAGAAAGAAAAGAAAAGTAGACTTTGATATTTGATTAGAAGCTATAAATACCTATACAGAGGACAAGAATTTGTTACAGCTCTTCTATTAAGTCTGTAGGCAGGAAAATGTCGACGTGTAACGGCTAAAAGCAGAATATAGACCAAATCAAACTAAAAATAAGGTGGATATTTTAACTAATCCTGGAAACTATTTTCTGATGCAATTGATAGATTTTCTGTCACTGGAAATAAAAATGTGACCTTTATTCATTTTCTTCCTTTAAAGATACAGTCTATGTCAAGCAAAAATATTGAATTTGAAGCAGAAATAATTGAAGTGTAGTATCTATAGTATACAGGAAGTCAAATAGCCACAATATTTCCTGTCTTTAAAAGTGCATTAACCTAAAATAGAAAGGACACATATTTTCTGTTTCTTTTCATTTCCTTTCTACATCCTAACTGTTAAACAACGTGCCAATTTGTTGTGTACTTCTGAAAATACTGTGTGTAGAGAGCTTCCACTTATGTCAATAAGATTAGGGGATCTTGAGGTCATACCCTTAATATAAAATATAATTTATTTGGATATTGCCTACCTTCCGGCCGATACCATAACAAATTCTACTTACTTGAAAGCATACAGATTTTTTCACTATTTCCAGTCAAGAACTTATAGCATTGCACAGGTTACCAAGTGTATTATGAGAGAAGTTCATCTTTCTGTAGAGGGTTTAATGCTACCCTTCCCCAGAGGCAAAATGCCAGATTGATTTGATGGACCAGTTTACCATAGCAAATTGCATCTTCTAGAAACACTTTTGACCAAGAGTTACTGTCTGTAGTGTACCATCTGTTAAAAGTCTGATATCTCTAAATTTAGATGATCGGTGCAGTCAATTTGGATAGTAAATTATTCATTTAAACACTGTAGTGGACACTTCACCACATGAAAGCCTGCTTCTACTTCTTCTGAAATTTTAGTTAAGTAGGATAGAAAATTGGTGGATAAAAACAAATTTATTTTTCAGTACTTGGAACCAATACAATTACCTCCATCCACAGAAAACCATGTATCAATAGAATTGCACTTATAATGCAAATACACTAATTTGGCACTCAGCACCATAAGTTATGAAGAATGAACTCAGGCCCTGCAAACTGATAGCGCTGCGATTGCATTACTTTGGGTAGACAGCTTACAGGACATAATGCCACACCATGTATGTCTTTAAAATGTTCTGTCCTCAGAATGGGAGAAAGCAACACATGCTGTACAACTGCAGGTTTTTTACTTTTGCTTTCCTGTTACCTCTTTGTCCTTGTATTCAATGGGGTATTGTGGATCTCCTTCGAGAGCAATGACTAGTGACAAGTCTGACTTGCTGGTTAAGCCCTGTAAGTTGACAATGTGTCTGGGCTAGACTGGTGCTAAGCCAGTAGTTTGTGACTGCCCAGTGGGACAAAAAAAAAAAAATTGTAAGTGACTCATAGGCTTGCTATCAAAAGGGAAGTTTTCTTGATTGTGGGATTCAAAGACAGCCCTAAAATCCGAACTCCAAATGTAAATGACAGCTGCAGACTGGGCTAACAAGTTAGTAGTGATAGGAAAAGGGGTACAGGGTTTAAACTGAAAGAGAGTAGGCTTAGATTAGATATTAGAAAGAAATTCTTTACTGAGAAGGTGTTGAGGCACTGGAACTGGTTGCCCAGAAAAGTTGTGAATACCCCATCCCTGGAGTTCTGATCAACCTGCTCTACTGGAAAAAGATGTCCCTGCCCATGGCTGGGGGACTGAAACAAAGTGATCGGTAAGCTTCCTCCTGACCCAAAGCGCCCTCTGATTCTCACAGGTATTATGGGTTTGACTGGTAATGTTTTTCCATCATTTGGTTTTTAAGTTGCCTAATCACCAACAGATCAGAGAATACCTGAATCGGTGGGTGGGTTTTTGGTTTCTTTTGAGCTTCCTCTTTGACAGCCTGTGAGACAAGATGGACTGTACCCTCTCATGTTCTGTGCTTCTGTCTCAACATTTCAGGTTTTGCCTTTTTCAGCTCTCTGAAACAGGCTTTGCTGGCACTGTGGACCCATACGTGCTGCCTATCAGCAGCTTCAAAGCCTTTGTAAGCCTCATATCTAAGTAATGATGGCATTGCTAAGTAACTTTGAAAGGTAGAAGTGAAACACATGTAGTACATTAGGAAATATCAGTGCTGTTTCAGGTATAATTCATGCTGGAGAATTAAGGAAGTATCTCAGAGCTGACACTTTTTCAGGATCATCCACAGCAGCCGGTGGATGGTCTGTTACCCAGGCATATGAAAGCAGGATAGGCAGTACTTTGTTAGTATGATAGATAACAGCTGGTTATCTCATAATATATAGGATTCATAGGCTTGATTCCTTGTTCAACAGTCTTGCATAATAATTTGTTAATTTTTTAAGCCTTGTTGTTAATGACCATGTTACCTATATGGTGGAATAATTCAGGATTGGTATGGTGTGCTGCCACTGATCTCTCTTTTGTGCTGGGGAAAAATGTTTCTGAGAGGATTATCAAATCAGGACCATTGATAATCTTAAACTAAAAATGTGTCTCTACAGAGAGTTTTTGTTTGAAGTGATGTGGTGAGCACACTGAAATATCTCTTGTGGGTTTGGATAAGTGTGTCCCCGAGAATGCAATTTTTTCATAGGTGTTAAATAAAAACTTAATGTACATAGAACTCAATCATAAAAGCAGAATTCTATAATGTTTAATTTATGTGTGTGCTTTTCTGTTTTCTTTCCTTCCAGATTAATGATGAAAAGTATTTGTCCAATAAGAAATTTCCTTATTTAGAATATAAATGAAAATAACTGTAACGTGTG
>WAAE01009149.1:0-99508 GCA_013400495.1 Nicator chloris
TAAAAATAGAATAAACCTTTAACAAGAAAACTTTTCCTTAGAAAATTCAGATGTCCTACAACAGGTGGAGATGTTCCAGTCATTTTAGCTATTGAAAGAGAGCATGCTTCACACTTCTAATTGTTTTTAGTTACCTTCTCCAACTGATAAGCCTGCATGTTTCTTTCCTCCTTTCATCTCCTCTCTACAGAAGATTACCCCACATCCCAATGTGAAAAATAGAAAAGAATGGACAGGTCATGGACTTAAGCACTCACAAGCTGGGAAGTGCCAAAACCATGGCTATCCTGTGACCCTTAAATCAGCCCTTGGGTGGTGAACATATTACAGTGTGTTTAACTCTGTTATCTTGCAGAGATCCCATTCAATACACAAGGAACATGCCCAACTATGCAGCAGCCATCAGTAGAACAATGAAAAATTCTTATAAATCACAGGAAGCCCCAAGGAAACACACACTGGGAATATCATATGGCATCATGTGGTCTTCCACATAAATGATCAGAAGAACTAAAATTCTTAAATCCCCCATTATCATATTAAGTCCATCCAAAGCAAACATTTGGTACTGGAAAGGGATATAACCTGGTGAAGTTATGGGCAGTTGGACCTTGGTCAACAATTTCAGCAGCAGGTTATATTTCTGGTCTACTTATAACACTGCATGAACAGAACAAGACCTTAGAAATTTATTTTATTTTTTGCTTTTAAATGAGCATAGTTCCTTTGCCTTCCCTAGGGCTATGCAAGTCTACAGAAGCTGAAGACTGCCTGTAATGTATGTTGTGTTATTCTGGTTTCCTAAACTGTACTTGGAATGATGGATGGGAGGCTGAGGCAGCTGATAACAATGCTAAATGGTGAGAGACCAAATATGCACCAGTAGCTCAGCTAAAATTGTGTAGCTGGCATAGAGCTGGGCTTGGGTTGAGAAACAGATGAAGTGTCCTTAGAGTGTGTCAGCCCTGGAGTCCTTGAAATGTGGTTTTCTTTCGCAAAACTCCTTTCTCTTGGGGGATGGTGCAGAGTGTAACTTTTTAAAGCCATGAACATGAGGGCTTCTGATCAAGGATGCAATCAATATACCAATATCAGCAATATCAAACAGATCAAGGGTACAGGCTCTTGGGATCAGCTTGCTCCTGTCTGAAAGGGGAAGGTGCACAGATGGGAAGGGCATCTGCACATTTTGTGTTACTTTCATGTGCCCAGGACAGATCCACCTGTATGCCTCAGCAGGAGTTTAGATCTTTTAAAAAGACCTGACATTTTTACAGTGGAACTTTTCCCTTCCATGGTCTGCATACTGCACCTCAAGGAGCCCAGTTAGGTGCAGCCATTCTCTTTTGAAGTTAGTCTTAATGTGGTATATCTGTGGGATCTGTGGTGCCTATCCTCTGGTGCAACAATTTGCTAAAGTTATCCCAAATCCACAAGTATTGACAGACCAGAACATTAATGTTTTCCCCATCAGAACCTTTCTACATGTGGATAAAATCCAAACCATTTTTGCCAAGATAAGTACTTACAAGTGCTGGAACACTTGTGACGCTGGCTAAAAAGAGTTTCCCCTCTGCCTTGGTATATTTAGAGACTTCTAATTGTAGGAAAGACATCAGTGACCAAGACATGGTGTTATGCTGTGAAATAGCTGGTCTCAGCTGAAGCAAGACAACTTGAACTGGAAGGCAAAGTTATATGGATCAAAGACTTAATAGGCTCCAGGATAAGATACTTCAGAAAATAAATCTAAGCATGAGTTTGTAGTCTTGCTTTTCTGTTCCTAATATTTTAAGAACTAATATTATTCAAACACGGCATTTACAAATTCAGCATGTTTACAGAATGGCTAAGGCCTCTGGATATTTCTGAGCTACCACCAATCAGTGATGCTTGGAGTTGGGCATTCAGTCAAGACAGAGGCAGAGAAGGGGACAAAGAAGTCAGTAAGTTGAAAACCTCATTTTTGCATTTCAATATTTTTCCTCTATTTATCTGTGTCAGTCTTAACAATGAGGAGATCTGCTTTGCAGTGCTCTGTCCCTTTTTACTGATGGGTCCCAAAGATCCCCCCCAGTGTAATCCCTACTGCCTGAAATTTTACAAGATCCCCACAGCTCTTCAATTACCTTCGTTGGCCTGTCAAGACTCCAGCATCTCAAATTCAGTTAGCTGGTGTTTGGACCTCTGCCAAGGGCCAGCCTTTGCTCCTAATGACAGCCAGCTGAGGGGACACTGAGAGGGGCTGAATTCAATTTGCAGGCCCTCTAATCTGATTAGGGGAGCAGGGTTTTTATTTTCTCCAAAGTTTGCAGTAGCCAGGATGAATGATGGCCAAAGGATGAGCTGTCAACATCAACAAAGACTTGGAGACAAAAGAAAAAAAATGAGGGGGTATAAAAAAAAAATTTTAGAAGAGAAATGAGTCTGCTGTGATTGACAGCATAGCGAGCTGTTGAGTGAATTGTTCAGGTGACAATGTTGTGTTTGCAGAGTGTCACTCTGTGTGGGCTGTTAAAGCAGGAATGGATCCAGCTACCAGGCAGATGTCAAATTCCAAGGAGAGCTTTTCTTTTTTTCTAAATAGATCCAGTGTCCAGCCTCTAATAAATACTGCACTGTTCTCCCATCTGGGTCTAAAGTATGTAATACTTTCTCTGTAATACTTTATGATTCTCTATTACAACTACTCAACTGCAACAGAAACCTTTTCTATAGCCACACACACACTACATTTTTCATTCTTCTATATCTGAGCATTTTGTGTTCTTGAATGGACTTGAGAATCACTCTGCTAAAGGCATGTATTACTTCACATTAAAGCCCTCCCCTCAAGCATGCAGGTTCTACTTGATTCACTTCATATTACAGTTATGACAGTCCAAAACCACTTTCTCACTATGGTTTTCCTAATGTTTGAACACCTTGCCCACTCAGTTAATCTTTATTTTTGGTATCACCAGAACATGAGCCTGGAGGAAGCCAGAGGAGCTATAGCAATTCTGCAGGTTCTGCTCTTCCTCTCACAACACCTACTGACTCTACACACATTTTTTTCTACTCACGTAAGTCAGATCCTGAGGACAATTGTTTTAAAAAAAAGCATTCTCTGATGAACAAGTACAGAGTGGGCTTAGATGTCAATCCAGTACAAAAGGCCCATAACACAACACAAGAGATATTCATACACTCAGGATTTCCACTTAGAAAGTTTTTGTTGTCTAGAATCCATCCCACAAACCATGAGCAAAGCAAGCACATTTGGAGAAAGAAATGCTAAGGGAGAGCCCTGATTCCAGGTCTGACCCTCCAATATCACAGCATCCTTGACTTGGAGAGTAGAGTGACACCAATGTTTCACAGCCCTACAAAGATCATGATGACTTTAGCTATCCGTGAGAATCCCTGAAAAGGATACATTTTTCTGACAGAGGGGCTTCTGAAGTGGAAAGATAAGATTCTTCCAGCCCCCACAGTGTACCTCCAAGGCAATATAATGGTTAGCAAAAACTCAAGTGACACTAACACCAACTTTTCTCAACACTCTGTAATATCCACCACAAAAACTCACTCTCATCCTATGAGCATATCAACTGGCAGAGCACCATGAAGAGACAGTTTTGGGTATCAGACTTGAGAAAAGAGTCTGAAATACTAGCAAGGTAGGAATCAAGTCATGACCACCACAGCTTCACCTGAGAGCAGTAGGACAGGCATGGTCTCAGAGATGACCAGGCAGGAGCTGGGCATGTCCCAAGAGCAGTGCATCAGTCACAGGAGAAAGGGAACCCAACATTGCTCAGACAAGCAGCACCATAGTTTCATGAAGGGGCATAAAGCAGTTGCATCATTTCCTTTGTGTCTGAAGGTGTGAAACAGGGGACTGGTTTTGAGATATCTTAAAGGTGCTTCAAAAAGAGAAAAGCAGAAGCAGCAAGGAGTGTATATGACAGAGAAGTGGCTGTTGTCAAAACCACAAAGAAGCAGAGATAATAAAAGAAATGGTAATAAATCTCCTCCTATTCTCCCATAATATCAGGAGTTGCACACAGGCTGGCTTTCTAGCAGGAATCTAACTTTGCTAGCAATCTTGACTCACTTGCCATCCTGAAATATTTCGGTGCACTAGCCTTAGGTAAGACTTCCCCTAACCATAATTTTGTGATGGAGAGTTGGTGAAGAGGTATCTCTCTGCCATGTGCAGAGCTCTGTGTTCTCCTGTGCTTGACATTGGAGGCTTAGCATTTGGGAAGTAGCTTGTCATCTCATCAAGAATGTGCTTTCTGCCTCTGCCCATATTCAAAGCCTCTGCAAAACTAAATTAATGCTTACAAATGTTCAGCTGGAACATATTAGCTTGTCTGCAAAGATCCCTGATGGTCCCTTGCTCTAACCTCCCTCAGTTCTTGCGTTCAACTGGATTAGGCTGTCTCCACAAAACATCCCAGGGCTAAAGGGCCAAGTGAAATGCTTGTTGCAATTATTCTTTTCTCCTGTCTATCTGGGGTCTCTGTGGAGCCAGACAGGAGAGCTGACAGCAGCTGCCTGTGTTGTGCCCTCTGCTTTCCCTGATAATGTTCTGGCAGAGAAGAATGAGAGCAGCCTGACAAGCTGCAAAGGGGTGAATAAGTAGAGAAGAGGAAGGAGACGAGAAGATGAAGCTCAGATGAATGAGGAAAGAACATAGGAAAGGAGATACAAAAGCAGATGTGAACACATTGACAGGAAGAGCTGCAGCTGGGAAGAGCAATTTTGGAACAGGAGGTGAAAAGAAAGACACACTGGCCTTCTGGAGCCTGGAGTCAGCACAGAGGATGCCCTTTGCAGTCTAATAGCAATAACAGAACTCTAACCTCTTATAAGTTACATCTTCAGCTTTGCTATTGCAAGAATGATGATCCCATTTTACTATTCTCAATGTGTTGCAAATGTTACATGGGTAGGAAATTACAACCCAAATGTTAAACTAGCAGAAAGGAAAGGCTGCAAAATGAAAAACCCTAGTGTCAGAAAGTGGCAGAATTAGTCACTGGTGTATTTTAATCTAAGCTTGTACAACAAAACTGTCACCTGTGCTTGCTATTTGCTTTGCATTTTTATTGAGAATGAAGTGACCAGTATGGATGCCTTGCCTTTTTATTGGCATCCAGCCATTCAAAAGCATTAAATTACAGAACATATCATCCTATCAGCAACACTACAAGTTGGATGCCAAGTGTGCATTCCATATTCTAGATCTATCTTTACAGTCTAATAAGATTCTGAAAAGCCAAGCCAGACAACAAATGGAGATAGAAAAGGCAAAAGCACTGAGCATCCTAAAAAGCCTACGGATGACAAAACTTCAAATGATGGTGCATATGTTTACATCTTATTTGAGGTCATTAATGCAGTTACACCATAGGAACATTTGGCCCATTTTTCATAATATCCAGAAGATGAAGAGTATCACACTTAATTGAAAACCTTGTCAAAATGAAAAATTAATTATCCCCCAAAGATTCTCTGTCAAACTGTCTCTTTCTATTTGCTGCACAAGGGTAATATCAGCAAAACAGCTCTGCAAGTCCATGCTACCAAGAAGCATATTATATTATGTAAAAGTAACAAAGGCAGAAGCCAAGTCAGGAATTCTGCTATGAAGAACACTTTCTTCAGACAATTCCTACTCCAAAAACAAACCTGTTTTTAGCAGGATATTGGATAAGCATCAGGCATTGCAGTTGGAGCATGGCTGTCTCAACTCAAAAGAAGAGTTTCTGAGAAGCAGAAAGGATCATCACAAAACTATAGGATGGTCCAACAGCCTGGACATTCTGGACATGCCAGATAGGGAAAGTTGGGGCTCTGCTTTGAGTAAAAGCAACAAAATTCTGTGCTGAAAGAAAGGACCAGGAGGTCATTGCTTGTTTTGGATTCCTGCTGCCTGTGTGAACAGTCCAGAGACCCTCCAGGGCAACAGGAAATAAGGACAGGGACTTCCACATCTGAAAAACTACTGAGGGGTGGTACAATCATTTCATGTCCATCCCTCTTCTTAACCAGAAAAGCAACAGCATCCCAGGCAGGACTCACACACCTCCAACTCTATGACCCCCTTTCCAAAAGGGACAAGGAAAACTAAGCAGAGCACTTTGATAGAAGGCACAGATAACAGGACAGTTGCCATCTGCCCAATCAGAAACATTCATTCAGTTTCTAAGTCTTCCTCAAGCAAAGGACTACAGTTTCCATTTGCCCAGATATTTGCTTTCTCCCCTGCCAAGCACTAACCCTGAGACAGAAAGAGCAAAGTCCCAAGTGCCTGTTAAAGGCCCCAGTCTACCAAACCTAGAGCAGAGAAAGACCCCTGGCTTTTTTCACTTGCGCCACATTATCACAGAAAGGTGGATTAGAAGTTATCTCAGCTCTGCTTTCTTTCAGAGCTCCTTGGCAACACAGCCACCAAGATATAAATATGCACACGCAAAAATTTGCAGCAGGCATATGTGCACGCACACACCCAAGCCAATAGGCAAAAGCACTTCAAGGCATGGGGCAGATATGGCCAGGAAGGCAAAGGAATTAATGAAATTCTGGAAAGAGGGGAATATATTATCCTCTTCTTGAAATGTAGCTTTATTTAAGGGTTAAAAAAACAAAAAGCCCACCAGAGAAAATAACTAATTTCACAGTTGTCCTACCTACCACCAGCAAGTTTCACAGAGGTTGCAAGGGGCCAGCAGAAGTTTCAGCCCTCCATTGTATAAAATATAACTTAAATTAAGAAGACTTAATTTGACTGAAGTACAGTTGACAAAGGCCCAACTTAACCTGAGTATTCAGCAGCACACTAATTATAGGGCTGTAGCAAGAGAGCTTCCCATCTCTGAGGGTAGCAGGCAAGTAACATTTCAAGGACCATTTATTACTTTTCTACACCTTAGCATTAGCACTTGCACCAAGCCTGGGCCAAGGACAATAACACACACCCATGTTACCATTTCCGTTCAGCTATGGTAACAGCACAGGAGGATAACATACACCAGGCACATACACAATATACCACAGTGTCCTGTGCAAGCAGGAGCCCAGCAAACAAACATACTGCTGTCACTCAGGGTGCTCATACCCAAAAGGGGCAAATGAAGCCACCACACCACTTCCCTGTGCACAGCAAGTGACAGACACCTCGCTACCCAGCTCCACAGGGTACCAGAAGTTGTTCTTAGCAAAGGCCAAGACAAAGACTGCTCACCATAAACTTCTTATAGCCTTGTTTTCTTCCGGACCAGCACTTGTGCAGGGGAGGCCTTCTCCATCTCTTTGGATGGGAGATTTTCTACAGATGATGGCTGTTGATGCAAATATCTGGAGAAGATATTCCTTCTGGACCAGATGAGATACAGGTTTGGCATGGCATTTTGGTATATTCTAGCTCAGTTGTTGTCCTCCGACACAGAAGAATCTCTATTTGCTTCCTAATAAGCAGCAGTAGGTTGGGAGAAGAAGCACTCATGTCAAGAATGCAATGGTGGAATGGTCTTTGGGGTCGTTAATGCTCTTCTCTTGCAGCAGATAGCAAGGAATGGTTTATCAGCTGCTTCTGTATCGCTTTTTTTCTTTCTGTATATGCAAACTGTGCACTGAATATTGTGCAACAAAATGAAGAAATATTTATTCTGAGATGTCTGCATTAACTGTTCTTAAGCCTAGAGCACAGCTAATTGTGATCCAGGTTCTGGAAACCTTTCTATGACTCAGCCTCATCATTGTGAGCAGTACTTCTGAAGTCCTCGTGGTTCCTGTAGTCTTCAAGGAAAGATCAAATATAAGAGTTTGCAGTGGAACATGGGAGTACTGCAAGTGAAAGATGTTCTTCAGGAAACCTAGGTTCCAGTAGGACAGAGATAAGGAAAATATCACTGATTCTGGTCTACTGACAAAGTTTTTAGAGAATAAAGTCTAAAATAGACCCAAATTTATTGTTAAGCACAGGGACTCTTGGCCCATCTCTTGAAAAAACATACAAATCCCCAAATTTCTCTGTTTTATGATTTCTTTTCTCTCTACAACTTTAGAAACCCCCATTAATTCCAAATTTTGAATGTAGCATTTGAACCCAGGTATTAATATTGATTTTTAATTTGACAAGAAAGAGAACGATTTTTTGGGAAAAAAAATCATTAGTTTTTACCTTGACAAATTCCTTTCCCTGCCCATGCAGCCATGCCAGAGATATATGTATCTGTTCCTGGATGGTTTTCAGGCAGACTTTTAGACCATCATCCATCTCTTCTGAGATATCTCCTGAACTGCCATTCCCAAATGCTATTACTTCCCTCTAGCATGTCTCTTTTTAGTCCTCCTGGTCCCTGGGGTCTCAGTCAATATCTGGCTGGGTGAGCAGCCCTGCAGTCCCTTTTTGGTTTGTCTTCTGGGAGCTGATATCCTACAGAGTTGATACTTCATCATGAAAGAAGATCAGACTCTGCCACTAACATGATTCTTCATTAGTGAAGTGCTATATCATGGTTCTTCTATGTTTAATCTCCTCAATTAGTTCAAATAATGAATTTACTGCCAGGGAAGTTTACAAAAGAATATCATTTAAAATAAATATGCACTAAGTAAGTAGTGACTAAATGTACTCCAAACCCACATGTGCTCACCTTAGCAGGCTACAGCCAAAGGGCTGTGCAGGGGTGTCACTACAGCCACTGTCACTATTTCTGTGCTACACGAGGGAAGGGAGGACTCCAAGCTTTGGGAAAGCCCTGACTGTTATTTGGGGATGCTCTGCAATAGTTCCAGATATCTTCTGGTATTAATATCCAGGCACTAGTAAAGAGCTGTTAAATAGTTAATTTCTAGGAAACCTACAGGTTAGATATTTAAATCCCATCTTCCTTTAAACTCTCATAAAAAATAGAATATAGTCACATGATCATCTACAAAGGCTGAATGATTTGTATAAACTAGGTACTACTGTTTTTCTTAAAATAGCAGTTACTGACAAAGTGGTGCATTTTTTGTGCGTTTTGTACGCAAATCTTGGAGTCAAGCAATTTTCAATAGCTTGTTTTCCTTACAAATCTGGCTTTAGGTGACAATGGATTCTTTCAGGAAATACTCTTTGTTCAGTTAAACTGTTCATCTTCCACAAGCTCTGAAACTACTTGGTATTTTGAAAGATGTTTGTTCCATGGTATTAATTAAAGACACTCTTGCCTTTCTGCAGGTCTTTGCTTTGATTATTATTTTTAATCTAGAAAAACAGATAATTACATAAAGTTTTCACATTAGGTTTCAACAAAGAAACTAACATTTCCAGTTTTAACATCTTCTTTGAACAGTTAAAACGTTTTCTCTTCAGGCAATCAGAATTAATACCCTGAGACTTCTTTCAAGGAAAAGAAAAAAAGAATAACAAATAAAATGAAATAGGGAAAAACCTGTTTTCATGCTTTTTTACTCATGTCTCCTAGACTAATACTGGAAATCCACAAGAAGGTAAGGGAAAGAAGATCTTACCACAGTCTAAATTGTCTTCATTTTCCTGTGGAGCCAAAGACAAAACCACCAAATATTCTATATGGGGATTTTTCTAATGAAAACTCCAGTAAGCTCTACTATGTCTAGTTCAGGGTAGGGTGTCTGTATCTCATTATTACCATGTTGAATATTGAAGATCTCCAGAAGTGAGCCAGTGGGTAGTTTTCTATGTGTGGCAAGACCTCCCCAGTTAGTGAAGAGTTTGAATGTCTTTACATTCTGTAGACCTGGACTCACTTATAGGATTGACCTGATTTTTTTCAAACAGGAGTCACTTTTTTCCTACAGAATTTTTAGAAATACATTTCAATTATCATGGTGCAACACAGAGCATTGAGCATACAAAACACTCCATGGGAGAGGACGTAGAATCCCTCAATATCTTGGTGGACTATCTGTGCTCTTCAGAATGGCCCTGCCCAGGTGTCTACTCACATGAACAAGAATCAGATATATCTCATATATCTGTGTTTAAAGTCTAGAAAGATGAGCATAGATTCAGAAGCAAACCAAAATATATCTCGGTAATATCATGGATTTTAAGGGCGGCCATTATCCTGTGGATTTACTTGATTTTTATTGAAATTCTAATGCTGAAAATATTAGGAATCCTACTTGCTGTCTCCTAAGCACTCCTTCCAGGCTCAGACAAAAGGTCAAGGTATATTCCTTATAATCCATCATGAGAAATTTACAGATATCGGCAGTGATGCTTTAGTAATTTTTTGTGACACCTTAAACCTGAAAACTGCGTATTGTTTTCCAGGGAAGGATAGCAAATAAACCCCTTATGTTGAGTTCCTGCCACCTGGGTCAGGATAGGTGCTTCTTCCTAGCCAGAAACACACACATATATGTACATAAATAAGAGGGGGGGGGGGGGAGAGACAATTTCTCTGCTGCTCTCTAAAGAAAGCTCTTTCGTGATGAAATTTTTACTTAAGAAAAGCTCCTAAATCAATTGCTCACAGGCGAGAAGGGGAGGAGGGAGGACAGGAGGGCCACATTTCCCCGATCAGCAGTTTTCCATTGCTCTCCCTTCCTTTCTTCCCTCTCCATCAGCAGGTTGCAGATAGCATCTGGGGTCTGAGAAAAAGCTGACCCCATGGCAGGGCACCTCTGGGTGCTTGAATGGGCACAGCTGGCAATGCCAAAACATGTAGTTCTTGTCCCTTTCCACCACATTGCCTTCCAGCAGAGTGAGAGCAGGACTCCCATATCAGTTTAGCATACCAGAGACTTAGAGGGGCTTACCAGGCTGCTCTGTTTAGGGGATAAAAGATGGGAGCTTGGCAGGAATAAACATGTCACTCGGGGAGCCTGCTCCACGGGGCCTGATTTCCCTCTCGCGTCAGCTCGCTGCTGGCGCAGTTCCCCAGATGCCACAGCACTAATCCTGATTTATGCTGAATTTCAGCAGGCACAGGACCAGCCCCTTTATAGTCCCCCAGCACTGCCTGGGCACCCACTGGCACTTAGGAGGAGGGAAAACATGTCCTCCTTGTGCTGGTAGAAACCAAATGTGCAACTTAAGCAATTTTCTAGCTTCTTGGGTGGGGGCACATTGCTTTGCAGTTTTTGTGAAGCACTGTTTAACACTGCTGGGAGTCCATGCATATGGCAGGGAGCCTGGAGATGCCAGTGCTTACCAGGATTGGGAACCATGGGGGTAAGCTCTGTTGCTCTGCTGCTTCCTCTGAGGTTGGGTTAGAAAAATCAGCTGTGATTTCAAAGGTAGAAGTATCTACAGGGCACGCTCTTCAGCGAGTGAGTGCTTGATGCTTTCTGTCAGTGGGGCGGCTCATGGTGACTGCACCATTCCTGAGAGATGCATATAATCTTGTGAGTGAATGGAGGGCTGCTTACAGGCCTTCCTGATGGAAGTACTGGGAGAACTAGGTCGTTCACTTATGGTGGCTCTGAAATATCAGAATGTTGAGCTGGGCCTTAGCGGTAAGTTTGCTTTCAAATCGTTGCTTTGCATTTTAAAAGCGAAGGCTGGCACCACTGTTTCCATATTGTTTCTCACACATCTCTTGGCTTTTTGTCTTTCTCAAAAGGTAAAAGTAGGGGGAAAAAATCCCCAGGACTTTACAAAGGCTCTTAGTGGGCTTTCCAAAGATACCTGCTCAACAAGGCTATGCCTAACAGTCTGGGATAACACTTCATCCCACCATCTCCATCGCGCAATGCACATATCAGCATCTCCCCCAGGCCTCAGTGGGAATTCCATCAAGGGCAAAACCCTCCTGGAGTTTGTTTTGGAGCTAAGTTATCACTCTTCCCCGCCCCTTCCCTCTGCTTCAGTTCGTGGCAGCAGGATTCAGCTTGAGCCCATGCTGCCCAAGGAACTGCAGGGTCCTTTGCAGATGTTTGGTAACACATCAGCAGCAGGGCCCAACACAATGTAATGAAATTCCCCCCAATCTCCCCCAGACATTACCTAATTGATAAA
This sequence comes from Nicator chloris, assembly GCA_013400495.1. Taxonomy (NCBI): domain Eukaryota; kingdom Metazoa; phylum Chordata; class Aves; order Passeriformes; family Pycnonotidae; genus Nicator; species Nicator chloris. Next base: position 11,990 of record WAAE01009149.1, read on the forward strand.
GTGGCCGTCCCGCGCCACAGCAGCTCCCTCCCCAGCTGGTGTGACACAGCCGGGCTCTGTTCCCTTTCGCCATGACCTCATGCCGGCACTCGCCGCTCATGCATCATGCTGCCTGCAAGCTTCCTCTTCCACACCAGATAAACACGGCTGACACAAACTCCCTCAGCAATACAAGAAAAAAAAAAAATTAAATAACTCCTAACCTTTCTGAAGCTCCTGCCTTGGGCCCTCATTCCTGGTGAGAGCTGCTGGCTGTGGGATTCCACGTGGAGCCTATCTCAGTGGCCCCTAGCCCACTGCTGTTTGCTGGCAAAATCCAGAGAGGGAAAAGACTAAAAGCAAAGGTTTCTCCTGTAACCTCCAGACATAAATACCAAAGTTACTCTCACTTATACAAGTGCTCACGCCTAGGTGGAGTTTCCATGGGGTCAGGCTCACTGGCAAAAATCTGGCGTAACTTGGTGGGGCTGTAGCAAAGTTTGCACTGAGTTTTATTTACTGGATAGTGCACCTAAGGCAGAACTGGAAAACTAAGTTGTGCATAGGCAAAAATATATGTAAGCAGGTTTAGCAACAAAAGAGCCATTTTCTTTTTGTTAGTAGCTTCTAATTTGAGATTGCCTCCCGACATTGCCCCCTCAATATATATAGTCTACAATGTCTTTTTGTTGTGTGATCTCCCCTGCGACCTGAAAGCTGAATTCAGTTATCCTTCACTACCTAGTCTATAGATCTGTCATGGAAAAGACAGCTTGGTGGGTCTTAGCAAATTTTTCACATCAATGGAATTACTGAAACTTGCAATCATACTTTGACCAAAATTATCTATAAAACCCTGTGGAACTTAGCAAATAACATCAGAAAAAAATGGATCCAAATATCTGAAAAGTTTTCTGAATTATATATATTTTTACAAAAATAATTTTAAGGGTTTTTTTTTTCAATAGTTTCAATTTAAAATACAATTTTGTTTCAAAGTCTCTCTTTCAATTATAAAAGAATGCCCCTCAAAATCATGCAGAGATCACCCAAGGAACCTGTATTTGTGCATGTGTGCCCATGCCCACACACACATAAAAGCAGAGAGGGACACAGAGAAAATTAGAACCCACAAAGAACATTATCTCTACCTAATTTAAGTTAAAGCTAATCCTGAAAATTTTTTGTTCTGGTTTCTCCGTTCAGATATCAAACAAAACATATAGAGATCAACTACTAACTCCTGATTCTTACATACAATATCCTTTATTCCTCCCATGGTGATAACCCCACAAAGAGCATCTAGGCTCTGAAGTCTAAATCAGTATTTATCAAAGACAAGAAATTGTAATTTTTTGAGCCTAAAAAGAACAATAACAGAGCTTTTCTTCTGTTAATGTTGATCATGTAGTTAATGTCCATGCATAAACTACAGGCACTAATTTTCACACACTTAATAGAGGACACTGTGGGCTTTTGTGGGATGTTTAAAGAAGTAGTTGTTCGGTTGCCATAACACTGCTCATCCTGGCATTTCTCTGGCTGCAGAAAATGAAGGGCTGTGAAGCTCCTGAATATGAACGCACCATTAGGAAGAGCACTGCATCTGCTCACGTCCTAAATCCCTTGGCATTATTCTCTCCCACTGCAAGAAGTCAGGACAGATCAGATAGCCACACACAAGATTTTATCTCTCTCTCACTCATGGACAACATGTCCATAACTCCACCAAGAATAAACATCCCCACAGCTAATCTTCCCGCTCCTGGGGACGGTTTGTTGAAATTAGTGAAAGGATGTAGACGTTGCGCAGACTGCTCGATAAGAGTTATAAGCACTGTTTTGTTATTACTAAAGAGAGGGAGCATAACTTTTCTGTTTCCAAAGACTTTAAAGCACAACATTCTCCCTCACATCTATCTCCCAACCTACTCTATTTACATTAAATATGAGTAAGTGTGGGGATGTGCATATGGAAGGAAAATAAATGGCTTCCAGGGGGAGGGTGCTTTGCTTATTGTATACATTTTTTGAGGATGTGGCAATTTAAACCACAAACTCAAAAATGAGAACAACTCAGAAAGCACCACCAGAACTCAAAAAACCCTCAAACAAACAGCAGAGCTTGTGGTGATGGTTATTTTCCTTGAAATACCAATATGAATACCAGTAAGGAAATACAGGTATCCATTAGCAACATGTATCTAGGATTAGATATAACAAATGGGATGGATAATTTTACCTTGGTTCTTCTCAGGTACATCTGATGCTAAAATCAGCCTAATAACTTATTTGCTAGTTCAACTGAAATATTAGCTAAAAGGTAACACCAGCAGCAGAGTACCACCATTGCTGCTTTAGGACTGAGAAATCAATGTCTGTTGGGGCAGGTGCTCCACTGCCCTTTGCACCCCACTGCCGAGGGCACCACTGGTGCCGATGGTGGGTGCTGGGTGTGCGAGCACTGGCAGGATCCATTTTCTGCAGCTGCCTGGGGAGCGAGATACGTGACATGTATTTAGGCTGCAGCTGCTCTGAGGCAGACCAAGAGACTGTCTCTACATTTCGTATCAACCCAAGCAGTGCAGGATCCCTGACTGAGGCTCCTTGGAGCTGCGGCAACAGATAACGGGCTGTCGTCATCCCTGTCGGCTAGAATAGATGTAAGTGGAAAAATCCTTCAGCTAATGTTGATCTGGCACTTGCTGAATGTGCAGGGAAGGTAGAAAGATGGAGAGCAGTGACTAACAATGGGGGAAGATAAAAGTAGGATTTTCCATATCTGATTTCACAAACTCTCGATGGCCTTTTTCTTTCCCATTGGCCTGTGATTTTGCTACATTTATTTATACTCTAAAGAGGCAATTTCTCTGATGCCATTTGTTTGTCAACCAAACAGCATCTAAAAAGGAACTTCATGCTGCTGTTAAAATTACTGTTTAATTAAGCATCAGTTCATTAAAATAGTTTTATTAACTGTTTTATGTCTTTGGAGAGAACTTTGGGCATAGGTGATTCCAATTTAGTTTTGGACTATAATTCAACTCCAACTCTAACTCCAGTACAGTTGAACTTACAAATATCAATCTGTAACAGAAAAGTGAAAATGACATAACGATGTTTAAAAGAAGTGTACCTGAATGGCAAAATATTTGGAGTGAAAATCAAGCAGTAACATATCTGCCTTAAAAATCCAAAATTTATAATTAATGGAGTGTGTGCAAATCTGTAGTGGCTGTTATTCTTTGAGATGTATAAAATTACAGAAAAATACATATCATTCTATCCAGCAGAACAGTTGCAAAAATATTGCAGTTCAGCCTTTATAACCACACACTTCTGTGTGGTTTTTGCTGGTATGGGAGTGTGGGAGCTGGACAGCAGACACTGTGTACCTCACTGAACACCTTGATGCAACACAAACCACTAACACAGTATTTCTTACTGTGTCGCACTGCAAATTATTGTTGTTGTTATATGCTTGTTTTTGAAAGACATGCAGGAAAACAATGCAGGCTAAATCATATGGGGTTTGATTTTATATATGAAAAAAAATTATGGCTATGGAACATTAAGTCAGAACATTCTGAAAGCAATGCAGCTTACCTAACAATGAAGTTCATGAAACCCACAGTTGCCGGGATTTCACGTAAGGGGCAGCTTATCTTTTTTCTTTATTCCTTTGATATATTCTAAACTGTTTCTTTCACACAGGCAGGACAGTTTGGGCCAAGCCCTGTACACTGTTTAGAGAGCATGACTTCTGCATATACTGGCTCCATAGAAATAGGTGCAGGTGTGTGCGTATATATCTGTATTTGCCTACACACACGCTGTGTGCATATGCATGCAGACTCCTATGCACCATCTATTTTAATTTGCATTATCATGAAAATTTCAGAAACCAAGGAAGAATGCGATGTGCTATTTTCTTCTGTGCAAAATAATCTGCAAACACTGGCTTTTAAAATTTTGCTGTAGTGCAAGATAATTGCAAGTATTTTCATGCCACAGAACTGTACAACTGGTGATATACTCTCAGCATAACATGCTTACTAACCCTGTCACTTTTGTCTGTCATGCAGTCATGTGTTTGTAATCAGAGGTCCATGGACCTGGCAAGAAAATCACTCCCTTTCCAGCTGTTCTGTCCTTTTACCATCATCACATTTGGAGAGCAAACTGTAAATAATAAGGAGTTGATGAAGCTTCCACAGCTAGCAAATTTCCGACTTCAAAAGGTTTTCCGCTTCTGAAGTTAATGGTTGACTTCCCTCTGGGTTCACTTTTCATGTTTTTACTATATGCCATTCTAGACCATTAATAACTATCGGTGTTTGCGGCTATTATACAAGGACCCAGAAACATATGATCATTCTTCATGGTTCAGAGTTGCAGACCACAAGTGTGTTCATAGTAAAGGGCTAAATAAGTGCTTCACAGCAAAGCTTTTTATTTCACAAAAGCACTCTCAAGTTTAGAAGGTGAAATGAACTTCATTTTTCAAGAATTGCTGGAAATTTCTGATTGTTTCCAAAATTTTGAGAAAAATATATCTAGAATCCGTGATAATAGAGCTCTTTCAAAATCAGAATCTCTCAGGTCTGCCCCTGCAGCTGAAGCAGGGTCACCTAGAGCAAGCTGTCCAGGATTATATCCAACTGCGTTTTGAGTATCTCCAAGGATGGAGACTCTACCACCTCCCTGGTCAATTCATGCCTGTGCTTGGTCACCCTCACTGTGAAAAAGTGTTTCCTGATGTTCAGACAAAGCCTCCTGTGTTTCAATGGATGCCCATTGCTTCTGGTCCTGTCACTGGCTACCACTGGGAAGAGCCTGTCTCTGTCTTCCTCATTCCTTCCTGCCAGGTATTTATGAGTCAACTCTCAAGCTGACTCATCATTGTGGAGAATGGAGAGAGAGGTACCACAGGGAGAGTTGACCTCCATGCTGAGCAGAATGGACAAGATCCTGCTTATCGATACCAGAAGTTTATCAAAAGTAACTCCATTCTGGAAACTAGACTCTCATGAGGGTTTCATCTTCAGTGTAGAGCAGCAGAAGAACAAACACAAATAAAAATCTCACCCTGCAATATGCTTAAAGCAGACACAGCCTTTAAAACTGAGATCACCTGAGAACCAAGATATGGGTTCACACTGCAGGTACAAAATTGGAGGAACTCCATCCACTCCTGAAGTCTTAATATCATATCATCAAGCTAGTTCAGCATTTGAGCTGACATCCCATAAATGCTTGCTTCCTTTTCTGTGATAAACAAATAACCTTCTTCTCCTTTGGTTTCCGTTCTCTCTGATCTTAAAAGCACATCCAAGTGTATCACCCACCCAGGTTAACATATTCACATCCTGGTGATTCAGCCCAGATCTGAGTGTGAATCCTGTCTCAGCAGTTCTTCTAGAACATCTGTTGAAACTGTTTACCAAGATAAGTCTCTTGATTGTATTTTTTCTTCCCCACACCCATCTGTGTTTACACAAAAAATTTCAGCAGTTAATATAGAAAACCTACATATTTACAACTCTAAATCAAATTGGGACAAACAGCATAACAAATGCTTTCCAATTTGCTGTTTTCTTACTTATTTGCAATTTTGCCCACAGAAACCTTCCCACAAAGATGTAGTGTCGTCTCTTTGCTTATATTATGCATGCATACCTGATAGTGAAAATAACTTAGACAACTATTTTTTTGTTGCCTTGCTCAAGATAAAGTAGGATGAGAAAGAAAAAGAGGTAATCAAGCCCTAACCATCAACGTTTAAAAACAGTTGACTTCAAAACTCACGAGACAGGTGCGGCCCAACTCAATTGCCCCTGTATAGGCAACGAACAGACATGTCCCTTGACACCTGGGACATTGGCACGAGGCTGGCAGACATTATACGTAAGTACGGGAGACCCAGGCCAAGCAACCAGCAAATGAAACCCAGATGTGGTGCCCTGGGAACATATCAAACAGCACATACACACCTACAGGTGAACAAATGAGTCAGGGCTGGCCACCCCCCAACCCCCTCTAGCCAGGAAACGTGGGCAAGGAATTCATTCCCTCAGGTTTCCAAGAGGAGTCTTACAGAAAGTGCCCATCAGTACCCATTGAGCTACTTGAGCACGTTCAAAGGGTTTAAATTCAAATCACCAAACTGTGGGTCCATGTAGGAGATTGTGTTTCAGTAGTTTCTACAGTTGGCCTCCACTCCCTATGAAGGAGTTATAGTGTGTATGAGAGAGGTACCAAACAAACACTTCTGGCAAACTATTCCGCATGTAGGTGAGTGCCAGTTCCCAAAACATCCAGGTGCTTTGTACACAGTGGAACATGGTCAAGGGACCCAACCAGAGAAAAGTTTCCCTAAGCATGTCCTAGCCCTGCAGCTGGGGCAACCACTCTGCATGCCTGCATCCCTTCTGGTGACAGTGGCCATTCTAACGACTCTGAGATAAAAAATACCATTGCCATGAGATTTCATTTTCTTCTTACTGCAAAAGAAAAGGAAAAAAGTGGGGGGAAAAGAGACTACTTTCTTCAAAATTAGGTTTGAAGAATTTTTGAGAGAAAAATGAAAATATATAAATTCATCCCCATGAAACTTTAGTTGTTCTCAGCTTTGTACTTAATAGTCAAAACCCATAACCCAAAACAAAACAAAGAAAAGTGGTCACAGATCCCTTTTAAATGTAGATTAAATTAAATTAAATCAACTTCTGATTTAACTAAATTGGATGAATCTTCTAAAAATGGAAATGAAACAAAGAAAGCAGAAATTTGACCATAATTACAGGCAAGCTATTGGTGGTAAATATGACTTCCAAAGACGTTTGGGAATCAGATATCTACAAAGTTGCATATTCAAATCTGTGCCAGAGCAACATGCTCTGACCTTGATAAGACTCACTTAGGATCCTATCTGTTCAAGACAGTCTTAAATACAAAGGTGAGAAAGAACAGAAACAGAAAGCGGAAGAAACAACCCTACATATGTTATTGAGTGGGTCGCCTTCCAAAAGTTGGCAGTTCATCTCCATACACTGACAAAGAAATTTACACAAAAATATGCAAGCAGGAGGTCTCATGTTGACTTTTGTGGAGAAAAGCGTACATAACAATAGATGACAGGATCTGCTAGTACACAATGCTGTCGGCAGACATTGCCAGCTCAGAGGAGGTATTTCTCACAGTGACAGAGCACACATTTCCATGTTACAAACATCTGTGAGCGTATCTATTTTTCATACAACACAAGATTTGTACTTCAAGACACTCTGGCACACTAAAGCAGATGTTCCAGTAAAAGTATATTTACCCAAATAATACTTTAGAGTATCCTGTCACACCTTACCATTTATACAGCAATCATGACTAAATCTATGTAACAGTTATTCTACATAAGCATGTCAGGCATTCTGCACATAGGTGACCAAAAACATCGACGCATTAAAGCAGATTTCCTGCCTAGATGCCATTGGATGTGACAAGACCAAAATAAAACCACGGGCCTCTTGTAAACTTTAATCACCATATTAACACCCAGGAGAAAAGCTCTGGGTGATCCCAATCTTGTTTAAGAGTGTTCAGCTGTAGATACTTGCAGGATGTTCTGCTCCTGCTGATTGCTCATTATCCAAAATTAGCTCTCAGAGCAGTCTTTGCCATAGTGTCTGGCAAAGTGGAAACTGGACCTGTTTTCAAGAGCTTTTGACATTCTCAGGACCTCCACTCTTCCAGGAATGCATGCCTTCACTGGGCAGGACATTACACAACTTTCTGCAGGGAGAAGTCAAGAGAGCTGTTACTCAACATCGAAATGAATCCCTGGAACAGTGGGGCAATGTTGATTTTGTGGCTTTCCTGATATACTCACTAGATTATCTGGGGTTTAGCTCCAGCTTAATGGCTTACAGCAGGTCAGGTCCTTTACTAGGACCAACTGGTCTTGGACACAATAGTTCCAATCCTAGAGGCTTTTTGAAAGCAAAATCTTGGGTATTCTTCCAGTATTCAGAGAAAAATGTGAAACACTTGTGCTTTCCTCAAAATACATACCTGATGTAAAAACCTAACCCTTGCTGAAAACCTTAGATTATGAAACTACCCACAGGATGTAAGTACACATGTCTACAAAAACAACAGCTCTTCAGTCAAGGTAGAGAAGAAAACATATGTCTTTTATATATATAAAACCTCTTGAGTGCATCTTCTATAAATTATTTTAGCTGGTAATTCAAATTCCTGTTAAGGTCAGGCTTACAGTTACTAAGCCCTGAAAGCCTATAAAAACAAATTACATTTTGAGGCTCCTTTCAAACTTTTCCTTAAAAAAAGGAGGTTACAGTAGCTGCTGACTTGATTCTAGTAGGATGATGTGCTGATGTAGTTTATTGGCTGTAACATTTTTCAATCATTTTTGTGGTAACTTTGACTTGATAAACTGCTGGTGAGGTTTTTTTCTTACAGGAAAATGAACTTTTTTCCCACCACCTGAGATATATCACAAATTTTCTCATCAGAACAGGTTTGATTATTTTGTGTCAATTCTTGTTTTGCTATTGTATAAACATTTGTTTTTGTGTGCTTTTCATTTATTGCTGTACCATAGTAAAGCATTTGATTTACATGTTATATACACAGTGCATACTACATTTGAAAAAATGCAACCTGAATCAAAACTGAACACAAAAGAGCAGCAAGTAGACCAGATTAATAAAGTTAAACCCAACATTTCTCACCTTTTTAAGATGAAGATCTGGTTTTCTAGGTGAAATATTTAAATTCTTTCACAGAATATTTTTTTTCAATTCCTCATGAAAGTTTTGTGTAGAATGTTGTGCTTCGGTTGGCTTTGTGATAGGAGTGGAAATGTGCTCACTTTGAGTACTTAAAAAAAACCCCAACACATCCTGTAATTTCATTTTTTAATTATTTCTGCTTCTTGTCACCCCATATCATTATTTTTTTAACTTTGTGGTAACCATTACTTGGTATTGCTGCATTTTTCCATATGAAAATTTCTTCTAATGCAGCCATTATGTAAATAAATATGTCTACAGTATACTTTGCTGTGTTACAAAAGGAAGCTTTAAAACATATGCTTCTTATAATTCTTATAAAAATTAATGAAACACTCATACGGTGGGTTTAGCTTAACTTTGAGAAACTATGTGAAAACACTAAACTAAAATAAATGAGATTGCTGTTAATGTAAAATATCCATTTGAAATACTTTGGTATTTAAATTTAGTTCGTTCAGCCTCTGGCGTATGAGTTTGGAGGTAAGCCAGCTTCTCTTAAAAATAACAGTACTATGTAAATCCAGAACGGACCGTTTTGAGCTAAATCTCTGCTTTTTTTTGCATCAACTGTCTTTTTGTGTGAGTGAGGGGAAAAAACTTCTTAAATATTAAAATCGCGGTGTGGGAATGCCAACAAAAAGATTCATGCTTTTCCAGTTGATTCTGTCTGGCATTTCCCAAATCCTGATAATTTCTCCCATGGAAGATGGAGTCTCCACTCAAATAGCTGTAATTAAGAACAGTGATTCCGTACTGGTGCTGGTCCCAGCCTGTGGTCACGGCACGGATGGATGGCAGCAAGGAGCCTGAGGCAGAACCATCGCGGCTGCGCCCACATGACCACACCCATCGCGCATGAGCTACACGCACACACAGGGCTGTTCATCCAAAACACAGAGGAGGTGATGAGTCCCAGTGGCACCAAGAGGTGGTTGGTTTGGGATCTCCCAGGTCCTGTTGAGCAGGGTCAAGCAGGCAGGAGAGGGGAGTTTGGCTTGAGGACCAGGCATCAATCTTGCTCACAGTGGGTCTGTCTCCCTGGGCAAAATGGGAAAACTGATGCGGGTGTCATGGACATATCATAGTGTGTCTCGAGAAATGCCACTGCCATTCCACATTTTGGACTGGACCTGTAGATCTACAACAGCTCTGCATGGGACTTGCCTCTAGAGACAAGTTGAAAATACTATGGCAACAGCAAGGGTGATGGAGATGCCATATTGTTCATGCTGGGCAAAACCAGAGGGAGAAAGGTGGGAGAGAGATGCCTGGCTCTCTAGTGCTACCACTAGACAGAAGAACCCTCTCATGTTTATGGGTGAGCAGCACTCTCCACAGAGAGTTTTTGAGGCCATGTCTTTGTGGTGACTTGTCTGGCAATCCCGCTCCACTGAGTCTGCTCTCCACCTGAGTGAGCATTGCTCAAAAGAAAGGATACCTCACAACTCAGCACAGAGGTCATATCTGTGGGTGAAGTACCCCGTACAACATCTGTCAGAGCAACTCACTTCAGTAATGCATTTTTCTCCACTTGTACAAAAGAGTTGGAATAAACAACAAATTTGTTATCCGGCAACTGCTGAAGGAGCAGGTGCAGAGGTAAGAGTTCAGGACAAAGCACACGAAAGAGAAGCACAGCAGCACAGGTCAACTTTCCCCATGGAAGGCAGATCTCTGATTTTTGACTCTCAAATAAGACAGGAAGTGATGAAGCCTGATCAAAGGGCAGTTTGAACCTTGTACATCTTCCACTCAGAGCAGCCCACAGCTGGCCAGCCTTTTCCAGGATCAGATCAATATTTGGCACAGGCCACTACTGCTTGCTTTCAACCTGAGTCATTAAGAAAGACCAAAGCTTTTCAGGTCCTATGGACGAGTCCTCCCAGAAGGAAAAGTAAAAAACATGAGTATTTGCCAAATTGAGGGATATAAAAATAGGATATAATATAAAATTGAGGGATATAATATTGCAGTTGTTTTACAAGAAGCAACTTTTCCAAACATTCCACAGTCTTATTAGGAACAGCATTAGGCCACTTAGAAACAGCACTCTACATAAACGTTCAGGCAAATTTATTCTTGACCAGCCTGTTACTATCTAGGACACTTCCCAAATCAATTAAACCCTCCTGTAATGGAAATATTTCATAGCAAATATTGTCATACCTTGTAAAAAGGGAAATCCATTTCACTGCTGGATATATCACATCAATAAAAAAATCATGTATTTGACAAGAAGATAGATTTTTTTCAAAGTGGCTGGGATTATGGGGGGAGGAGTGACAGAGGTTAATGTTATGAGATTAGAACCACTGTTTGCAACTCACCTTTTGAATGATGTATTATGGTATCCAATTAAGGAAATCTGCTGTGGCTTTCATCAGTTTCTTTTTCAGTACCAACAGCAGCAGGGATGAAACTCTGAAGTTTTGTGTAGAAAAACATCAACAAATGAAAAAAAGCAATTATAGCTTTCACATTTTTTTCCCCTCCTATTTTTGTTGGCATTTTTCCTCCAAAGGGCCAGAAATACCCAAGGATCAAGGCTGTGCCTTGGGGATGGGACAGATTCTCCCTGCCTTTGCATCAGAGGGATAGGGATAACTCGTGTTCTGAAAATCAGTTTCTTAAAAGTTGTTGTGGAGACAAGTGCAGCATGGCTCTGGAAGCATGGATATTGGAAGGCTGGAGGAATCTGGCTGATAAGAGGCATGCTGAAACCCAGGTCCAGCTCCTAGATAACAAGAAGCTGAACCAAACCCAAGTTAGCAGTTCAAAAAGGCCTGAGACATCTCAGAGCATCAAACAAGTGCTGTGCAGGCACAGCTGCTGCAGAAGTGAGGTACAGACTGATCTGGGAAGGGCAACCACTGTAATTCACACTGACTTGTTGCAAGCACAGGGAGAAGAGGCAAAATGTGCTTCAGGATAAATAATATCCTGTTTTGATTTAGCCCTTCTTTCAGCCAAACAAGATGGATATTCCTTCTGGAAGGTTTGAAGCTGCTGTCAAAGTGCACAGATCATTTGCCTGGGATCTGCCTAGTTTTCCCAGCTCCTTTTATGGTAAAGCTAAGGGGGAAAGGCTGCATATATATGGTTACCTCTGGTGGTGGGGACTTGCCTGGCCTGTTGCTCATCTTCCTGGTGTTCTTCAGAAAGAACAGGATGGCAGACATGTGCCAGGCCAAGTGGGTAAGGATAACACACCCTCTGCAGGCAGTGCTGGTGGGAAGCAGGCAGAGGTTCACATGGGAGGGGAGCAGGACCACCAAACAAGTCCTGGTTCCTCCACCATTCCACAAATCAGATAACAAAGTCCTGCTTCAGTGCTGGGCACAAAGAGGAGTAGAGGGACACAGGCATGGAGGCCAAGTGTGCCATTGTCCTGCCTGGGGACAATGATGAAACTACAAGTCATTTACAAATGGTACAGCGACAGATCTCCCTGAAGTATCAGTCCCACAACAAACTTATCATGTAGCATCTTTTTAATCTAGGGCTCCCCTGCTTCCAGTTTTCCCCACAGGTATCCTTCTCCCTGCTTGCCTCACAGCAGATCCTGTGTGCGTGCCGCATTTGTCCCATCTCAGCAAGAGCATGCAGTCAATTCAGTGTCTGCATCAAGGGCAGCCTGGCATGAGACAGGCTCTCTTCCACCCCTGGCACTGCCTGCATGGGACTACCGCCATCCAGGAGGCCTTGGAGATGTCAGGTACAATACCCCACAGATAGCTGGGAGATCCAAGCAGAAAATGAGCTGTTCTAATAGTAGGAAAATAAAAACCTCACTATGTTCAAATATGCACAAATAAGACTGGACCTAGCCCTAAGCAATGCCAGCTTTTGGCTGGGGGCGTCTCTTGGTGAGAGCTTGGCTGAGAGGAGCACTCTTGTGTGCTTTAGAAATGAGAAGACTGACTTAAAAGTCTCATCTCTTTGATGGAGAAGCAAAACTGAGTGGTAAAAGGCCAGGCTGGATTAAGCTTTGATCAGTCTGGTCTAGTGGAAGGTGTCCCTGCCCATTGCAGAGGGGGTTGGATCAAAGTGATCTGCAAGGTCCCTTCCAACCCAAACGATTCTGTGATTCTATGAAAAACTCCCCCACAGGTCTTGCATGGCAATGCAGAAGCAGCTGTTCCATTAACTAGCAAAGGTTGCCTGAAGCCCCATTCAGTGCATGTGGGCATGGCTCTGAAAAAGGAGTGGCAGAGCAGTGCTTTGTGTCCTCTCTGGATGACAGAGAAGGACAAGGGAAGAGAGGCCAGCACAAAGTTACATGTATGAAGTTAAGGACAGCCAGGCTGAGTGTGAAACACTATTAATAATTTCATGTCAATCCACAGAAAAAATTGACATATAAAATTATTTTTGACCTATAAAATGATCTATTCCCTTGAATTCCCTCCTAAAGGCCTATATTTTCTTGCCTCTTTCTATCAGTAACAACTGAAATTCGCATATCTATTCCCACAATGGAAGTTTCAATAAAACTTTTTTTACTGGCTTTTAAAAAATCTTATGTAGTCCAATAACTGGAGAGTCAATTCAGGTGAAAACCAGCAAGATTGAGTATTATGGAGAAGTACTTTCTACAGAAAGAGATCATTTAAATTTGGCTCTTCCATGGTTATAGAAAAAGCAAGAAATTCTGCAGCACATCTTCGCACAGTTCTTGGCTCTCCCTAACATTTCTAATTTTCATTCACTCCTAAGGTTAAAAAAGCAATTTGTGGGAAGAAAAAAAACCCAAAACAACAAACCACATGCACACATACAAATTCACCCAGAAAAATGATTGTAAAAACAGACTTGTCCCATAAAAGATAAAGAATGCAGTTTTGTTTTCAGCAAAACTCTCCGTGGAGCTGAAAGAAGGGCAGGATTGCCCCCCACTCACAGCACAGCAATTCACCCTACATTTAATACTTTCTGGATCTCTCCCCATTCACTTTAGGACCTCAGTTCTTTGGTGGTCTTCTGTTTTGACATCTGCTTACCCTTATCTCTAATCAGTTTTGCTGATAGACATGTCCCCTGGGAGTGGAGACACTGCCTAATAGATTTTTTTAAAGCAACTAATACTTAATAGTCATGAAATTATCTTTGTGGTCTGCAAGGGTGAGAGACACTGCTCCTAACATTCCCATGCAGACAGCTAAGTCTCACTCAACTTTATCTGATTTGCTCTATTTTACTCTTTATACTCTCATAGCATAATGGCATAATGACCACAATATGTTTTTGTTAAACCTGCAATTAGGCACAATATCCCAAGGCACCAAATGATCAGGGAATGCATTGTCAGTAATTGTTAAATAACATGGTAATTTACTGCAGCTTGTATCAAGAGTTACAGTGTCTGCCAGAGCAAGGAACTGAACTTGGAACATGCAAAGGAGCAGTTGTACAGTATGTTGATGCAGAATCCTTCAGAAGAAAGCATCACACATCAAAGTGCAAGATTTTATAGAAAGGGAAATCGGTGAAGTGAAATGTTTTGCCCTCAGCTGACACAGGTGCTTAGTAGAATATGTAGCAGCCCATATTTTGCTCTGATGATTATGCAAAAGAAGGTACATCTCCAAGAGATATGAATGCCATAGCACCCCATAATAAGGCATGGCTCCTTGTTATGTAGCAATGGTACATTGAATTTCCAGCTAGACATGTGGTGAGCATGACAGGTAAAATATCAAACAAAAAGTGGTCCCAAGACCTTCCAATGCCTTAGAAACCAAAACATTAACAGAGTACTAGAAAGTATATTGTGAAAAATTATTGTAGATTATTGTACAAGTTGCTTGAGAAAATCCCTGACAGACTTCTTGTCATTGATTTTAGTAAAAGAAAACAAACCACATGCATATGAGGAACTGAGTCCTAGGTGATTTCAATTTTAACTTCAGTGGGAGTGGGATAGTAAGGAATGTCTGCATCTGGGCTTTTAAACGGTAGTATTTCTTGAAAAAAAAATCTATTTTTTTCTGGGTCTACCAAATGTAATTTTTATTGAATTTCCTTCTTCTGGTTTGTTTTTTATTCTATTTCTGTGAAAATAAAGAGCACACACTTGCAAAAACATGTCTGAGTCCAGACGGTCAGTGCAGGAAATTCCTGCAGTTCTGGTGAAAACTGTGCCTGGAGGAACAAGGGGGGCATATACTCAGCACCTCTGCTGAAGGATGAGCTATAACATGAATCCAAGAGACATCTGGCTGTTTTGGGGCTGCCCTACCCTCCATGAGCCCACAGACAGGCCAGCCTGCCAGCTGGCAAGAGCTCAGGTGTGGCGATGTGGGCTTTTTCCTGATGGTCCAGGTGAACACAAAAGTACTGTGTTGGGAAAGGGAACATCCTAGCAAATGTACGTGGGGAGTAACCTGAAGTTAGGCTTTGAAGCAGCACTGATGCAAGAATTCATAGGAATCTGGAGCCCCCCAGCTCCAGTGTTTCAGTATAACTTTTTACTAAAGTATCATGTAAGTCTAAAAACTGTTTATAAATTCATGGATCTATATTCACAGCTCAAGCAAAGTGCAATGTGGACATACACAGCATCCCCCTCATGACTCAGACTGCGCCTTTCCCTGGAATGGGTAATGACTCTATGCCTTGCTATGTTTTAAACTTAATGCCAACCTATGCTAACTAGAGTTTGTAAGCTTGGGTGATTTAAGTAAGTAAATACAGCAAAGCCAGGAATGCAAAGTCTGTGCTAGACATTCATGTTTTGATGGCTCCTCATCTCTGGGCCTTATCTACAGTCTTACCCCAAGCAGCTGGCAAGCACTGTCTTCAAAGTGCTGATGTTTCTGTGCAGTTGTGGATAGGGAAATAATATCAGATCTGCTCCTGGGAAAACGCTATGCAGAGCCCCAAATCATGCAGCCAGTTTTCTTGTCACTCCTCGCAAAGCAGTGATCTCATCCTTGCTGCCTCCAAATTTTCTATCTCCAGCGCAGGAGAGGGAGGCAGCAAGGGACAAGAGTGGAGGGAGAGGGAATTTAAGAAAAGAAAGATCCCATTGTTAGACTTCTCTTATTTGTGTGAATATTTGCCAAGACAACAAGATTGGGTCTGATGACATGAACTCAAGGGTCAGTGGGGAGCTGTGCAAGAATGCCTGAACTCCTTGTGCTCATGATCCTTAGGAATAAAGCAACTTCCAGATGTGAACGAGCCTTCCTTCAGCCATCCAGTCGCCTAAGTACATCAGATTATACAGCCTGAAGACGCCTGCACCTATTTGCATGGCTGAGCAATTGCAATATTTGCCTTGGAGGGAGAACTGTGTCAAAATCCTGGATCCAACCACCAAAGCACTTCAGGTGTGTTGGTAATGAATTAGAGTTAAATTAAACTTCAGGAACATGGTCATAAAAGACAGGATATATCCAGGATCCACCCTTAAGACAAGGTTGGGAAAGAACTGCAAAAGCCCAGGGCTGTGGAGTCTGCTTTGCATGAATTCTACGCAGAGATCAAGACTCTCTGTCTAAAAGGAAAATCAAGACTGAAATATTCAGGTACTAACACCTGTTGTCAAAAAATCACGAAAAAAAATGTTATGCGCAAGCCCAGTGTCAGGCATGAGTAACTCTCTTCTACACCATCACCATTTATTCTGAATCCAGGTCAGTTTACAACCACTGAGGATGTACCTACTCCCACATCCATCCATCTGGGTCTCACCAAAAGGGATCTTTATGCTGAGGGGCTGAGAGGATGCACTAACAGAACAGATACAGCACCTGCAAAAGCTAATATCACAGTTGCACCCAGGAGGAAAAACCCAGCTCTTATTCCAGCTAAGCTGGATACTGGGTTTAGAGTGGACTGTTGACACTTAGCCATTAAATTTAAAACAACTCTGAAACTTAGAGTCTCCGAATCACTCATCCGTGCACAGTTGGTGGTGGGGTGCATCTTCCTGGGTGTGAGTGAGGCAGATGGAGACCAGTGCTCAACTCAGAACGGCCTCTTGAAACCTCACCTTGTCCTCTGGAAAATTATTCACCTTGTACTCAGCATGGGCAGTGCAGATTCATTGCCCAAGATTCAGCCAAAAAGCAAAAAAAAAGGTCTACACATAAGCCTAATTTAGTGAAGGGAAAAAGTGGGTTTTGTGTCTTTGTTTGTTCCTGGGTTGTTGGGTTTTTCTGTGGTAAAGCATTTTTCCATGAGCCGCTTTTGCAGCAGGTGTCTTATGACTCTGCAGTGGCTAAGAAGCTCTGGGTCCAAGCCACCACCTTTCTGCTCAGCCCAACACCTCCTCGTTTTCTCAGCATGATTAAATGAGTGATTTTGAAGGCTTTAAGCACTTGCTAATTTGGGGTTTTTCTGGTAATAGTCCGGTGGGTCTGAATTTCCAGCGTCTGTGGAGCCAAACTGACGGTTAACTTGTATTCCCAGTTTTCCGCTCCTCCTCAGCAACTTTTTCCAAAGACTGCTTCTCGCTGACATCCCCCCTCTCCCCCCCCCCGCCCCCCGCTCCCGCCCTTTATTTTTTTAAATCGACCTGGTCTTTGTTGTACTAATTAGATTATCTCTGCCTGAGGGACCCAGAGAGCAGCCCCAACGGAGCACAGCCTGGAAAGACAGGACACATAATCCCTGTTATCAAGGGGGCTGTCATTTGGCATGTAGATCAACTAATTCTTTCAATACCATGGGAGCAATTGTACATCTTAATATTGATTTCCCCCCTAAGATATGATCTCCTGCATTCCTACATCAGTCTCGCTTGCCCTGGCTAAAAGGCTCCATTTATTACAAGGCAACAAAACGGGTGCACACACCCCTGCCAGCTTTTTTGGATTTACAAATGAGAAGGTGCTTTGCGGGAGGGTAAGAGAGCGAGCAAACAGTGACGAGGCAAGTTAACACAACAACTTCAGGAAGCAACGGGGAATAAACCAAACCTGCTGCACTTTCACTTTGCATTATGAAGTAATTAATTCAGAGCTGACTGACATCAAAGGCTGAAGGCCAGTCATGGGAAGGGGCATTAGCAATAAATCATGTGCTAAAAGCAGTAATGCTTTGAGTCAAGCCGCGTTGCCACCGTTCAGCAACCAGCCTGTTAAATAAGTTTCTGCTTGTTTCTCTTGTCCTTCCTTTCCACCCACCTCAGTATTAATTTCAAGAGATGCTATTCATGTTTTGTGCTCCATACAAATCGCCTACAGCTAATTGCAAAAAGGAAAAACACAACAATGGACTGACCACCACCTGAGATATCAAAATGCTTTAAATGTTAATCAACAAATCAACTTGCATAGACACAGACCCTTCCCCCACTGCCCCCCACTCCCCCTTTATCGTGATTCCTCTTTCAAGGATAGACATCGGTAACTGAATTCTCAAAGTACTTATTTCTGTCAGTCTGGAAGACTTTTTCTGTTTGCACACCAGAAAATTTCTCTAGCTTTAGGTGTTCTACATTACCTTTCTAGAAATGTATGTCACTAGACAGGCTATGTTCAATTGCTTGCATATAAATTTTTTTTTTTTTTGTACCAAACTAGATTCATATCATGACTCTTAAAAAGCAGGTTTGAATGATATAATTGATTTTTTGTGCTTAGCCAAACTCATGTTAGAACCAAAAAGGAAAGAAGTAGTTTCCAAGCAAAGGAAGAGGGAAAATTCCTAAAGTGACACCATCTAAGCAGCTCCCCTGACTTAGACCAGCTGAGGACTATTGCAGCTTTAACAAACAGCCTGTGGAGCCTGATGTTGGCACCTGTTAATACCATCCACAGAGCTGAATACATTTTATTGCCAGACAGGAAACTTTATCCACAGCACTGGGATCATGTCCTTTTCTTCCAAAAAGTGTCATAGGATCTCTCACTTCCTCCTGGACAGTCACCAGAGCCAGGAAAAATAGGACCTGGGTCCAGTGTCTCAGCTGAAAGCAGTCCTCCAGCAGTGCAGAACTTCCTGTACAGCCTGTACAACTCTGCCAGCATCAAAGACAAATACACGTCGCGGTTTGAGGACCACTCTCCAAGGGCTCCCCCTTGCCTCAGTTACCTCCTCTCCCCTCCCTACGAGACTTTCCATTCCTGCTTCCCAAGTGCCTGACTTTTCCAGCTAAATGTTGGCCTTTTTTTTCTAAACTGCAAAGATCCAAATATCTAAATTATATTCAACATGTGATCAACACATGGACCTCTATAAAAAGATATATATGATAAAAAAAATCACAGACATTTCTACTTGTGTGATGCAGAAGGGTGATAAATCAAGAAAACACTTTATGTCCACCATTGTGGCCCACAGATACCCACAAAAGACAACTTCATAAAAGAGCATAATTCCTTCAAAAACCAATTCTAGGCTGGATCCTCCATGGGGAAAGAAAAATCTTGGCAAATGAGATGTAAAAGTACCTATCTCACCTGGCTCTTCTGGTTAGCAATGTGTCGGGGGTATGGTCCTGTTCTGAAAGATGTTAGATCTCCCTGCATCTGTGGAAGTGCGTAGAAGCGCATGGAAGTGTTAGCAATTCAACAGCACCCTGTAACATTAAAGTACAACAGATACATGGGGCAAAACAGAGGTCCCCAAAGGACTTTCAAAAGCAGGGCAAGAGCCAGAAGCAATACTGATGGAAGAGGAAGAGGTTAGACGTGCTGGATAGTGCAAATGGAGAAGAAATGGGGAAAGAAAGTGAGAAAGGTCAAGAAAAGTGAGAGATTGTACTGTGTCCCCATAGCATTATCTCTGAGATCTTTGGTGTTGTTGGCTCCTTCCCCTATCCCAAACCACAGAAAACAGCACTGACAATAAACAGTTTTCGCAAACTGTTAATTTCTCACCATTGCCTGAGCAGAAGGATTGAAAGTACTCTATATATCACAGCAGAAACTCAGTAACAATATTGAATGAAAGGCATCATTTTCAGAAGGGATTTCAGGCAAACAAGCACTGTGACTGAAGAGCATTCTTAATCAGTGGTTTACATTTCACCCAGAAGGAAAAAGAAAAGGCAATGTAATGGAAGAGGGACCTTCCTGTCTTTTTCAATGCATGGCCACAGCCTCATTCATTACGGTTTCCAGAAAGGAGATGGAAATTCATATGCATTACTGATGGATCAAAGTGCATGCGGTTTTCTGGGAGCCAGTGTCTTAGGAAGTTGTAGTCCTGCAAACACTGGGACAAAAGAGAAGTGACTTTCAAAAGTTTGCATCTTGCAGTTAATTTTTTTGGTGTTTAACATACAGAAAGTGTTGACCAAAATGGTTCTTAAAGCCAGGGCTGTGAGCACTTTTGAAAACTCTGGTGTTTATGATGGATTGACTTCTCCCTGTTCCTCAGCTGGGGCATGAACAGCTTGTCTATTCCCTAACCAGTAACCAGAATTTACTGCCATGAAACCTACAAGGATTAAACATCTCCAAACTGTTTATTTCCTGATGTCCAGTGATTTTAAAAACTATTTTTGGAACAGAGATAGCCATACACACAGACTATGCAATGTATACCATGAGACTCCATGTCACATTTCTCCTTTGGGATTTGGGCTTAAATGGGTTTTGCATAAGGAAGCACAACAGCAGCTGAGGAAGACTTTCAAGTTTCTTCTAGCTTGTTGTATTTTGGAAACTTATCCCATGCTGACATTTGAGATATTTTCAAATAAATTTTAAAAAATGCCTAAAATCTCTGCGAACCATGAGAATCTGAAGTCCATAAACACTATTGTTATGATGCAGGATCTTGCTGTGCCCTTACTTTGGATCTCAAGCCTGCCCAATCTGTGCAAAGTTTGAGAATCTCTGCAGCACAAGGCAGAGGTGTCTACCTGTTTGGACACTCCACATAGTGTAAGAGCTCTCACTCCAGCCCTGGAAACAATGATGTTTCTGCAGATGCCATGCTGTGCCTGACTAATTAGGGCTGGTAAGAGGAGGATGAATTATCCTGGTGTGGTAAAGGGTCACTTGGAGACCTTTGCATTGCACTCCACGGGACTGCACAATACACCCAAAGTTTCTTTGGAAGAGCTCTTCTCCTCACCACAGCACCTGGTGCCCAGAGCTGGGCAAGGTGCCAGGGAAGGTCCCTGGAGAGCTGCAGGGGAAGGCAGCTCTGCATTACGACTGCCAAGTCTGCAGCCCTCGTGCAGCTCTGCCAAGGAGGGAAAACCTGAGGAAATACATAACGGCACATTCTTCAGCATCATCTTTCCCCTCCTGGGCTTGCACCTACCATGGCCCAGTGCCACGCAGCCATCTGGGGTGGCGGAAAACTGCACTGCACCTTTTGTGGGATTTTGTGTCTTAATGCCCTCCTTTCCCTTTGCCACAACCCAGTTTTCTGTTCCATACCCCAGTGATGGAGCCAGATTCAGTAATTACAATCCCACAAGTCTCCACTACCTACTGGGTAACCAAGCCTAAACACAGGCTTATCAAAATTTCTTCAATAATGAAAAATAAAAATAAAAATTCTACCAGATGCTCTTAGCCACTGGCCAGAAAAACCAATTTCACACCATGTGGGGAAAAGGACACATGCAGCTCCACTCTGTGGAGGGCTCCAGAGCTTATCTCCTGCTGGGAGGAAGGTCTGGGATGTATTCTGTGCATCCGTCCTGCAGCAGAGGAATGCAATTGGCAAGGGGCAGCTGCTATCAAGCCCAACACATTCAGCAAATTCTTTGGCTCTTGTCACATACCCAATGGCTTTTCCTGGTCTTAACAACCTGGTTGGCAGGGACCAGAGGAACAAGGGGAGAAGCAGGCAAAGCTGGCCAGCACCATGATTTTTTTCAGGTTAGCAGCCAGCACTAATTCAGGCTGTCTCTTTGGGAGGTGTCCCTTGATAGGGGCCACCACTCAGGCCAGGGTGGCAAAGATACTGCCCCAGATTAGAAACCATCCCCTCTCCTTTCTTCCTCCTCCTTTAACATGGGCTGTCTAGTCTTGGGAAGACAAATATCCTGTGCACTCTGAATTGCTGCTGGGACAAGTGAAGTAAACCCAGCAGAAACCTAAGTCCAAAGTAAGGCTCAGAGGGAGACAGCCTCAGGCACAGTTCTAGTCACAGTGGTAGAGCTAGGTTTGCTACAAACCTGTTAAAGTTTTACTGCAAACTTTTGTAGGAGGTTTCTTGTGTTCCAATGGATTTCTTCCGGGGCAATTTCAATTTCTGACCAGATTTTCCATTTTAGGAGTAGAAGAAGGGTGAAAATGAATATATACATGTAACAGCTTTTTTTCCATCCAAACTGCCCCGCAGGAATGATACAAATCACCCAAGAGATCAAGCTAAACAGCTCCCACGAGGTGTCTGAAAGATTATTCCCCTAACACAAGAAAGCATTTGCACCAGATCAGGCACACTGAGTATCTTCTGGTGTCCTCTTCCAGACATGCTAGAGCACAAAAAAAACCCCCACTCACCTTGCATAAAAATCTTTTAGATGTTTTCCACATTCTCCACTGGACAGAAACTCTCAGCAGAAGGAAGAAAAAATTCTTTGATATTGCAGTTTTTTTTATCTTTGACAACAGGAGCATTTCAGTGCAGGTGACATGACAACACAGCTTTGGATAGGAAAACAAGGATTATAGGAAAGAGAATTTAGATAGGCTAAGGGGAATTAAGTCTGTAACAACATTTAGCAATAGAGTGGTGGAAAGGACAACTCCCACAGCACCCAGGGAGTTTGACAAAATACCTAGGAATTCTCAGGAAAAAAACAAACCAAACCAAAAAAAGGAGACACCTTAAGAACCCATCAGCCACCCTTTAGATACAACTGTATTTTTCCTGGCAATTACTAAAGGCCCCATATCACAAAGCAAAATGAAAACATAACAGAGTGACCTTCCAAATCACCATCTGAATGCAAACAGTGCTTGACAGGGAAGGGACAGAAGGCTGTCTTTTCTCAGATCCTAGTTATGTCAGACTGGTCTAGATCAGGTCCACCAAACAAACCGCCATGTCAAAAAACATCCTCTACACCTGGTTCTTCTTAACAACTCTGTTGCCTTCACTTCCTGAGCATAGGAAACAGAGCGGAAAACCTGGGATCTTCAGCCATCATTTTGTCATCTCACCAGCCTGTGTAGCCACATCACAAAGGTTTTGAAAACAAGAGCAGCAATTTAATAGCTCAGTATTTATAGGTGTAAGTAGGATAATTTTTTTCTGGAATTCCTTTCATTGAAAAAGTTCATTCATATTCATTTAATCAGGTTGTTATACACATACTCTGATTTCTGTGCATGAGGCTGAAAAGCTGGCAGCTCCATGAGCTCCGATTGCCAAAGAACTAACCACCAAGCAACAGTCTGCTATTTAAGCTCCCCAACTTTTTCATCACAAAATTTTATTTTCATCTGCCTTGCAAAACTTCAGGATGAAGTTTCCATGACAGATGTTTGAGGCTAAGCACATATTTGCTGAAAATTCCCATCGAGGTGGTCCTTGCTCCTCCTGAGAATATTATCAGAGAGGAAGTATGCTGTACATGTTGCAGCTCTGCATGTACAGTGCAGCTTTAAGGCCTGCAAGCTTTCAAGAAGCAGCTTGAAATTTTGGTAGAACAGAAACTCCAAATAGTGTTTGCAAGCAGTGCTTTAGGTGAGGTCAGAGTTGAAATGAAGAAAACCAAGGCAGGTTCAAGTGGATTCCAGGGAAGGGACTCACAAGAGTAGTGCTTGCAGGTTAGGGTACAAAGCAGTGGGATGTGATGAAGAGCAGCAGAGAAGTAGCTAGACTCAGTTGTGGAAGTGGTAGAATTGGATAAGGAAAATGGATTTCTCAAACTTTGGAGTGGCAAGAAAAAGGGATGGGAGGAATTGCAGGGGAGGAGTAAGAAATGTATCAAGGAGGGATGAAGGGCTGTGTACTACCAGCATTCTCCAGGAATTCACACTGAGGAAGGAGAGAAATGCAGGCATTGCAAAAGGAGGATCTGAAGTTTGCAGGTTCAGCAATTTGTCAAGC
The DNA here is from genome assembly GCA_013400495.1 of Nicator chloris. Lineage (NCBI taxonomy): Eukaryota > Metazoa > Chordata > Aves > Passeriformes > Pycnonotidae > Nicator > Nicator chloris. Next base: position 35,758 of record WAAE01009149.1, read on the forward strand.
TGGATAAGCTAGAGCTGTTCCTCATGGAAGAGGATTGTTCTGAGGGAGGAGTTCATCAGTCTGATTAGATTCAGGAGCATTAATGTTGTGAAAACTGTAAGCCCAGGAGTTCAATGGAAGCATTATGAAGTCTATTTCTTAAAATGTGAGACTTGCATACCATTCAAAATGTTGAACAGACACCTTCCAAGCTCTTCAATCCATATTCCTCGGTATGAATGCTCAGTGATAAACTCATCACTCCAGGAAACTTGCTTGGTTTTGTGCCTAACAAATTACTCATAGAGTAATATGTTAATTCTCCCACACAGACCAAAAAAAAGTGCTGTTCCTTTGCATACTCAGAACATGCCCAAATTACCTATTGTGGTCAGTTGTAAAAGCAGAATTCACAATTTTATGGCTAAGTTTGCCAGATTAATATTACGAGCACAGTGTGCACACTTTTTCTTATACCTATCATACAAAATTACTCCCAATAAAAAATAAAGAACACAAATGACATTGTGTTACACTCCGAGAGACACTACATCATCTTGGTCTGGTGTACATCAGTGGATTTTGATTCTTTCACATGTTATATCCCGAGGTTAAGTGAGGGACTGATTTTAACATACCCAAGCTCTAAGTGTCAGACATCTGAAGCAGATTAATGATGTCTGTGTAAAACTGCCCCTGATAAAATGCTGCAGTACAGACCCCATCTGCAGTCTGATTACAGGACTAAACCAATCTTCTGTCTTTCAAATGAAGCTTAAGTTGCCATTTTTTATCTTATTCTTAGCAAAGGAAATCTGAATAAACATGTAAACTAGATCTAGAGCCTCTTCACTCTCTTTTGACTGCCTCAGGGTTAAGACAAAATAAAAGCAGAAAAAAACCTGCTTGTTTCTGCCACGAAGGCTCAAAAGATTGCTCTCAGATCACACTGAAGCTCACAGAAAGTAAATAATCATCATGTGGGATGTTGAACACCCACAAGATGCTGCTCTGTAGGAATTATGGCTTCTCATGATTGCTTCGTCAAGATGCAAAAAGTTTGCTGAAGACACGGTATTGATCTGAGTATTTTTCCCTGGTTCTCCCACTGACCTGGGGAGTGATGTGGAAAAGTCATTTTGCTACTCTGTGCCTTTGCCTTGCTTCAAAGTCCCTACCTTTTCTGTTTGGCTCTCACCCTGTTTGCACACTGCCTAGGAAAACCTCGACTGCAGCCTGCACACTCAAAGGTAACTCAATTACAATTAGTCACCCTGACGCAAGTGGGGTAAATCTGGGTAGTCAGTACTTCATTACTCATTCCTATTTATTTGGCTAAGGTAGTGCAAAGCCTATTTTTAAATTAAAGTAATAAAAATGTTGACAGAGGGCTTCTGCTTTTGGAAAAAAAAAAAAATCAGGACTTTCCCAGACTGAAAATGGTTTACGGCACTACTGTCATCCATCACTTTGAACGGCTCCGTGATAAGTCTCCTTAAAATTGCAAGTCATTCTGTACCAACATACACAGACAGCTTTTTAGCAGGACACAAATGAAAACAGGCACAAAGCTGCTTATTGGTAAATAAATCAAAGAAGAGGAACTGGGAGAAGGAAACGACACAAAGCTCTCTCTGTCAGGGTAGGAGAGATTTATGTGAGAGATTCGCTGATGCTTCAGGCCACTGGTGTCATTTTCCTGGGTATGAATGGGTGGATCTTTTGCATACGTTTTGCTGGGTTGACTTAAGTAAGTCTTGACAACTCTCTTTCCCTGGGGATTAGACTAAAAGTATTGTTTAGAAATCTAATATATGGTTTATTTACTCAATTTGTGCTGAGCACTACAGTTCCTTCAGGCCAGCTTCAGCAGTCCATTACTCCATTAATGCTCCATTACTGAAATTAGTGCTGTAATTGGAAGGAGGGAGGATGATGGGGAAGGGGACACTTTTTAAAGGAGCAGGTCCCGCTTAATCCCATCACAGAAGAAAGCATTAGAAAAATCTCAACTGCTCCCTCCCAAGCCCTTCCCATCGGAAAAAGGTCTTGAAGAGAAACTTCTCTCTGGTGGCTGACATGCAATAGCTGTGCAGTGAAAAGACAGGTTTGAGGAACTCACCACCAGGCCTCCCTTCAAATGAGAGGACACAATGACAACATCAAGAAGCCTCCACACAGAGCTGCCCTGTGCCAGAAATCAGCAGGCGCTTAGGTTTCACCCTAAGCTTCTGGTCCCTCGCACAGATTTGGCGCTGCTACTGGGACCACTGGTACAGTCTCTGCTCCCACTGTCCCAGCACTGTCAAACTGCAGCTGGCTCTTTCACAAGCCTGAGGAGAGGGACACGGTGCTAAGAAAGGCAGCTTAACCAGGCAGATGGGGCCCAGAGTTGAGTTTGGTTGCCACCACAGGTCCTCCTTCAAGACATGGAAGATGACTGTGTTTGGGGTGACAGACATTCCTTTCGCTGCTTTGCTCTACTCATCCATTCCCCAAAATACTTTGCAGCATGAAGGAATTCAGTATCTGTGTATGAATATTTATTAATTATTCAACTTAACTACAAAAAGGAAATTTTATGGACGTTGTATCCAAGAATTTTATATCTCTATAGAATCACACAGCCTGCAATAATTTTCAATATTAATTATAAGCTAGTTACCAAGTAACAAATACCCTGTAGAGTTATTCTGGATAACTGAAATATATTTTGCAAATATGCATATTTATTGGTTTAGTTAAATAGAAGACCTGTCAGGAGTCTAGCAGGAAGGTAATACAACAGCCTCAGAGAGGTCATCTGTTAAAAGAGATTAAAGAATTTACAATAAGAAGAAATGCCAATGCTTTTAGCTGGGATGCTGCTGATTCCATCTTTCAGCCTGTGACAGAATTTGTTTCATCAAGGCTGGAACTGGAAAGTCCCAAAAGAAACTAAAGGATTAAAAGATTTTTCACTATGGGGGTGAGACCTGTGAGGACAGGTACTACTCTTGAATTTGTTCATGAGGAGCAGACTGACACAGCAACGGACTTTGCTGGAGTGGCCAAAATAGCAAAACAGCGTTTACAGCATGGTAGGACCTATGGTAATGTTCACATCATATCCTTCTCTTCTCATATTTGGCTTTGTTCTTCTTGTTGCACAGACTCAACAAGATTTACTCTGAAACAGATGTTTTGTTTCTGGGATAAGCTACTGCTCTGAAAATTTACCTGAAAAGAAATTGATTTTTTCACCAAAAAAAAAAAAAAAAATCAATATAAAAAGAAATACCAGCAAACCATGCATCTTACAAGCTTATAAAGAAAGTTAGCTCTCTTCCTTTCAGACCTCTGTGTTTTGAGGAAAGCACTGTACCCCTTGAGGAAATAAGGAAAGACACTACTCCTTTAGGCTGTCCTACTGATCAAGGTGGCTTGTTCCTAAACCTCTCTGAGGCCAAACCACAGGGGCAGGCTAAGAATTTGCCACCCCTTCCTTGTCCAAAATCTGAGCCACAGGTGAAAATTAAGGGTGTGAAGGAGACCTGCATCAAGAGTCAACAGATAAACTATGGGGAAGGCTCTTTGCAGGATACATGTGCCCTCCACGCCTCAGGTTTCTGGGACTATGGATTGTTGTCTCTCTGGGCATCCAGCAGCATCTCAGAGACCTGTGTGTGTCTGGTGGCTGCCAGCAGTAGTCAGGCACCAAGTCCTTGGCTGAGAAATGCATCAACATTCAACAGAATGCTAAACATACTCATGTTGGTGAATGCCACTGAAAGAGGACTTTTTAGAAAGTTGCAGGTGGCTATTTCAGGGTAGAGGTGGACAGGATACAGTGTAAATAACATTTCAAAAATAAGAAAACCTTGATACTTCATCTTTCTAACTTTCAAGCTACCCTGGATTTCTCAACGAAGGCTTTAGGAGGAGAGAGAAAACTGGGAGGGACAGGAGAATGCCTCCTCAAGAATTAAGTCCCAATTAACACGCCATCAGTGACGAAGGATACATTTTACATGGTCGATTAAAAGACTCCTCCCTATTGATCTTTGCAGCTAATCATTGTCCTACCCCTGCTTAGGGAGTGCAGACACAAACCAGCGATCTAAATTTATTGAGACTCCTGACAATCAATAGGTCAGTGACGGAGAGCATTACACAGAAAGCATCTCCACTGACTCATCACGGGCCAGCAAGACCCAGGTCTCCAGCAGGTCCCTAAAGCCATTCCCCTCTCTGCTCAGATGGCTCATGGAAGGCCAGGGCTGCTCTGTGAATGCTCCTTGTCAAAGTCCAGACAAACAACCTGTGACAAAACAACAGTCACAGTGATCCCTCTCGCCTTTGACTGGGCATCATGGCGTGAGAGCTGGATACCTGGAGGCAGCAGACAGCCTGCCACATGAGCCCTGCAGTTTTGATTTAAACAAAACAAAAGTGAGTAGCTGTAATTTCACAGATGGGAGCAATTCATTAGCTGGGAAAAGATGTGGTCGCTCTAATCTGGAGTGACTGGGGAGCTTTTGATGCAAATAGCCATTTGCAGCTGCCTCTCACCAGGTCAGTGTTAGGCAATAGACTGTGAGATGGAGAAAATCAAACTGTATGTTAATTGAGAGCCTGCAACACAGCAAGAACATTGCCAGGCAATATTTCTGGGCTTGCCATGTACCCAGTTGATCTGGCACTTTGGGGTTTTATAGTACATGATAACAAGAGGATCACACACTCCATTAAATCACCTAGATGACTAGTGTTCACATGACTGCAATTGAAGGGTCAGAACTAAAATCCCTGCGAGTCATGGAGGTGAGTGCCCAGACTGTCCAGGACTGAGACAGCAGATGGAGGAAAACAAGGTAAAAAAAAAAAAAAAAAGGCGCCTTGTCACATTTTAATCATTTACGTTTGAGCTTGAGTGCCTTACACAAGGCTGATGGCACAAACCAGCCTTTCCTTGTTCTTCACTTCCACTACAGCAAAGCATGCTCTCCATAGCACAGGTCAGTGTGGGTAACCAAAGGGAGAGGAGTATTTTTGGTCTGGAAGGACTTTTACTGGTTGGTAAATGTCAGAGAATGTGAGGAAATGTGGGGAAGCAGCTGTAAAGGGGAGCTATCTGCAGCAAAGCCTGGTATCAAGGATGATGGTACTGAGAGTGGAAGGAAGTACATACTGATTTCTGTGCACATTGGTGTGGATGGCTTTGGCCTGGGTTAAGGCTTCATGAGAGAAGGCTCAGCCTGGGACCCACAGGAGGTTGGGATTTCAACACATGGACATCACAAGGAGCATTTCTACCTTTGACATAAAGCAAGAGTGACCCCAGTAACCTTCTGGGAAAAGCAGACTGTTATCCTCTTCCGCTAAGTTAGCTGAGCTAGGACAACGCAGGTCATAGCAGGACTGGTTCCAAAAGGAAACCATTGAGTTCTCTTGCTGACTGTAGCAAGCTTTGCAGAGTACTCATTAAAGGGGCACAAATAATCCAGCAATAAACTCGTGGGCTCAAGGTGAGAGAGGAGAGAGAGGAGGGATGGAAGTGGCAGGTGGTGGCCTAGGCACTGTGGTGCTCCCTGCTTTTCTGCAATTATAGACACCACCTGCTTTCAGGGTTTCTACAAGAATTAGACATAGCCCCATCACAGACCCTTTAGAAGGTGCACATGCACTGGTCAATAAAACCATCTTAACATTCCTCCTTCAGGTAAAAGTGCTGTGTGTGGAATAAATGAAGGAGACATGGATATTTGTTTCCTCAGTAATCTCCAAGAGGAAGTGATAAGGACTGTGGGAGACATGGCAGTCTGGTAAGAAAATGCATAGTGGAAGATTTAAAGCGAGAGAAAGAATAAGTCCAAGCAAGTTACATGTTGTTTCCTTTCTCACACAAGAGGCAAAAGCATCACCACTACTGTTATATAATGTCTTCCTAAGCCTCCTTCTGGTGAAGAGTCATCCCCCAACAAACATCTTTGGGAATGAGCATACAGGCAGAAAAGGGGTAAAAACTGCAGAATGGGCAGAGTCATTTTAATTTAGATTACTGAATGACGCACCAAAACTGCCTGGAGGAGAAGTCCTTAGAGAAAATGGCAAATCTTTATATTACATGACATTAATTACACTTTTACTTTGAACTAACCCTATTATAGTATTGTGTATGGACACAGAAGATGGTACTTCCATAGTGTCCCTCCTAATAAAGAGCTGTCCTTGCAGGGGCCCAGCCATGCGGTTTATTGTGCTCTGTGCCACTGCCCATAAAGGCTGCTTAATGCACTTCCTTCCAAGTAGATTTCTTTATGACTTTACCAGATTAGAGGAATGAAGAGGAGCAGGATTTTCATTAACGTATTCTTTAGTATGTGGTCCTTTAACACGAGCTCTAAATGAGGTAGGAAATCCTTGTCCCAGACGTCCCAGCTAGACCTCTATTGCAGGATTGAAAAAGTACTGCCAACACCAATGGGGCAGGGTGTCATGACTACTCAGATCACTTGTACTGATTTATCCTCCAGCACAACAGCTTGGAGCACAAATCTGAGCATAGCTGTGGGGAATAACCCTCAGCCTGCATTCAGAAAAGTGACAGAAGTTCTTTGCTCTGCTGGATTGCTGGGAGACAAGTAATGTCTTCCATGCGCTCAGGTGGCAATGGACAGCGGCAGACGTTCAGAGCTAGAGCAACATTGCTGGGGTTTTGTTGGAAGAAATAAATGTCAGAGAAACAGAAAGAAAAAAAGCAAAGGAAGATGAGAGGGCAAGAAAAATATGATTAGTCAGGCTCAGGTAAAACCACAAGAAAGAATTTACTCCAACCACTATCACATAAGGGCTTCACACCATGAACAAGAATCTCATAGCAATTGATCCCTCTTTCCTTCAGGACAGCAGGGCTTGGGCAACACAAATTAAATTGCATCACATTTCCCCTCTCCAAACAAAATAGCTTACAAACACCCTAAGCAATATTGTACGTGAGGCAAAAGGTGTGATAGAGATACCAAGCAAAGTGCTCAACAGCAAGATGCAAACAAACCAGAGGCAGCCAGAAAAGCTTCATTAAAGCAAACGTTTTAACAGAGACCTCAAGGTGCCCAAAATTTACTTTGGCATTGAGTGATTGCAAATCTCTTCCTCACCAAAAGCTGAGGGAGCCTCTAATAGGCGGGAGATCAATTAACCCATGGAGGTTCTGGGTATAAGGAAGAGTATGTGAGCTGCTTCAGGAAGGAAAGAGCAAGCTAAAGATTTGGGTTGGTCCCCAACATGGATGAGGCAGCTTGAAAATCTGTCTGAGCCTCTTTTCAAAGCATCTGAAATGGGCTCTCCTGAGAGAACAGGGATTTGTGCAGCTAAACCACCATAGCCTGCAGTTGGCACGACACAAAAGGCTTTGTCCAAACAATGATGGAATGGATGAAAGAATGAAAACCAGCCGCTTGGTACTAGAAAGACACTGAATCTGGGCTGAGCTGGGCACTATCTGTGCACTGCAGGGGTAACCCTTGCTGGAAGTTTCTGCAACCCCTAATCTACCGGCTGAACTTCATCAGAGACTTCTTTAATCCTGTGCTTCCTGCACCTAGTTAGCCCTCCCATTTTGCTTGAATTGAATTGAATGAATGCTGGCACAAAATATTGGGGTCAGTGTCTGCCAATTAGCTGAGAATGACAGCCAGTATTGGGGATATGTGCTGTCCTGTGGGCTTAGCTAGATTTGAGAACAACTCTTTCCATAGGCTCATACTGAAATTATTTGGCAAGAACACTGCATTAATAGTGGATTTTTCCTCATATAGGACAGACACGTCACGCTGGTTGCTCAGCAGCGCAGCACACTCATGCTCTGGCAAACTCCTCCAAAAATAACTTCCTGCTTGCTAGAGGTGCTTTGTGCACTTGCATGCCCGGTTGCTGAGTAGTAATCAGTGCAAGCATATGTATGAGAGGAATTCAACCTGTGCACAGCAGTCAACTTCAAACGTGAACTTTGGATGAATGCTTTGCAGGTATGTAATGGTTTTCCAGGCCAAAATGAGACCTGGCCACTGACAGATATCTACAAAATTCCCTGGTTTTTACAGGTAGAAGCAGAAAAATAATATCAGCAGGAGCACTGGAAGTGAAAAACATTGGTGAAGTGTCACAGTGAGGACTGGTGGTGTGCTCTTTCACTCCAGCCTTTTCTCTTATAATTCACTGCATTCAGCTACATTAAAAGGGGCGGGGGGGGGAAGGAAAAAATGAGTCAAACCTGATTAATTCATTTTGGAAGCTGCTTTTTCTTTTTCAAAACCAAAGCCAGTAAAACATAGTGTAGGAAATGCAAGAGGTCTAGGAATGAGGAATGTACAAATTAGACATGCTGCTCTGAATCAGACATTTTCTATAACAACACTCTCAAAGATGGTCAAAGAGAGGAAATGAGAAAAAAATGGGTAAAGGGATAGTTTTATATCCTGTAACTGTCAATACTACCCTGAGGCAGACAGATGGCTGATAAACAGCAAAAAAAAAAAAAAATTCAAGAACTTTCTACCTGTCTATTTCCTGTATGAAGCACCTCTTAGCCCAAAATGCCATGTAGCGGTGTGTACAAATCTCTGTTTCATCCACATTTAAAACTTCTGAAATCTTTCAGGGACCAAATTGCCATGGCGGGAAAAGAAAATACTTCCTACATGGGAAAAATAATGATAAAGAAAAGACCCAATTATGTTACAAAATTATTTGAAGTTTGTGTTGTATTCTTACCCTTAATACCACAATTTCACTGTCAAAAGGGTAGCTAAATAGTACTTTTCTTGGTTAATCCATGGTATTTTTCTTCTGAGCAATTTTGTAAAAAAGAAGATACTTAGGCCTTATGCAGCCCCCAAAGGACAGTCATTTTCCACACCATCTCCTGGATATCTCTGAAAATTCTATCAATTTGGCTCAACATTTTTAGCTGTGATTCAGCTTAAAAGAGAGCATCAGTAGAGCAAACACCATCTGTTTTGTTACAAATTCCTGTCTCATAGTCTGGTTCCTGGGTACCTCATTGTGTGCCTGGACAAGGCTCTCCCAGGGCTGGGACCTTCATATCTCCTCTCTATAGAGAGGTTTGGTCATCTTCAAAGGAGATCCCTGATGATGAACTCCCCTCTTTGGGATTGCCCATTTTCACCAAACTTGCAGGAACAACCTACCTCTGAGATCTAGCTTTTTCCAGCTGGGTAGCCACCCAACCTGCCCAGTCCTGGAGTTACTGTGAGTGTGAGAAGGAGCTGACATCCATCCTCCCTTCCTCCATCCTTCCATCCTCACTTCCTAGAGAAATCGTGGAGAAAAATTACAAGTGCATGAGGAAGACAAACATGAAATGATCAAATTAAAGAGGACAAAAAAGTGTTTTAGGAAGGGGAAGAGCAGTTCAGAGAACGTTCAGGCTCCTGAACTACAGAAAAACTAAGATAGTAGCTCTGAATTTTATCCCCACGGTTCTCCCATCTGCTTGCTTACAGCTCCTGCCTCTCCATCCCAGATCAGCCCACCCTGAAGACAATCTGTCATGCAACGTGCCTAAAGTGGGCTTTTAGCTGCTCTGGGTGCTCCCATGCAGGGGAGCCACAACTACACAATTCAAGGGAGGTTATAAATCCCCAGTGCCACTGTCTAGCAGGTTACCACAGTTTGGGTTTTTTGCTTCACAGCTCTTGAAGGGAGCCCTGGGAGCAGAAGGATGAGAGGAAAAGAAGGAACGGGGGGAGAGAGTCTGCAGTGGGAGGAGGGGAAGAATGGAGTCATGCTCACAGCTTTTCACAGCTGAAAACAGACCCTACTGCTGGTAATGTGAGAGGGCTGGAGCAGGCGCCAAATGGATAAGGCTGTAGACAGTGGGACTAGAGCGCTGATACTTGCCAGTACCTGCAGATAGGAGACAAATAATTGGCACATGTTAAGAAAAGAAAAAAAAAAAAGGAGAGAAAAGAAAAAAAAAAGTTAAAAAAAAAAAGAAAAGACAGGCAGAGAAAGACAGAGTTGTTAGACATCCGTATTTCTAAATGTGTCTGGCAGGAGCCCCAGCAAGGAATTTAATCAGCAAGAGTTGTTTAAACTGGGCTTTGAAAACAAGCCCTGTGCTGCTAGTAATGAACTTCATATCATCTGCAACTCCTGTTTGCTGACGACATTCAATTTGTTAATTCTGCAGCTGGTGATAGGGGTCAGATATGAAAGTGACGATTGTTTTTTGACGTTCCAACCCCTGCTCACATCTTTCTAATTAATCCTTTTAGGAGCCACCAGCAGATCAAGAGAAGTGTGGGGAGGGAGGGAGTGTGGGGAGGAGGAGAAAGAGAGATTTTTTTTTTTTTTTTTTTTTTTTTTTTTTTTTTTTTGTGCCTGGCCTGTGGCTCCTTGCCTCCCTCTGTGGTGGAAAGGAGACACAAGGGCATACCTGCTACTTGGTCTTATGGTCATGAGCTTTTATGGATGTCTTAGAAAACCTTAATGTTGGAAAAGTAGGTGACAAAAGATAAAAAATAATAAAAAAAGAAGGCTCACATAGCCACAAAATAGGTAAGGTTGGAAGTGACCACAGTGGTCACCTAGCCCAACCTCCCTGCTCAAGCAGGGCCATCCTAGGCCAATCCATCCATTTTACAGGACTGTCCAGATGGTTGCTGAATATCTCCGGCGAAGGAGACTCCACAACCTGTCTGGGCAACCTGTGACAATGCATGGTCACTGCTCAGTAAGGAAGTTCTTCTTCATGGTCAAGTGGAACTTCCTGTGCATCCATTTCTGTTCATTGCCTCTTGTCCTAGCGCTTGGCACCACTGAGAAAAGCTTGGAAACATCCTCTTGGCACCCTTCCTTCAGATATTGATATATACATTGATGAGGGTCCCTCTCAGTCATCTCTTCTTGAGGCTGAACAAGCCCAACCCCTTCAGCTTTTCCTCATAAGAAAAACGCTCCAGTTCCCCAAAGATCCTTGTTGCCCTCTGCTGGACCTGCCCCAGGAGCTCCAAGTCTCTCTTGTACTGAGGAGCCCAGAACTGGACACAGCACTCCTGATGTGGCCTCACCAGGGCTGAGTAGAGTGGCAGGGTCACTTCCCTCAACCAGTTGGTGGCAATTGTCTTAGGGTGACTGACTATATGACACTTGTATCCCCAATCATCTGTTCTGTTTATGCTGGATATTGAGTTCTGCACCTTTAAGACTTGTTCTGAGAGTGAAGGGGAAGAGAAGAAACGTAGAATCTGTTATTAGAAACTGCACTTACTCCCCCACATGCTTCTCCTGGACTGTGCTGTCTGCAGCAGGGACAGAGAGCAGGAGAGAGCTCTCCTTTGCTTTTAGTTAGTTTTTAGCTAGCTGAGGCAGAGAAGTTCACCAGACTGTGGTTCTTCCTTTTCTTGGAACTGTCCAAACTTGCTCTGGACTGAAAACCCTGAAAAACTCTGGGAGCTCACACCTGTGGCCCACTGGGGCTCAGGATGCTGCATTCCAGTCCTGGAGGGACAGATAGGAGACTGAGTGAGCCGAGATACACCCCATGAAAGGGACTTTCTGAATTTGCCATCTCTTCAGAACAGCGAGAGGTTTTATTGTTTAATATTATTCATTTTTTATGCTTGTGAACACTTTGCTTGTTAAAGAAACAGTTTGTTCCACTTTTCTCCAAGGAAATCTTTTCCCAAACCAGCTGGGGGAGGGGTTGTTTGAATTTGCGTTCTAGAGGGATCCCATTTGGAGGTTTCTTCCCAAATTTGCCCTAAACCAGGACAGCAATGCTCTTCCTAATGTACCACTGTGCTTTTTGGCCATGAGGGCCCTGCTGGCTCAGGGAGAGCCTGTTGTCCACTGGGACCACCAGGACAATGGGACCACCCGCTCTTCTCTGCAGAGCTGCTTTCCACGAAGATTAGGCCCCAGTCTGTCCTGGTGCATGGCGTTACTTTTCCACAGGTGCAGGACCCTGCATTTACCTTTGTTGAATTTCAGACTGTCTTCTCTGCCTGTCTCTCCAACCTGTTGAGGTCCTTCCCCCTAAAATAGCTTACTTTAAAATCTGGCAACCGTTTCATATTAACTATCTCCACAGGGAATGAGAAGGGTGATGGAATTAGCAGTGAGGTAGGAAACCATTTTCCCATTATATTATCTTGCTGATATGGGGCTGGTGAGATCTCTGCGGTTTAGGGAGCTAAGTGTGTACAAGCCACTCAGAAATCCAACAACTCTGTGCAGGCAGGTTAGAATGTCATCTAACAGAGAAGAAATCATGGCCTCAGGAGGAGCCCAAGTGCGCACACACAGGTGGCTACTGCAAGGGAATTGGAACCCATCAATGAGCACAGAAGCTCATAATGCACAGATGGCTTCAATAGAAACAGCAAAAGGGCAGGAGATATTGCTGGCCTGTGCAGTATGAGAATGGGAGCACTTTGCAGATGCCGAAGTCTCCCTTCACTGAATTTTTAACCTGGGAGCCTGAACTTCTTACCTAGAAAGCTATTTAGGGTGTTGAATCTAGTGCAGTGACCACATGTGTCTTGGAGAGGGCCAGCTGGCACATCAACCTAGATGTGGTGCAGTGAAGTCTGTGTTCATCTGCAGAGGTTGGATGAGGAGGCCTTTGCAAGGCAGAACAGCCTGCAACTAAGAAGGGAGAAATTTTATAAAAGGTGAAAAAAGTTAAAGTGGAAAACCGGCTGGCTGACAAAATTTTAAGAAAGGAAGACCTGAGATCATGCATAGAGATTGTTGGCATTGGGGAAAAGTAGAAGAAAATAAACTTGCTCATGTTAGCACTAGGCTGAAAAAGAATTTTTTAATGGAAGAGTTTGGTTTTTCTTTCCCAGTCCACCTCAGCACTGAAGTTTGGACTCATAGGAAGTACATCATGACCAGCCTCCCTAGAGCAGGAGAGTCCTGGCAGAGGTTGCACCTGTTCTGGGTCAGAGCTGAAGAAACAGTTCCAAGCACCCGCCCTCACACAATGATTTCCCAGGAGAAGAACACTGGGCTGCTGGCACTGCTGGGTAAACACATCTACCCACTTGCTCTGGTCCAACAGTATCTAATACTGAACCTTTGGCTCAAATGCAATGGTCATGGTTCCTTTCAAGAAAATGTGGACCTACCAGCTCATTCTGGCTGTGTATCCATTGAACCCTGCTTTTTCAGAGGCCAAAAAGTGTAGCCACTTGCTTATATGCTGTTAGTGCTCTTGTTTTGCTGAAGAAGTTTACACTTGACTCCCTTTATTAACCAACAACTACTGCTCTCAACCATTCTCATAATGGTTTACCCGTTATCCAACACAAATTTGCACTATCCAGTATTGTGATGAGAAATCAATCACCTCCATAAATGTTTACCTGTTTTTAGCAGACTTTATCAGTATGCATTAATTTGCACACAGAAAGGAGGCCTATTGCTCTTTCACCCCAGACTCTAAAAATCAGTAAAACATAGTTCTGCTCTTGGCACACCTGGAACAAGGCTAGCTTCAATTAAATTTGCCTAGATTTAAATCAGTAGGCTCATGAGCACACTTTGCCCTTATGGTGTCTCTTCGGTTTGTTCCAAACGTTATGCAGAAAAATCTAGGAAAATACTGGGGGTGGGGGAGAACTGCATGCTGTGATGAAATTGATGCAAAGATATTATTAGAGATGGAGGTATCGTCCTACTTGAGAATCACTGCTTTCCACAAGCAGGTAACTCACTATTGAAGCCTGCTTGTAAATGAAAAACAGTATCAGAGGGCTGCCTGAGGTTCCTGGGAGACACCAGCCCCACAGAGGACAAAGAGCTCTGCTACATCTGATAATAGAGGGCAAACAACTGGAAGGATGAAGCTGCATTGGGACATCAGCAATGAAACAGATTTTCCCCATCAGAGAAGCTGAAGACAAGAAAACAGAACTATAAATGCTGTGAAATATGTGTAGCAGAGACTGAATTTCTAAGGCTATTTAAAACATGCACTGTTATTTTTTGTAGGGTTTCACCTGTTGCATCTGTGAACATGAGCATATCTTTCACTTCTGCAAGATTTATAAGCTTAATTTGGCTGCTTATGAAAGACCCATCGGCCCTGAACATCTCTGCAAGTAGCTCATGGTATCCACTCTGCTTAGCTAGAAGCACAAAGCACTTAGTGAAAAGCGTTACCCTTTCCAGTGTTTATGTTCAGCTCAAGCACATCTTAGCCCTTTTATTGTCTGTATGGTTAAGTCCTGCAGGTACCCTGTCAAATAAAAGACATACTGTTTATTATTCCAGTGTTAACAAAGTACTTGAGGGAAACAGTAATCTATTCTCTGTGGGGGGAAAAACCCAACCAAAGCAAGTATGGCAAGAATTGTCAGCTCCAATAGCAACAAGAGGATCTTTTAAATCTCAACCCACTGCAGAGGCCTCCCCATGCAAGCCTTGTGCAGGCAGTTGTACCCCTCTAGATGCATCTTAAACCACAGCTTTCAACTTGCTATGCTACTTTGCTCACTCTGCTGTTCTTGCATGACATTTCTTTGAAATCTGAACAATATTTCCTTTTATGAATTAATCACCTGCATGGTTATAAGTTCTGTTTTAGGGTGATAGTTCTGATTTTCTCAGGTAGGAAAAGGACTTAACATCAACCCAGAACACCTAACATCATAAATAATCAATTCCATACAATATCAACCCTGTTTTCTAAAATATTTAGGTTTTTTTTTTTTTTACCAGATATGTCTCTTGACACAATACGAGGTTTTAATAAATGGGAAAACACATATCTTAAAGAAACACACCCTGTCTCTGAGACACACACACAAAGAAAAAGCAAAGCATGTCTAGATCGAAAACAGCTACAAGGAATAAAGTCAACAAGGACAGTGTTTAAGTAATCAACATTCCCAGATAGGTGATGTCAAAATGGTAATTATCTTTCCAGAGCTGCCTGAAAATCTAAAGCAGGAGGAAATTGTCCAAAGAACGTATTGCACTGCTCTCGCCCTGTGAGGGTACAGAGTACATCTGGAATAATGTGCTCACAAAATGGTGTTCATCTTCCACAGCCCTCCAGAGCTCTATGGAAAGGGTGTAGGTGGTCCAAGGGGACACAATTACAAGTAAAAGAATAAAATTTAATCCTGTAACATTTGCAGTGTTTATCAGAACAAATTCCCCAGCAATGAGACACAGCTGACATAAGGAAGTGTCCTGAGGGAATCAATGGGCGCTCCATTAAAAGTTATGCTAGATAAAGCAGGCAGTGACACAACTTGGAAGGAAAAGTTTCCAAATGCTCTGATTTCTGCAACAGAGTGAAATGACAGAGACGCTGTTGGGCAGCAAAGTTCCAAAAATGCCTTTAGGTCTCTGGCTTGTTTAGGCTACCTCTTGGGGAGCAGTGCAAAAGAATTTCACTGTATGAAAGCAGCATCATTCAGCAGGTGTTATCTTAGGCACTTTGGAACAATGTTACCCTCTTGTATTTAGAGCTTAGGCCTTACCATTAATTATTTACATCTGCCCTGTCTTGGAGGGTGTTTTAGGATGCTGCTGCAGTACAGGCCACCCAGAGTACAGTTTGGGAGGCTATGGTTCAGTAAGAGAACACAGGACAGGCAGAATAAGGACAGGTACATGAAGATACTGAGCTTTCGAGGATCCATATTGAGGAATCTGAATGAAAGCAGCTTGATTTATGAAAACAAGAACATAAATATCAGACCCTCACAGTGAAAGGATTGCTTAAAGTATATAGCTTAGAATTATGGGTGGAAGGAATAGCTAAATCAGCATTTAACTGTTTGTAACACATTAGAACAGAAAAGCCTTCATTCTCAGCAAACACCAGGGCCAGAATATATTAGAGACAGTCCTTGCTGTCCAAATGCTCTTCAAATCTTAATAATTAACATTATTGATATATATTAGTTTTTAATACTAATATTTTAAGACTGCCGCACAGAGACCAATTTTACAGCTTTTATTTATTCATCAGTTTCCATCTTGAAACCACAGAGGTATCTATGCTGGAAAGTGAAAAATGGGGGAATCAACAGAGAAACATCTTAAAACAATGTTGTTTTGCAGCACCACGGGATTATTGCCCTTCTCTCCTCCTGTAATGAGAGATTTGACCTGTATTCCTTGGGCTGAAAAAGGACAAGTGACCCACGTGCCAAGAGGCCCAACTCTCTCGCCAGCAAGTGCCAATGCATTTTGCATTAGCACTTCTCACAAGGAGACCCTGAGTCCCAGTGCCAATGGGGCTAGGGGAGTGTGAAAAACCTCCAGAATATGCTTTCTCACAGCCTGACAGATAACTTGCCATGAAACCCAGACTGTCATGTCATCCAGGACATAATATCCCATATTATAATTCACAGGAATGAGTTGCTGCTCAAAGGTTACATAGACAATCCTTAAAACTTCTACTGAAAAGTTCTTTTTCTTAAGAACATAGGTTTGCTCTTCACACAGCCCATTCCCTAAGTCCACATAAAATATGGCTCGTTCAGATGTCTCTGAACAGCAAAGTTCAGCTGGTTTGAAAAATAGGTAAAAAAACCTACTTACTCAATATTTTCACTCTATGGAGTTTACTTTGCAAAAGAGCAGGTAAAGAGAAGAAAGCAGATGGAAGTGCTTTAAAATACAAATACTTTTTTAAAAAGGAAAGGGTAAATATGAAGGAAGTTATTTTATCTCTAAATGTCAAGTCCAAGATGCTCTGAGCAAGCAGTGGTTGGGGACAAAGCTAAAGTAGTAGGTTTCTCTTTAAAGAAATGCAGACCAAGTAGCAAAATATAGACTGAAAATTAAAGTGCAGGAAGACAAAAATGCTTAAATTATCCTGGGGAAGTCCATCTATCTATGTCTTGCCCATATTAGACAGGGCTTGCTGGAAAAGGGAAAACTGTAAAATTACCAGTAAGTTGCCCTACTGGAAGCACAACCTTATATTAGGAAAAAGGAGATTTTTGGCTGCTATAGCCCTATAAAGTTCCTTCAAGCAAGTAAGCCAAGCAGGAGAAAGGATTCAGCTTCTGCTGAACCATTTGCCTGCACCTGCAGCCTGATGGAGAATGGTGTTGAGTTTGCTGGTAGCGGTTAATATCTTGGTATTTAGAACTATCCTTGGCATTCTTGCTCAGCCTGGGGAGGCAGTATTATGTATCACAGACTGCATTTCAAAACAATGCAATGTCCTGGGTGGCAGCATCTGATTTCTATACACCCTCCTTAAAAAAAGGAAAAGGAAAAAAAGAAAAGAGAAAAAAAAGAGAAAAAAAGAGAGAGAAAAACTCTTCACTTGAAGTTGAGGAGAAAATTGTTTAAATTATTAAACGTAAAATACTCAGGGGGCAGCAGAGATCCTGGGAAATAGGGGAACGTGGAGACTGTGGCCTTCTGTGCCTTTGCATGGAAGGATTTGAAACCCTCTCTAGAAGGTCCAGGTGCAAATTACCGTTTCCACTCCTCATCCTTCCCTAACTCACCGACGCTCTATCTCAAATACAAATTTTGAGCACGGATCCAATGCCTTAAGCCCTTCCAAAGTCCTCTTGCCCAGTTGGCTCAGCACCTTTGGAATGAGGTGACTATCTCTGCAAAGATAGTCTCCAGTCTCATGATTTTGCACTTTTCAAATCTGTACCTCTACCTCCAATACTTCCCCAGACCCTACCCCAAAATCCTTTTTTAACTCAGTGCAAAGAAGCTACAACAAAAGCTTGCAGAATGCTGACCTAGAGCAAAATTCTTCACCTGATTCTGCACTTTGTAAACTTTACATTTTTTTCTACATGGCCTCTAATTTTGAGTTTCAAATAGAAACCTTGTAATGGCAGACAGCACCATTTTGTGGCCAGTTCAATGCAGATGGCCAGGATACTGTATCCATTTCCTCCCAGTATCTGTTTTGGCCAATTCTCATTTTTCTCTTCCCAGCAGAGGGGATGCCCAAGATTGGTTAAAGAGAGTTAGGCATCCAAGTCTCTGTTTTAGACTGCTAATGCACACTGCTTGCAATTTGCTTGCAAATCCCCAGGTTTAATCCAACAAGAAGATGTCATTTTAGCCTCTTTAGGTCTTTTTGCTGTTTATAAGTAAAGAAATCTCTCACACAGAATAAAACAGTGGGGGTTTCCAAGAGTAGTCTCTATTCAGGCAAAGTGGTAACTTTTTCCAGAACAATCTCGATTTTCTACTACCAAACTATGGGTCTCAGAATTATATTCTGCATTGCAGATTTCATATTTGTGGCCTGCAGTCACAGGAAACTTATCCTTCAAAAGTTAATTCAGTAGGACCGCAATATGGGACTTGCTGTTCAAAACAATAAGAAGAGAACATTTATTCTTTTCCTTACTTACCATCGCTAAAATAAAGAATAAAATTAAAAAAAAAAAAAAAAAAANCTTTATCTTCTGGAAATGTCACATTTGCTTTGTGTCCTTCAGAATCCATTGATTTCTCTCATCTTGCCCTGGAGTAATTGCCCAGACCTTTTCTGCCCATCTACACTTTCTCTACCACAACCTGAAGAAACAGCCACTATTAGCTGTCTCAGAGGTGCTAAAATAAAGAGACAATATTAATAACATAAAAAAACCCTGTAGAGCTTCTTCTATCCTTTTTCATTCTTACTTTTCAGGAGACAGAGCAGAGGAGGGATTTCCACAATGGTATTGTTTCAGCTTAGCATGAAAGAAATCCTTGATTCTTTATGTGTGCTTGGAAGCCTATAGTAATCATATTATTCCAGGGTCCTTATTGCTGGTTAATGGAATTCTTTTAATATTGACCCAAGTTTCTATTAAATAGATTTGCATTGATCTGGTGATGTATAGAGCTCAAGTAAGTCTATCTATGTGTAAGCAAATTAAAAGCCTTAAGCCTATACAGCCAAACTGTATAATCCCATGCTGAAAAATTGATCCTCTGATACTCTCCTGGGGACCTTTTTTTTTTTTTAGGTAGACACCTTCAATATCTTTGACAGAAAGAAAAATATCACAAATATTTCACATTCAACAAATACAGTCCAAAACCAACAGAAGAAATGTAATAATTAGAACCTGCACCTTGCATTGGGTAACACAGCACTGACAATTCAGCAGTTATAATGAATACATGAATTATGTTGAATACAATAAATTATGTTGCTACAGCATCTTTCATCATTGCTTTCTAGCCTGAGCATAGAGTTTGATATTTTTGAAGCAATATGTTTACCACAGCCCTGCTGTCACCAAATTCAATATTGGCATCACCCAGACCAAGACGAAATCAAATTGGTCTCAGTGTGCCTTTTCCCTGTCCTGGAATAAAATCATCAAACACGTAGCTCTCAAAACTATAAATATTTATTAGTAAATAACACTGTCCTCCTGTTGTATATGTGCAGTCGTATTGAAGATGCACCCATGAAACCTGTGGTAATAGCAATAAGATCTATAAATCTGCATGAGAACCAGTCTCCAGCCACCACCATGGGTGTTCACAGCCACTGAATGTGAGGATGGGCACAGGGGAGTGAGCAGCAGCAGCTCAGATGGGTGGTTTTCCAATGCACCATGCTCCAGGGTGGCTTATCCTACCTCTAGCAAGAACTGCATGCACTTTGAAGTCTCTCCTCTAAGAGAAGGCACCAGTACTGTTCCTCCTTTCTCTCCCATCATGTTCATTAATTATATTCATTAATTAACCAGGATATAATCCATCTTCACTATCAGACCAGTGGGTTCAGAAAGCACCCAAGGAGCAGGAAGACACACATGCATATACACCCAAATAAGTGAGTGGGATGTCTTCAACCTTGTTTCCATATGAAATTAGACTAAAATGATCATAAAGCCTAATTCAGTTTCTCAGTTCCTTTTTCACATATATTTTGACCCTCCAGCAAAACTGCACTAGAGGTAATCTTTGTCTAATATATGACAGGCTACTAGCACAACTCCCGAAAACCACAACCATATCTAAGGTGTCCAACTGCATAGAAAGATTAACCCACATTTTGGAAACCCAGACAGAGCACCTATAATTTGGAGGCCATTCTTACATCACCCAGTTAATATGTGCATATACCTCTGCTGTGCGTTTATAGCATGTGAGCAGAGAGGGAGTAAAAAAGCCCCACTGCCAAAAACAGTGGTCAGGATGGCAGAGTTCATGCAGTGTTTTTAATGGGGATGAAGGAGGAGCACTGTTTCAATGTTTACCTTACTGAGTGGGATCTGTTCAAGAAAAGGTAGGTAGTAAGTAAAAGAACACCTTTTCAGAAATGTTAATTAACTAATCAAACACTGATCAACAACCTTTAAAACCTCCCCCTTATAAGCATGAACAACTACAGCTTTGCAAATTGAAGTAGGTCTTGGTAGATGTGAAGATTTTCTGACTGAAGAGCCATATCTGCTGTTAACCTGTGTGCAAGCACTTCCATCACTCATTATCAATATCCACAAGAGCATATCTACAAAACCAGATATTTTTAGTTTAGTTGCATGCCATGAACCTTCCATGTATTTCAAGAAGTGTTTTAATACTTGTTATTCTGGTTTGCACTAGGCTGAGACCCAACCTAGCCTCCATTTTGTGCATGCAACCTTTCTGCTGGAGGAGTTTTGAATGCCAGGCCAGGAGTGGTTTTCTTTAGATGGACTTTCCACACACTTCAGTAGGAGTAGTGCAACACCTTGCTTTCATAATGAAGTTGCGTGCTTACTTCTCCATGATTTCTCAGACACACACAATTATAAAGCGCTAAAACAATTTTCCTGTGGCTCAGCTGCATGAATTTTCTTTGGGGTGACAAGAGTGAAAGCCTCCACATCATCATCAGCTATAGATAGTTAGCAGAATGAATAGATCCCTGCATCAAAGGAAACCCACTGGCTACCAGGACCTCAGTGCTGCATTATAACTATCTTAAAATCAGTGAAAACTTAACGGGATGTTAAAGAAAAGTTACCGCCATGGGTTCCTATAAGTCATTTTATCACAAAAGCAGTAAATTCCTGTCTGCACAGAGAAAAGGATGCTTGCCTCTTACTCCCTACTAATGGTAGGCATCACCTCCTATGTGGTTACCTGCAGGATTTCAGGGAGTGTAGGATGCAAACAACATTTCTTTCTCCAGGTGCAGAAGTCAAACTGAAAACAAAGGCTAGTAGTATGCCCTGACCCTTTTGCAAGATGAAGGGCTATCTCAGCTGGCTGTGCAGCCCCCCAGGGCTGGGCCATTCTCCCAAATCCTGTCTACCTCAATCTTCTGCCCCAGCCCTGAGCTGGAAGGTGACCTGCAGGAAACTCACAAAAAGCCATTACTGTGTTGTCAGCTCAGAAAACCACAACAGGGCCAGGCAGGGGAGGAAAAAGCCTGGAGAGGAAATCAAGGAAATTCACTTTGGCAGAAACTAGCAAAGCCTTTTTCTGAATGTTAACTATCTAATTTAATGAAGTCTAGAGATCAGTAGAGACAATTGTCACTGCCAGCTTTGATGCCAATCACAACTCTGGAATATGAGCCAGTGAATACATCCACCATACAAAGGAGAAAACGAAAACAAGTCAAGGATTTGACCCTTTGCTCTCATGATCCTTTAAGAAGAAATATCACCTTTCAAAACTATGGGGAAAAATCTTCCCAGTCAGAACAAGTCAGCAAGGAAAAGGAAAGAGAAATCACAAGGCAAAAGACTACGGAATTGTAATTCCTCTCTGTCAGTCTGTGGTGCCTTTAGGGCTGTCGGCAGGAACACTTGTGGGCTGAAAACCTCTATGTGGGCTGGAAAATTAAGGAAGATTTCTCTAATCCCTATCAGGGAAGCAGGCCTGAACGTTTTCCTTGTGGGCAGCTGTACATCTGCTGTGCTTTCATGGGAGTCCACAGCCGGGACATACTTCTGTTCCAGTGGCTTCCCAGTATCCTCAGCTTCATCACTCCCTTCACCTTATTCTTGAGAAGGCGTATGGTGAAGGAGATGTTTTGCATCTCTGCTAAATATATACAAACAAACTTCAAACATCTGTGCATCAAAGGCACAGCTAAGCAAATTAATATAGTCTGATTTCTTTCAAGCAGGTTTTTCTATAGAGACTTTCAATGGAGGAAAATTAGAACCATTAGATTTGGAAAAGACCTGCAAGATCAAGTCCAACCCTTGAATATCATCATGCCACTAAACCATATCAAAAAATGACACATATACTCATTTTTTAACACTTCCAGGGATGGTTAATTCCCACTTTTCTTCCTGAAAATCTGTAGATCTATAGTTCTTGCTCTTATTGCTAAACATGTGTTAACATATCATTCTGGACAATCTACTCCTTCCCAAGCTGAAGGACTGAACTCTTTCCTCTCTCATTCTCTTGAGTCACCCTTCCTTCTCTGAAAATGAGCTCTGGGAAAGCTCTGTAAGGGAGAACAGCATTTTATCCCCCCTCTTCCTATCCCCTATTCCTAAAAGATTTGGAATTTTAAGTGTGCTCATTTCTTGCTTTACATGACTTTTGCATATCTACATCCTCCTCAGAGTGGTCACACCATGAAAAATTCTGATGGTACTAAAAATTCCCTTAGTGTGACACCATACAATCTAAGAGGTTTGCATTATATTTCTACCAAGCATACAAACACAGAGGGGGATCTGGGGATGGATTTCCCTGAGGGTACAGTTCTTACCTTGTACTCAGTTAGTTTTGGAGGAATGCTGTCCTTATGCAGAAGCATCCAGCCTCTCTCCTGAATGCGTGAGAAATACGAGATCCTAAGTTCTTCTGTTTGACTTTCCCTTGCCTTATTCTCTGTCTTTTCACCCAAGTTGCAGACCTGAAAACCAAACCATATGATCAGAAGAATATGACCACATGGAGACCTATGGAGAACTCACAACTGCACTGTGCAAAATGACCCATTTCCAACCTTCATCCACCAACCATCATGTGTCTCATTTGAGCAATGCTGATGGCAGTCACCAAACTACACCAAAACTTGCCACACGCCGAATAGCAACAGACTTTGGCAGACATAATCCCACACAGGCCAGTCATATATTTTCCACAAAAGCTATACAAGGAATGCCCCAATCCTGGCAGAATTTACGAGGTTTTAGGACAATGCACTGAAAACTATACTTTAACATTTGGTCAGCCCTGAAGCTGTCAAGCAGTTGGACTAGATGGGCATTACAGGTCCCTTTTGGCTGAACTATATTATTATCTCCTCCTTTCCTTAGAAGTACACACCAAGGCACACACACTGATGCACTAGGTACAGCTGCTGGCATTCCTCGTGCCTCTTCTGCCATTCAGCTCCCAGGGATTAACCTCGTGGTACTCCTTGCTACTTAGGCCATGGCAGAAAACAACCCTGCAGCCCAGGGGCCAGCCCTATTAGCTCTTCCCTCTCTGCAGACCAGGGGTAATTTCCATGAGACCATGCAGTGAGGACTGGGGACACAAACTCAGTTTTGGGGGATACAAGGGGTGGTTTCTGCAACCACAGCCCGGATGAAAGCCAAAGACTAACCAGAGCCATGGGTTGGGCTGGCCGGTGCCAAAAGACCGCCATGGAAACAACAGAGGGTTTGAAAAACCAGTAAGTGGAAGTTACACTGGTATGGTGGAAAGTTTGGTGATTTTCAGATCTAGAACATTCAGATCTGTGCCCACAGCAGAGCCAGGCAAGCAACAACTCTTCCAAATGGCAAAAAATTGCCCATTTCTGCTATCATTGTCATACTCCCTTTCCCCACTGAAACCAAGCTGCATAGATCTTCTGTTAAACACACCAATTTGTTGTGTTTATATGGGATACAAAATGCATTTCAGCCAAAGGGTAAAACTTGCACAGCTCACTAGTGCCCCTGACCTTTTGCAGAGGAGAGGGGGAGCAGAGTTCAGCTGGATGGGACTACACCAATTACCTAGTCCAAATTCCTGATGACAAGTTGAGGGCATCATCCAACTGCCTCTTAAACACCAACAGATTTGGGGCATTGACACTCTCTCCAGGAAGCCTGCACGAGGGTTTGCCACCCTCTCAATAGATATTTTTTTTCCTGTCAACTCAAAATCTTCCCTGATGGAGGGAGATTTGAACCTGAGGTTGGCCCTCAGCCTTCTTCTCACCAAATTAGACAAACCCTGTCCTCAGCCACTCTTCACAGGGCATGTCTTCCAGCCCTCTCACATCTTTGGTACCCTCTCCTGAATGCATCCAAGGACCTTCACATCCTTCTTAAGTGATGGGGCTTGGAACTGCACGCAAATACTCAAGGTGAGGCTGCACCAGTGTTAAACACAGTGAAATAATCCCCTCTTTGGGCCAGTTGGTTATGTTTGATGCATTCCAGGATGAGGTTTGCCCTCCTGGCTGCCAGGGCACACACTGCTGGCTCCTACTGAGCCTCCTGTCGGCCAGCACCCGCAGCCCTCTTTCTGTGGGGTTGCTCTCCAGCCACTTCTTACCAAATTTGGATTTTTGTCCAGTATTACTCCATGTCAGATGCAGAATCCAGCACATGTTCTTGTACAGGTTTACACCACTGATGATTTGCCAATGCTCCAATCTATCCCGATCCCTCTGCAAGGGCTCTTGCCCTTGAGAGAGTCAACACTCTGGTGACTGGCTGCCAGACATTTATAGCCCCAGTCATTTCAACCCTTTGAGAGCTCTGCCCTCCAGTCAGTTCTTCACACACTGTAATGTCTCCCTGTTCATCTTGCACAACAAGTTGTCCAGAAGGATGCTGTGATGGACA
This sequence comes from Nicator chloris, assembly GCA_013400495.1. Lineage (NCBI taxonomy): Eukaryota > Metazoa > Chordata > Aves > Passeriformes > Pycnonotidae > Nicator > Nicator chloris. The sequence continues at coordinate 60,510 of WAAE01009149.1, forward strand.
GTATAAAAAGAGTTACCTAAAATCCAGAAAAACTACATCCACTGCTGTCCCTTCAACCACTAGGCAGGTGACCTAATCACAGAAGGATATTAAAATAATTAAATGAGACTTTCCCCTTGTGAACCAATGTTGACTGTGTCTGATGATTGCATTTTTCTTTAAATGTCTTTCAGCAGCACACAATATGATGGCCTCCATCATTTTTCCAGGAACTGAGGTTAGACTAACAGTCTGGTGTTTCCTGGGTTTTTCCTCATGCCCTTTTTCTAGGCTGTAGTAACACTGGCTGGATTCCTGTCAGCAGGAATCTTCCCAGACTCCCAATATGTTTGGTAAAATGATTGAGAGGTTCCTGCCATAACATCCACTAACTCCACTACTCTGGAATGAAGCCATTAAAACTCCATGGACTCGTAAACATTCAGCTGATACCGCTGGTCTCCTACAAGTTCATTATCCACAAAAGGAAAGTCACTGCTTCCATACTCAAGTTCCTCTGGCTCAGGGGACCAGGCAGCCCAAGGTCTATCAGTATTATTAGAGACTGAGACAATTGAAAGCATTGAACATCTTTGCTTTTTCTTTATGCCTATTAGTCAGGTGCCCATCTTCAACAAGACTCTTGCCTGAGCAACAGATGATAGGCACCATGATGCCTGCCTTGCCTTCTCTGTCCCTCATCCTCACCCAGAGGCTGTCAATCACATCATCCCTAACATTAAGGGCTGTGCCCTTACAGACATTGCAACTCCTACAGTATTGTCTGACTCTCCTGAAGAGCCCAAAGCTCTTCATCCCATTTGCCTACCTCCTTTTCTGGGAAGATTCTCAGGTCTTACCTAAAATCCTGGTAAATCTCTTTTCCCTTTAGGATTTAGCATTTTGAGTACTGAAAGAGCAATATTATTCTTCTCATTTTGTACATTGATGCTAAAATTGGTACTTACATTCAGACCATGTAAAAAAGGGCATTTATACCATATACATTTATTTCATTGTGGTGATGTCAGAAGGAAAAAAAGTGGATTGTTTCCCCTGTATAAACTCCACAGAGACATAGAGACCAAGCTATTATGGTGAGGTCTACTTGGAATGATTGTTTTCTGGATTGTTTTCTGCTCTTTACTCTATTTTTTCCTTGCACTTTAATAGTCCTCTCCCTCCTTTGGCACAGGAAAACACCTGTTTTTAAGACATGTCCTTTCAGAACTCAAGTCTGTGTGAAGGAAAAGTTAAAAGTTTTACCTCTTTCATCTCAGGAATAAGGATCTGTGTTAAGACTTAGATCCCTCAAATTTGTTGTCCTGTTACATGCATGCTTTCCAAACTTCGGTGATGAGAGCCCAAAACTCAGCATTGTGCCCCACTGAGGCGTGGAAATCTCCTTGGCATTTTTTCCACTCGTCTCTCTAAGCTGACCCACTGAGCCATTTGGTAGTGACTGCCTGGGTCATATCACCTGCATGTTGTGGATCACAGAAGCCACCAGTCTATGAGAGGAACAGAACTTTATCAAAGCAGAATTGGTGGGGTTTTTTTTCCATTGGTTGCATTCAAATCCTATATACATTTCTTTACCTCCAAAGAACCAGAGGTATCTTGGATCAAGGGCAATTCTCCATATGAGAAGGCTCTCAATAAGAAAGTTTCTTATCTTAAAGAGATAATTGATGAAATATATACTATTAGAATACCCATCAGCACTGCCAGATGTCAGTCATTTCCATTATAACTCAGAGTACTGAAAATAAACTGGAATTAGGCTGTTATGTCCCTTGTATTGAAGCCAGCTCTAGCACAGAATGTATCAACTCATGTACACTAACTATTTTCTTAACTGAATTTGATCTCAACATACTCAAATGAACAGAGTTGAAAGGATGGTGAATACAAACAGAACTAGAAAAATAGTAGCTTTAAAGGTGGGGAAAAAATTGTTCTGGCTATTCATATCCTCAAGAAATATCTGTTCAAGCTAGCCAGATTCACATCACACATGTTTTGGATTGCATGAACCTGTCTTACAAATAGTGCTTCTTATATTTTAGGTTGGCAGGATGAAGACCAAGGGGAGATAAGTCTCTCTGTAATGACAGCAGAACAGTATGTGCTGGAAGAGAGGAAGCTGAGGTATATCTGTTGGGTTAGTATATAAAACCCAGCTTTGTAAAGTTGCAGTGAGATTTACATACATTTACTTCAGAAATTACGACAGTAGAGAGTTTCTGGATCACTGATGATGTCATAGTTGAATGTGGCAATTTTGGTCTTTCAGAGTCTTGCCGAGGGCAATCTAGAGAGCAGGTAGGTTTGCTGCTATCCCTACTGCCGTTGGAAAGCCATGCCAGAACACCTTCACCTTCAATATCCACTTTCCAGCCAAACTCTTTTATGTTCAGCTGTTCTCAATTTTATTTTAGGCTAAACAAAAATTCTTCCTCATTGCTCTTTGTTCCTCTCATGTACACAGACAGTAATTACAGCCTCTTCACAGATGTCTTTTTGCTAGACCCCGTAAATGCTGTTCTTGCAGTCCCCTCTCCAAAGGTTTTTATTTGCCTGGGCACACTATCTGTCCCGTCCTCCTGTGCTCATGGGTGTCTAGGGCCGTGTGCAATACTTCCTATGAAGTTGCACTGGGGCTTTGCCCAGGATATTGCTCTTACTTACTCTGCAGGAAATGGATCACCTGATGTGAACCTAAGCTGTATTTCTCTGTATTTTCTGTTTTCACAGACTACCACATGAGTATTCATAAGTAATCCTGTCTGTCATTAATTGTCTCTATTATATGTCCTTTGCATCACATTTCAGGAGCGTTTTCAGGCACCAGGAAAGGCAAGTTCTGGAACAGACTCAACTCCTACAATGGGGTAGGAAGCAAAAATCCTAACTAGTTTTAAAACTCAGCCTGATAAATGAAGAGGAATATATGATGTGACTGCCTGAAATATCAGGAGTCTGGACCTCATGATCCATAAGGACCTTCCCTATCCCAAGTCCAGAATTACTAAATATAATATACGATAAAGCCACTGAAAATCTCTAGCTAATCACTCACATGCCAATAGCATTTTAGGTAAAATTTTGAAAAGCAAGAACAAGATGAGTACCTAAACCCTTCAACCCCTATAGAAATCTCAAGATGCTTATTTCTATTTCCAGTATTGGCTACAGAACTACATTCACACAGAAAGTTCTTGTTTCCTGGCATTCGTACACTGAATGAGCATGACAGAAAGTCTGACAAAAAAAAGGAGTATGTTTTAAACACCCAGAAACTAGAAGAAAGGACATATTAAAAATTCTGTAGAGTTGCAAAAGCCAGAAACTGATCTCAACACCCCCAATCCTCCCTGCAACACCTAATTTGTGTGAACATCTCCTTTCCTGTGTAGTGCATCGACTGTTTAGTGAGTCAGAGAAGACTGAATCAGGAGACACATTTTCCATTGAGAATGGAAACCACTGAAACCACTTGGCTCCAAGGTAGTCAATCTCCGTTGCATAAAGCAGACATAGAAAACAAGAAGAGTCTTAGGAAGTTGTGTCCTGTATTCCCATTTTTCCTGCTATTCCTCAGTTGTCTCATTATTCCATTGGAATAACATAGATACTATAATGAAAGCATCATTTAGGACTGCACTTTCTAAAAAGCCTATGTAAGTGCTCAAACAATATTTGAGAAGTAAGGGATATATGACTCGCTCCAGTGAAGATACTGAAAAAATTAATTATAACATGAAATTCAGAAATTAAGTATTTGAACCCCTTCTTGAGGCAAGCAGGACTGAGATGCCCAGATCACACCTATATATGCACCAGCAATATGAGGCTGTCCAAGAAATAAAGAATTTCCATGGCAGCCATGGGGTTACAATAAGCAGGATGGCAATCCAAAGACACAGTATGAATATTACAGACCTAAAATCAAATCTCTCCTCTGACTGAGGCAGTATTTGTGCCCCACCACAGCATACCTCACCCCAGAGCTTCCCAGGTACCCCAAAAGGGGACATTTCCTTTCTTCAGATGTTCAGTTTAATAAAAAAATCCTAATTTTTCAATAGAAAAATATAAGACCAAACCTTGACCCCTGCAATAAGGATGGTCTGTGTATTATCCAGCAAGCAGTTTGGCATGGTGCTTATATTTCTTGGTACATATGATCCCAAATTACTCCTTAAAACAGGACTTGAATGTTTTTGACAATTCTGTCCTTTTTTAGCTACTTAAAAGATTTTTTAATTCAACTAAAAGTCTTTACTTATTGTGGCAGTGAGTTCCACAGATTAACTATATGTGACATAAAAGGGCATTTTCTTTACCATTTTTAAATTTATTGCCTTTTAATTTAATTAGGTATCCTCCTGTGTCTCTTTCATAAGACAGGATAAATAGAAGCACCTGCTGACCTTCTTTATGCCATACATTATTTTATATACCTTTGTCATGTCACTTCTTATTAGTCTCTTTACTAAACTAAATAGCTGGAATCTTTTTAATCTCTCCTATTATAAGATACTTTCCAACCTGTAATCATTTGCTTTGCCCTTTCTGAAAAGTTCTTGGATATTCAGATCTCTCTAGGCAATCATTTAAAAGTAACATGTAATTTACAATAATTTAATCTTTAGTAAGTCTTACACTGTTTACACAACTAGGTTCCTTCTCTGATCTATCCCTTCTATACTGGTGCAGATTTATCAGGAAAACAATGCCTCTAGGAATGGTCTTTGTTGGCAGCAATATTTGCAAACATGATAGACTAAGCTCAGCCTCAAATGGTTTATGTATTTGGGGCAATTCTTCAGGGTGTACCCCAGCTCAGGCCTGGTTTTACATTCACAATTAGTTTGAGAGTGTAGTCAAATCCATCCCACACGCACCTCTGCAATGCTGTTGCCCAGAGTGTACTTCAGGTGACCTTACTAGACCTTCATGCAGCACGTTCTGCCAAGTTTCTTCTCAATGAGTGCAGGCTGGTGAGTTCATTTCCTCTTCATGGAGGTGAGCCCCAGCCAGCAGCTTGCGACGGGAAGTCCCAGCACTCGGCACAAGCAACTGACCCTGCACTCCCAGCTCAGGTTCCTGCTGTTGATGGAAACTAGAAGAGATAATGTCCAGCTTCAATATCTCTGATCAATCACATTTGCTAAACAGAGAGAAATTTGTGCAAGGATTGAATGGATGTCTCAATATACCATTAGTGACAAAATGCCATGTACAGTTCAGGTGCTTGAGAGTTGTCAGAGCTTTCTCATCTCTTCCAAATATTTTTTGGTTCACGGTATCATTTTTAGCAGGCAGGCAGGCAGGCAGACTAGGTGAGTTGCTAGCTCCACTGTAGGATAATCGTTTAACCACCAGCACACAGCAGGACAAAACAAAGGTGTTCTCTGATGTAGTTCAACAGTGCCATTAGGAGGAATTAACGCCAGGTATTATAACCCCTTATCTTCATCTAGGTAGCATTCATTCTGCACCCCAGAAAGGTCTCACTGCTATCATTACATTTGGTTTAGGGTTCAGACTCTATTCTTGAATATCAAGATTTAAACATTACAATCCCTCTGTCCATTTGACTCACAAAGACAATTCCTCCTCAATTGCCTTCCTTACACCTCCCCAACAGCGGCCTGCCTTCTCAGGGCCTAATAGTTGTGCCACACCACAGCACCCAAGCTGCTGGAGAGAGGAACTCCATCATTTCAATAAATATTTAAGCTTTGCTAACAGTGAGCAGTCACAATGCCTGTTCATCCCACCCCAACAGCTTCTGCTCTGCAGGTGCTAGAAAGAAAATGAGAGAAAATGTTCCCTCTTCTTTTTTTGAATAGAAAGATATTCTTTTTCCACACACACTAAAAGCTGAAAACTCTGGTTTTACTTCAGTTGCCTAACCTCAGGCACCCTAATATCATTGGACATGCCATAGGTAGTGGCAAAACCCACGGCAGATTGGGAGATGCAACACAGAAACTACGACAGATCCTCATCCTTCTGAGCAGCACATTGACACCAGCTGCTGCAGCCCAGAGCAGTTCAAGCAGCAGTTATTAGGCACTACATTGAGCCTTTGCTCTTAAATATAAGTCCTAAATCAAGCACCAAAATATGTATTTTGTGGAAAGTGACTGACTATTCACAACCCAGCTGTCTTCAAACCCGGCATGTTAAAGAGCATCTGATCCCAATGACTGCTTTCTGAACACAACACCCATTGGAACAGGAAAATAAAGAAACAGCTCAATCTCACTTGCATGATGTTTCTAAAGTGAGAGCACTCCCGAAATTGTGTAGGAAAACAGAGCCATCTACAGGGGAAACTGTTCTTGTTTGGCAAGAAGAGAGATCTGATGAAGCAATGCATGACTCTGTGCAGCCAACACAGGGGCAGGACCAGACAAGCGCTGTGTTGCCAGCAGAGTGGTGAAGGTTACACAAATATATTCTGTATAATACAAGTTTTTTGAATCAGGTCTCTTAGGCTCTCTTCTTTCATAGTTTTTAGCAAATCATTTCCATCAGCATCCAAGCAAAGCTACAACTAACTTAGTTTCTCAGTGACTACGTCCTCACATTCCAGTTACTAGTAATTGCTGGAAGACACTTTAACTGGTACACACCTTGCACACCTACCCAGGAGACAGGCTACAAGACAAAACAGGCTACTAGACAAAACTGGTCCTTTCTGTCAGCACCCTGCCCCTCAGCTACCTGAGCATGCCTTTGCTATGTCAGAGACATCTGAGCTGTACCTAACATATCTGGCTACAGAAGATGTAAAACAACTTATCCTTCCTGCTAAACAATGGAAAATAGAAATGACTGGCACTTTTTTTGGTATTAATGGTGTGCTTTCAGTTCCCTGCTTGTGACAAAAGCAACCAGTAGCTACAAATTTGAAGTCTCACCAACACCACAGGAAATAGCTCCTTATTGCCTTTTTGCCTCCATGGAAAAATCTCTTGGGGCTGAAATCTTCTGAACTGATCTTCTTATTGTTTGACAGGCCCACTACATGTCTGCAACCAGAGAGATAGAAAGGAAGGAAGAGTTAGTTGAAAACAGTGCATGATTGGCTCAGGGTATCTGGAAGACTTAAAAAACTGTAGCAAAGCAGCTGCTTAAAATGTTGTATTAGGAAATGCAAGATCTTCAGTGTCGGGGGTTGCTACAACTTTGGGAAAGAGCTCTAAGACTTTCCTCATGGCCAGATGATAAAAAATGGGGTTTTTAATGTTAACACAGGAACCTCCACACTTAGCTGGATTAAGCCAATTAAAATGGCACAAAATCAATCTTTCTTTAAATACTTAAAAGCAGAGCAAAAATTAGGTTGAGCAAACCCACCCTAATTGATTTCCATTTCTGTAATGACTGATTTATGTGATATATAAAGTTCAGTTTCATATCTAGTTGGACTTCTAAATGTTTGTATGTTCTTACTTATTCAATCGTTCTCTTGTAGGATTATTATTTTAAACTCATCCAGACTTGAGCTTTTTGAGTTATTAGAAAAAAATTATACAGACTTACCTTTGGCAGAATTTAATAATAGTTTTAATTCAATTAAACCTAATTTAATTACTTCAAATGCATCCTGCAATTTTATAGGTACTGACTGAGCTGTACAGTCAATGGAACAAAGTCATCAGTGTAACAGTATAGCTTTGAGTTTTAATATTGTTGATATAGGTCATAATATAGGAAACTAGGACTTTTGTGGGTAGAAAAGATTTCCTTTGGCCTAGACAGTCTCATTTCTGTGTCAAAAAGAACAATGGTTGTGGTGCCTTGTACTTTACAGCTTCCGTCTGGTTCAGATATCACCCATGGAGATACCAAGCAATGACCCCTCATGAGCTGGCTGTTGACTTCAGTGGGAGCTGGATGGTGTGGGAAGGTAAGAAAGGAGTATCATGTATATGAGTTGTCTGGAACCCTACTAACACAGGACAACTTGGGCCTACCACTCTCCCTGGCCAATTATATCTGAAGACAAAACTAATGCAAGATATTTTGAAACATTTTTGAAGATATTTCACTGCTCTTTCTTCTGTTTTAACAATGAGTTTAAACGAAAAACACATGGCAATCAATTAGGCACAGACTGTAAGCTCTCCCAGACAAGGGCTGCTCTTTTTGTGTATACATACAGAGTGAGATACATTTCTGTTAATTTTAACTATCCAGGAGCTGTGTCTACTCCAAAGCAATTGCCCAGGCATCTGCTGAAGTCTTTGCAGAGAGTCCTTGCTAAGCAATCCACCCCATCTATCTTTGATGACACATGCTTTAGGACTATGGAAAAGTTTTGCTTTGCCTCACATTTATTCTTTTCCTCATACAAGTAAAAATACAGTTTTAATCCCATCTCTTTGCTTTGCCACTCACTCAGCCCCAGCCACGCAGAGTCTCAGTAGGTGGAGGGCAGAGGATCTCCCCTGTCAGGACGGCACTCTTGAATTCCTGCTATTACCCTCTTGGTTAAAACCAGTCCTGAAGAGGAGAGAGGGAAAAGAGGGAAGTGGGAAGAGAGTCTCTGGGACTAACAAAAAAGGGAGCAAGTTGTGGAGGAAGAACACTGCAAGCAAGGAAAGTAGAGATGTTAGAAGCAAGCAAGGATCCTTAAAAGAGGAATATTTTCCCTGGAAAAAGAAGGAGATATTTTGTGGAAATATGGTGCAAAGTCAGGTCTTACATTTATTTAATTTATTGTGGTTAAACAATAAAAAGCCATGGCTGAAAGAAGAGCACTTAAGTAAAGTTTGGCAAATGGGTTCATCACTGAGCTTTTTACACATACATTTAAGTCCTTTTTGTTCCTGTTCGCTGATAAAAGAGAGCTGCAGCTATTTTAGTCACCATAATATTATTTCATGCCCAGAAATCTCCACTGAAGAAAAGGTCAGTTGGCTTCTAAAGGCACAAATGAGTGAAAGAAGTCAATAAAGCAATATTAAATACCAACAGCTGTTTCACTTAGTATCCTAAACTTGGTTAAAGCATTCAACTTCTCTTGACTGTTACTTTTTTCCTAAAGTGATAAATATAAACCTAACTTAAATTTCTCCTTTTTTATAGGATGTTGTGTCATTTTCAGCTCACTGTAAAATATTTATGCAGGGAGAAACTCACAGTAGACAAGCTTGATACTTGATTCTGAATTTCTGCAAGAAGAATACATAACTCCAGGTAATGGGAAGATTAAACAAGTATGTGGTTAACCATCTAAATTAGAAAATAAAAAGGAAAAACATATAAATAGAAGTTAATCACAAGGCACATTGTCTTCATAAGAACGTAAGTGTACATTTGGGATAAGTGCAGAAAAGGGACTTGTCTCAAAGATACTTTCTAGTAAGAGGAGGAGAGGAAACAAGTAATCTAAGGAATTATCTGCACCAGATAAAAGCTCTTGGATAAACTCCCATGCCTATTAACAGCTCATCTCCAAGAAAACATAGTTGAACCCACAGATAGGGCAAAAATATGTGTTTACCTCATATAAAATTTTCTCCCAGGCTCTTCCAGTAAGAGTAGAAGTAGATGAGGAAATCTGTGGGGAAGAGATCTGCAGGGCTTCCTGTCTTCCACCCTAAACCGCAATTCTTCCTTCTGCCCTGAGCTCTGCAAGCCCAAGTCGTGCTCTCCACATTCATGCTTTGCGTAAAAGCGGGGAGGGGGGGGAATTAGCTCACAGTGTACCTAGGGAAGGTTGTCAGTGCTGGGGGAAGAAACTGGGAAACATTTTCTGCTTCTCCATGACTGGCCTGCATAATGGCTCGCTCTGGCTCAGAGTCTCAGGTTTTCCAAAATGCCTGACGAGCTCTTCGGTCCAACATGCAAATCTAACTTTCATTGCTGGTGATTCCACTGCCCAGCCCTGAGGAGACACCTCTACGTTGCAGCCTGAGCTCACGTCTCTCTCCATACACCTCAAATTTGTTGCAAGCTTGGCAGGACTGCCACAGATTTTCACTGGCCCTTTGTGGGGGAAAGAGAGGAAGAGAAGTCATAAAGGCATGAGAGGAGGTTTTTCCATGAGTTCTCTCAACTGGATTCGCCTCTTCTGAGTACATTAATGCAAAGTAGCACAGTAAGGATCTAGGCATACAGTGTTTGCCTACCAGGCACTCTTCTTACCACAGCAATCACTGTGCTCAGCTGGCATCCACAAAGCCAAGTACTACAGGGACAAATGCTGATTGCTAAGAGTACTTAAAAGGACAGCAATCCAGCTGGGATGAACAAGTACAGCTTTCACAAAGTATGTGAGCCTGTCTGGATGCAGCACTTCATAATTTTAGTGCTACAGCTTAGGTCAGCTTTGGGATGGGGAGATGCACTACCCTACCACCTTGTCCCACTGAGCAGCAGGGCGAGCAGCAGCAATCCAGCACTTATTTCACAGTCAAGTAGTGCCTGCTAGCCAGGATGGGAATTTCACATTTAGTTTAAGGTTTGATTCCTATGACTTCAATAACAGGTTTATGGCACAACATTGCCTTTAGGGTTTTCTTTGTGTTTCTCTGGTGCCTTGAATCAAATACTCACTTCAGCAAAGTGGGAGAATTAATCACCTATTGGTATCAAATGAGTCTGCATGGAACCCCTAAATGCCACTTCTGTGACTAAGTTACAGCAGCTCCTAAGAGTAAAATGAAATAACACCAGTGCCTGTGCATGCAAACAACAATTCTTGACGTATTTTAACTGGTCTGTCTTTCTGATCAAAGAAGTTTCCTGAAATTTTTTTTTGGTGTCATGGGTAGAGATCAACCCTGTGTTGTAGTATACTTTGGTATTGACCTATCAAAAAGTCACTTTTTTTTGTTCCAATATAAATATTGGTTCCTGCTCAGGGTACAAGAGAAAAAGAAAAAAAAATTCCAGTGGAAATCATGGACTTTGATGGTCTATGGACATATGTAACTCCTAAACACTAGATCTCATTCAATTAGTCACATTGTTCTCTAAGGAAAACATACTACTTCGAGGAGCACCCTAAAGGCAACTCAGGCTTTATGTGTTTGCCTCCAGTGAGTATAGTCTTAATTTATACAGAAAGTCATGCTTTTTGTTGATCAGATATATAAATCATAATTAGATCAGACTACATAACAACATGAATTCAAATCACAGTTGATACATTCAAATCACAGCACCACTTCTGCCTGTTGAGACTTCAGGCCAGAGCTTCTCTGCCCCATTTTTTTCGTAGTTTGCTCTCAGAGTTTATTGAAACATCAACATTTCTGGAGAGCACCAAGGAAAAAATACTGTATTTCTAGACAGTTACTCGTTTGCCAGTATACTAGGAGTTTATATTGATTTTCTGTCCTCAGCTGCTAATGTGGTGCACTTCTATCTAGTTTTCTCCTCACAGGTCACTGAGATTTATGGCTGACCCGAAGGAGATGAAACCAGACTGCTGAATCGCCACTGCTAGAGGCCACCTGCTGCTGACTGACACTGGGTCACACACATGTCCCTGAACACTTCAGACCACACCAAAAAAAAGCTCCACTGGATATTTTGCTCCTTGTGTGGGAAAGCTTGGATTATTCTTCCCATATTTACTAGCCAGCTAATTCACTTCCTCCCCTCCCCTGCTCCCTCTAATGAAATTTTAACTTAACTGTTACATAAAATGCAGTGCATCTGAACAAACGATCTGCTTGAGAAAAGGCAGGGCCTTCACCAAAACATTACTTAGTAAAGCACTGCTTAGCAAGATGTCTCCAAATTGGATAATCATTGAACTTCCATTACTCTTTCCTAGGACAGAAAGGTCCCAGTATATTTGAAGAGATTTTCGTTGAATATTTCAAAATAGACTGAGATAGGTATGGGTTAATGTTAAAATGATAAAACCTGCAGCTGCAGCCTGGGAAGGGATGTAATGTAAGAGATGCACAAAAGAAAGGAAGGGCTGAGGTTAGGATCTTCATCTGAGACATAGGGATGGTTTGGGACGAAGGGGATGAAGTAGGGTGAACTGGCCTACAGACAACTGAAGCTAAGGATTAGGGTTCCTAGTGAACAAACTACCAGCAACAGTGCTGAAGTGCCAGCAAAAATATCTCGAAAAATAATTAAGAGCTCATACTGGCAGTCTTGTTTTTCTCAGTGGATTAGTGTTCTGGCTTGTGAATTAACCCAGGATTTGGGTTTGGGCTAACAGAAAGTCTAGGACTACAGCCAGTGTGGGGCTGGAAAGGGTCTTTTAAAAGAAACTGAGGGCTGCAAAATGAACTGCCACATGAGAAAAATGTTACACAAAATTTTGCTACTAGGATCCAGAGCAACATTTCCAGTAAGATTATAGAAAATCCCTGGAGAGGTGACTCAGTATTGTAATGCCTTCCTTTTATTTGCCCACTTTCAGTCGGTCTTGAAGAGGATTGAACCCATCATAGATTTATCACATTGAACTATGAAAATACTTGTCCTGGAAAATATTGAGATATCATGAGTTAATCCTTGTGTGTACTGGGCAAAAAAAAGGTCCACTGAAGCTCATTAAATACACAGATACATCACCCAGTTTAAAAATTAAGAAAAGTAAAGCAAATCAAAATCAAACCAAAGCAAAAAACTTCCCTGAAAAATGTAAGCTGAAAATAAAAGCTAAGGGAGCATGTGAAGGAAGTGTCAATTTTTTCACACTAAGAGCACATTCAGATAAGGGGATAGAAATGAGTCCCATGGTTGCCAGAACAGCCCCCACCTGTCTCTTCCCCTGTGCTGTAGACAGCCAGGGCAGGAGCAGTGTGGACACAAAGTCTCAGGACTTGGCAGGGCCAACAATGATGGGGGGCTGTAAGTGAAATGGTAAGGGGAGGATCACAGCTGAACCTTAATGAAGTTTTGAGGGAACTGGAAGAGACACTGCTGTACAGGCACATGTGGGTATCCCCACACACAGTTATTGCCACAGGAATTGAGGTGCCCCTCTCCTGTGGAATGAACCCAGCAGTAAGCACAGCATGGCTTATGGTCACCCCGGAGACAGGGGAAGCATTGCCAATGGACCCCTGTGATTTGGTTCTGCTGAGACATTTTGAACCCATTATGTCTGAATGGGTCCTAAATGTCCCCAAACATGTTCCCATTATCCTTAATTAAATTATCTTATTGACATTATCAATGACAAAACATCATACAATTAAAACATTTGCACTCAATCAATTTTAATTGTATTCACTACAGTCGCCTCTGCCAAACCAGATGCCTTCTAGCCCGAGGTAAGCGAAGGAAAAGCAATTTTTAAACCCCTCACTTACTGACGTTTGATCTGATCGAGTAGTAGTGACGAATTCGGCTGGGTTGTTTGGTTTTGGTTTTGTTTTTTTTTTTTCCTCCCAGGAGATGCGGGCTGCCCCGGCTGCCGCACCCCGCCGGCCTGGCGGAGGGAGCATCCTGCATCCCGGATTCCGCTTCCCCGCTGGCTTCGGCGCTCGGGGACCGGCCTCCGCCGGGGAGAGGGGTATCGCCACCTAGCGCTGACGGCGGGAACGGCCGCCCCCATCCCTCAGGAGTCTCCCGGCATCAGCTATCTAACTCCCCAGGGCTCTGCACAACCTGGGTACCACCAAAATCGGCACATCAGAGCCGCACCTGCGCCTCCTCGGAGAGTCTTTCCGTCATCATCTCACACTGCTTGAGCCGAGGTAATCGATCAGAGGAGGCTCCAGAGCCCGTCACAAATGACAGGTGAAACACCCATCGGCTTTAACCTCCATGGCCAAGACTGAAGTCAGCATGCTTGCCCCACGTTCCTCTCGGACTTAAAGCATCAGGACATACTGTAAATCTCTTCTGCCCAAAACCTGCTAGGCAAAGGGGATTTGGTTCTCCATCCTCACCCACGGCAAAGCACAAAGATGCTTTGCAAGTTTTTCCCTAGCCCAGGTCTCCCAGATGAGGCTTTGGGCAGAAACAGCCCAGTGCGCTGCTTTCTTGAAGGATGCAACCAGCAGTGAGGTGGTAGCACAGCATCTGGTTTTCATCCAGGGCTTGTTTAAACTAAGGAGGCCTTCATAGTCAGCACAGGCCAGGATTAAGTCTCTGAGCACCAGGTCATGGTCCTGCTTTCCCTCCAGATCAGTGGGTGCCCTGTGCTCATCCACAAACCAAAAGCAGAGGATGACTGCCCCTAGAAACCTTGGAATCTTCATGTTCTGACCCTTTCCTGTCACATGGATGTGAATTGGGCAGGGAAGGTGAATGAGGCTCAGGGCCCTGCTGCTTGGGAGGCACTCCAGTAGGCTGGAGCTTCATTGCCAGCCAGACCATCCAGCAGGGCTGGAGGAAAGCACCACACCCAGCTCATGAGTACTGACTCAGGAGGCAGCACCAGGCTGAGAATCCAGCTGGAAAGCAGACCTCCCTTCAACCCTGAGCCAGGAAGCTCTGATCTCCTATTTTCTGGGTGAATACTTTTACTACCAGCTTGAAAACAAACAAGAGAGAGACCAGATTCTCTCATGTTTACATCTTGAAAGAACAGTTAGCCATCAGCAGCCTGCCCAGTTTATGTGTGCATGTGAGAGTAAAATAATTTACGTGATCTGTTCGGGTTAAGTTGTTTCTGCCTCTCAGACTGATGTCTATTTCCACGTACCCAGAAACAATTTCTACGTATCTGTGGACTTCTGGATTAAAACCTGAGGCTCTTACAGATTTCCAATACCTTCAAATTAGAGGAGAAGATGACAGGTTTCTGCATATAGAGAGACTCAACTCCTTTTTCTTGCCTCAGTGATTAAGTAGAGCCTTGCTGTAAAAATCAAACCTACAGTAGGACATGAGAATTCTGGCTCACATGCTCATACAATTTTTGCAAGTCTGGCTCTAAATCTAAGATCTGTGTGCCACTTTTGTACTCATATCCAGCCTGTCTCTTTAAATACAAATGCTAATTTACTCTCTGTTCTCCCACTTGTGGTTGAAGACCTCTAATCTCCCTTGCTCCTGTCTCCAAATCCTTTTTGTGAGACTGATCACTGCAAAAATAGCAGTAATTAATAGCAGGTGTTTCAGATGTGTTTACTGCTCTGTGGCACCACTTGCCTCATATCTTGCCATATCATTCTCTCTTCCAACATCATGAACTTATGCTCACTGATCCTGGATGACTGTACAAGATTGATTTAGAGATGGATTAGTTTGCAAGTATTCACCACTTCTCTTAATAATTGAAGAAACTCAATAGATGTGAGCACTGAGGAAGCCAATACTAATATAATTTTTTTTACTAGGGTTCAGAGCAATGTTTTTCTTTCAATAAATTTTAAGGATTTTAGTGTTTCAATTTCTAATTCTCTTCCCATGCTCTGAACAAAATTATACACATTCCAAGAGTAAGATAATAGCCCAAATGTACTCAGATCTGTTGTAGATTGTCAGAATTATTCCATATTGTAAAAGCTGTCTGGCTGCTCTATTTCCTCCTATACTTAGGGAAAAATAAAGCATACAGGAACAAAAGAGTAAGATCCTCCAGGAAAATATATCTTGCCAGGATTCAAGTTGGATGGACATGAAGCATGAGTCTGAAGAGAGGAATTAGGTCTGCAACAGTCCTCCAGAAGCTCTGTGTAGCGAGATAAGGAAGGTGTAAGAGGGAGTAACTATTAATTTTGGTAGCATCAGCTAACACCTTCCAAGTTGCAAGTATTTCCCACTTCTCTTGGGTGGAAATCACCCTCTATCCATATATGACATAATCTGGGTTCCATGGCTCCAGACCTCGGCTTCAGCCCATACGCCAACCCCATGTTTCTTTCTTGACCTGAAGTGTGGACCAGGGCCTTAGCTCACATGCAATTCCAAACCCTGAAATGAAATGAAACTCAGCACTGGCCTTTCCCTGCTCAGCATTCCCTTTACTTGCTCTCATAAACACATCGGTATTTCCCTGATGAGAGAGGAAAAGGCTATCACTCCTTTTTTTGTTTTCTTTTGAATCAAGGAAGGGAATAAATTCAAGGACATATTGTCAAAATTGCCAAATAGTTTTGCTAACTCACAGTATCCTATTCCAGCTATGATCCAAGCCATCAGTGGACAATAACATAGCACATTTCAGTGCAAATCCCTTTAAACTGCAGCTATCGTGCCCCTACAATTCTGATTCCTGTTCTCTCATTGGCAAGTGATGCACTGGGGAATGCACCACAAGCAACAATCCGAAGCGAGATTCAGGTTTAGTGCTGCCACTTGTCTGTGTCTGAAGAGTCCACAGGTGAAAAGGGCAAGAAAGTTGCCCTTGATAGCACAAAACTGATGGTTTTTAAACATCAAAAGCAGCCATTGACCTGCCCTGGTATTTCAGAATACCTCAAACACCAACTATAGCAATTCATTACTACCAGCGGCAGGAACATGATCTGAAATCAGTGCAATCACACACTGAGCTATAATAGCAACAAACCCTCTGCAAGCAGACCACAGAAATATTAACTCTTTTCCTTGCCGCCTGTCTAAGATGGCAAGGACAACAAACTCAGAAGTTAAAACTCATTTGTTTTCTAGCCTGTCCATAGCACGATTCCCATTTGGGTCAGTCATATTCTTCAGGTTGCTTGGAAAATGGACCAGATAAGCTGGCAGGAGCTCTGTCTTCTAATGTTTCATATAATCCACTTACTGACACACAGACTGTAGCTTTTCCATGTCCCCCCTCCCCCAAAAGTTTTTCCTTGTGGGTCTCATCACCAGCACTGCAGCAGGGTAGCAGGAGCCACAGCACAACCACGGATCTGGGAACAGACTAGGTTTCATGGGATAGAGCATAAAGGACAGATTACTTAAGCAACAAGGAGCGCGGCTGAGGAGGTATAATTAAATTCATAAACATAAATGCCAGACACATTCATGAGAGTGCCTGTCTTTACAGCCAAGGTACAAATGCTCCATGGATGGCATCAAACACTGGATAATGCAGTACTCTCAAGAATAATATCTCTTCTCCAGCTTGAACCAGGGAAAGCTCTGATTCAGCTGGAGCTCGGCTCACATCCAAAGTGGTGCTGGAGTTGTCTGCTCTGCATCAGATTTCCAGCTACAATCTCTTCAGAATTGCAGAATCTGGAGAACTTTGATTGGGAAATGTCAAAGCAAAACATTGTTTAATAAAAAAAAAAAAAAAGAAACTTTTGACTTTCAAGTGTTGATCTTTTCTCTGTTTTGAAATGGCAGTCAAAAATGTCATATTTAAAGTCTCTCCTTTCAGAAGAAAACCTGTATAAATAGTCAAAGCTAACATTTTCTGACAAAAAAAATATTTCAGCTAGCCTGAGAGAGATGGGGTTTTACAGGGCCAAAATATTTCAACACCCTTTCCTCTTTGGATGGAAAATGGGGCCTCCTTCCTCAGTCCTAGCCAGCCTAAAAGCACTTGGCAAACCTAAATTAATTCATCCTTTTGCTAGNTATTTCAGCTAGCCTGAGAGAGATGGGGTTTTACAGGGCCAAAATATTTCAACACCCTTTCCTCTTTGGATGGAAAATGGGGCCTCCTTCCTCAGTCCTAGCCAGCCTAAAAGCACTTGGCAAACCTAAATTAATTCATCCTTTTGCTAGTGGGGAAAAGAGGGGCAAAAGCTCTAAAGGGACACGCTTACAATGGACTAGGGTGTCTGTTGATAGAACTACCGAGATTTGTAGTGGCTCCAAACCTAAAACACTTGCCTGGGCACGGGTTCCCTCGTGCAAGATGCCTGGCTGTGAACACCAGCGATGCCCAGCAGGTGTACCTGTCTGTCCCTTAGCATCCTCCCAGCACAGCAAACTAACTCCTCCAGGCAGAGCAGAGCTGTAGCAGTGGGACAAGAATATCCCAGAGGCTGCCTGCCATAAAACGTGCATTAAAATCTTAGTCTGGCAAATCTGCTTGTTTTGCAATTTGGTCATCCTGACTACATACCCAATGGCTTTTCTTTAACATCCTTTTCTAAAAGGGAAAGGAAAAAAAGAACAATCCCCAAGAAAAATGTTTATTTCATGAAGCCATCCAAACTTTTAATTATCTTTCTTTTTCAGGGAAAACTAATAATGGCAAACCACAGAAAGATACACTACATGGTCTTGTCCTCTCTGATGTTACTGAGAGGAGAGGAACATGAAACTAAATAAAGATGTTTACTGACAGACTAATAAACAAATGGGCCCATTTTGATGTAACCTTGATGAATGGAGCATCCAGGTGTTTTCAATAATGGCAATAAGCACTACAACTCAAAGTATTTCTGATTCAAGTATAATGCATTATTAGGCCATTAGAGGCTGAGTATAGAGGGCCATTTGTGCTCAGCCCTATCAATAATGTTCCTTCCCAGCCTACATTTAGGCCAGGGGAATTAGTCATACGGATATTCTATTTAATAAAAACCTAAAGAAGACGCATCAAGAATCGCATTACATTTTAACAGGGTTACAGTAGTCCAGGAGGACCACAAGTTTAATTTTCATAAGAGCATTCATTCCTCAATTATGTCAAACATGAAAATGTAAATGGCAAATTTAATGCTAACAATATCCCTCAAAGCACATTGGCAGGTAGCAACCATTATGTTGAGTGAATGCTGGCTGCATAACAAGCAGCCCCAAACTAGACAGCAGGGGATTAAAATTGCCAGGCTGAGCTCCACTGATTACAGTTGCATGCTGGTGAAAACACCCTTTGTAATATGCATGGGGACTGAGGGCGGATTCTTTCCTCCCGAAGAATTTGCTGACCATGCAGGAATCACCATTAATATTGGCCGAAGGTGGTAGCCACGAGATGTGATAGGAGCCACCCTTTGGGTCCTCCCAAGCAAGTGCAATGAGCTGAATTCATGCCCAATGTAATTCCACCAAAGAGGAGGGATTTGCATGCACAGATGCGCTTTGCTGGCTACCTCCTTGTAAACAGGAATGGCTAAATGGGAAGGAGCAAGAGCGGGTGGAGGTTGGATGCTCACATCTGGTTTCAGAGATGCAATCTGCAGCTTCCTCAAATGATGCAAGGTGAAAGAGAAATTAAAATATTCTGTAACCAAGCCAGAGGTACCTCTGTAATATGTTCAGAAGAGTGAGCTGCATCCAGGCTCTGCAAAGTGAGCCATGCCAGGTGAGCTCTTTCCAGTTAACATCTCTGCTCATGGAGTAAAAAATAGGATTAGCACAGCAGTTCCTCTTACTGAGGTCTCTAAAAATATGTTTGTGCCTTAACATCACACTGTGCTTATGCTTTTGTGTGTCCTCTTGTTTACATTAGGGCATATAAACAGATAGAGGTGCATAATCATACATTTAATGAAAATATTATTGTATATTCTCACACCCATTAATTCAGCTTCATTGCATAGCAAGGAAGACTTTTCAACATTTGTCAAGTGAAACATTCATTCAATTAACATTTATTTCATTTTTTGAGGTAGAAAATGCTACTTGCTCACTTCATCTACCTGACATCTCTAAACCTTCTCAGAAAGCAAGGTTCCACTGAAGCTTAACAAGAACAGGATGCTTAACAACATATCTTTCAGTAGCTCTTTTTTACATAGGTCTGAATCAAAGCATGGGAGTTTGAGATTTCCCACGTATCCTTAGGTGTTTTTCCTCATAGAAACTTCTAAAATGTGTGTGCAGGAATATCTGAGGTACAGATCTGTATTCTTACAGAGCCATGTTACTAAAACTCCAAAGGCAGCAATGCTTTAGTTTAGGTGGGAAATCAGTAAATTATCATGTTGCTTGGTTTATACCTAGACACTCATGACCAAAAGTCATGTCAGGTAAACCTACTGACTCCACAGTTCCTGGGAGATGGGATCTTATCCTATCCACCAGTAAGCAACAGAGCTGTGACAACGCCAGCTGAATCATCAGTATCTTCCAAGATGCCTGGGAAAAAACTGGGGTCAGAAAGCATCAAAGAAACTTGGACTCTGTATAGCATGAAAGTATATAGGTATTTTTTCCTACTCATCTGCATCTTTATCTATTCTGTCGTGCTCTGTGTTTTTGTGGTTTTTTCTTTTTTTCCTTTTGTATTAGACAACATTAACTAAATCTCTCCACAGGCTTTTATTTTACATTCTTTCCTTCATCATCTTGATGAAGTCCCTAAATCACTGTACTCCTGCAATAAATAGAACCTGCATTATCCTTAATCTCCCATCAAAGCAATCATTCCTCAACAGTTCTCTCCTCCTGCCAATACTCACTCTTCCACCTCCACCCTGTCAGATGGCTCTGAAGTGTTGTGCTGCTACAGAGTCAGCTCTGCTCTCAAACCAAAATCTTGGCATTAGATGCTTTTGGAATATGAAGGGATGAAGTGGCATTTCCCTAGTCAGATGACAATGCCTACTTGTCTTTGTTTTCCACTGGCACTCTGGTTGTTGACAGACAAAACATAGACACTTTATTAACCAGCTTGTTGCCCACAGGGACCAGCACCAAGCCCCGTCACACAAAATAAGCTGTCTCATGAGAAAATTGTTTCTAATGCTTAAGCTGCAGCACAAGAGAGAAATTTGGAATAAGCAGACTACTAGAAGGATTTTACTGTTGGTAGATTTGTCTTTTGCACAAGTCAGCAGTAACAAGGAATGAGGCATAATAGCATAAGCAGTATTTTAGACATGTTAAAATATACATGGTCATCTGATTTAACTTCCTTGTCTCTTGGATACCTTCCTACTAAGAGCAGGAATGAGTCTGCATCTTGGTAAATAGAAATGGCAATGTTTTGCTTTGGGTTCTACCAGTTCAGAAGATAACTTCCAACAAATCCTTCCTCTTGCTAAGCTGGCATGGACACCCTCAGCATGCATTTAGAATATACTAAATTTCAGAGAAAGATATCTGAGAGTGGAGACAAAAAGAAAACAAACAAACAAACCATAGTTGAGGAAGTTAGTGAATGGAAGAATTTTAGAAGTGATTCTTGTTTGACAAGCCAGTCATAGGAAGATAAACTGTTTTATATGGACGCTTCAGGAGTGGATATTAAGTTTTGGGAGGTTCCCTCGGATTTCTGGAGCCACAGAGAAATCCACTATTATTTTATTTTTTCTTGGCATAACTGCATATTTCAAGGAAGCTCAGTTTTCTAGCACCATAGAAGAGTTTGAGCTTTCTAATAGCAGCCCACTTGACAAAGCATACACACTCTGAACTCAGCAGATGTGTTTTCATGATGATTGGTTCTTGTTATTTCAGTCGTTGTGCCCCAGCTTTCCTCCAAGGATCACTACGGGAACCAGTCCAGAACAAGTGTTACAGCATGAGACCCTCTCTAGCCAGAGGCCATTGTGTCAGCACCAGGAAAGACTTGGTTTTCATCAGCCCAAAGTGAGGATTGGTTCCTGCTTCATTTGTGAATTTCAGCAAAAAATGGGTTATTCCATGGTGGCTCCACCAAACCCCAAAGCAATCAAGTTCTTCAGTACTGGAAGGACTTGCTTGCAAGCTTGCTGAACCAGCACCGCTAAAGACAGGGAAGCCTGGCAGGTCAGCACACCTTGACAAAGTAGGTCAACAAGGCAGGTCAGCAAAGCCTTGACTCCCAAACACAAGCAACCACCTCTGAGCTGTTTTCACATACTAGAAATTCATTTGGAGAGGGACATGTTTTCTTTTCTGGGGTGGGTTATTTAAAGCCTATGTCAGATGCTGTCAGTCACCAGCCTAAGAGAAGTGCTCAGACCGCTGGCTTGGCTCTCCACATCCCACGAGGAACTTCACAAGCAGCCCACAGCCATATTGGCATTTGGCTATCACCACTCCGCTCCCCAGACGTCTTAGAATAATAAACTGGTAATTGAACAGCGAGTTCAGTGCTGCTGTTTTCAGAGAGCCATGACTGCTGAATGATTACGGCAGCGGGCAGTGCTACGGAGGTGTTGAAAGAGTCTATTAGTCTGCTTAGTCTAAGGCAGTAAGGAGTGTTGATGCAAGCTCTCTGCAAACAAATACCCAGCACAGGCAACACAAAAAGGGCAGCAAAGGGTGGGGGGGCTGTTTCCTCCTTGAGGGTTGTTGTCAGAGAAGTGTCATACTTGAACGGTGAGATATGCACAGAACAAGGTGACATGGGCTGGAAACATAGGCAGGGAAGTTGTTGTCCTCACACTCTGGTTGCAGCTCCTGTGACTGGGGCAAGGCAAGAAGAAGACACTTGCTGTTTAGTGGCAAGGAGTCACACCTATTCTGTAACATGATGTGGCTCTAAAACACGTTACCTGGAATTTAAAATGACCGATTAGATACCCAAGGGCACATGGCATGCTCAGGACAAGACAAGATCACCATATTCACAAGACGAAGAAATTAGTGGGCCTGAGCTACACTGAGTCACCCACCAACATTCCCCAAGAGATGCTGATTCAAACCCCTGGCCTCAGCAGCCATGAGGCTCACAAAGCTGTTCTCAGCCAGGGAAGCTGCAGGCCCCAGCCCCAACAGACATCCTCACTCCACCAGGGCTTGCAGCACTGTGTGGTCTTCCCAGGAGCTGGTAGTTCATGCCTGGTCCTCAGGACAGCAGAGGCCTTGAGCAGGTCCTGGTAGCACCACAGCACATAGCACGAGGCAGGTGGACACAACTCATAGCTCAGTCCCTCAACAATCAACAGAGCTAAAATAAGGTATTGATAGGATGTATCAGATTTGGTCATGGATGCCTCCTAATTAATCACGACTTGGACGGACTATGGGTTCCTTTGAATGGCCAGAACAGCTGCCTGTTGTGGTGCAAATCTCCTGCCACTAAAAAACCCTTAGAGATAACATTCATCCTTCCTAGTACCTACCCCTCAAGCAATCTTTTGTAAAACATACATGTTTAAAATACATTAAACTAATACTATGAGGTGCTTACTATATCTAATTTGATGTCTTCAAGTAGATTCTTCTGTCTTCTTTGTTTTTCTCATCAGGAGGCTTATATGACATAATTCAAAAGTTGAGATTGACCCTGTTTGTGTTTATGAGCTCCTTTGTTGCCACGGCTCTATGAAGGAGTTCAGGTCACCTTGCTCCCAATTGTTTTGACATGAAAGCAACAAGACACCAAACACCACTTTAGAAAACAGAGGCTTTAAAATAAAACCTTATAAACCAGAAAACTGCACAAAAGGATTTGAAGAGTCAGATCCAATAAAATTACATCTGTCTCTTCAAGTTAAGATTTTAATTGTGAACTGCAGATACTCAAAGAAAGGGTAAATCTTCACTGTGAAACCTGGAGTCAAACTCTGTCTGTTTCGGTCTGGTGTCTCTCTGTGCAGAGAAAGAGGTGTAACTCAGCCTAAGCCAGATTTGAAAAATCACAGCATATCCTCCCCATTTTTTTTCTCCTAGGCTTCTCAAGAGCCTTTCACTGCAGTCAGCAGAGGTACAAATTTGCTCCATATGAAAGCTTGGCCTTTGAGACATAATGGAGTGGAAAACAAAGGTCAGTGTTGCCCAGTGACTTTCATGAGGGGAGGGGAATTGCAGCTGCCCTCAAACCCCAGGGTCAGCCACAACATCAGGGAGAATGAGCAGTGAGCAGCCAAGGGGATGCCTGGTGATGGTGGTGCCTGCCCAAGGCTGGAGCTGCCTGTAAAGATGGGGCATCGTTGCTACACTTCTTCAGAGAACAAACCAGTATGGCTAAAATCCTATTTCCCAGTGTGAGGTGACCAGGCATTGTTCCTGAGCACTGTATCCCTTTCCTTCCCTTTCTTCCCACCTTGAGATTAGAGGGAAAAGACATCTCAGCCAAACCCGCTACAGAAGCCTCCGCGCTATGGGGCAGGATTTGATGTGCTGCCCTGTGATTCAGCTGGCTGAGGATGTCCAGTGCCATAAGCTTATCATATGACTGCATGCTGTGCACATTGGGGTAACCATGTGGAAGAGCTAATTACAAGGCAGGAAACTAGAGCACAAGCTTGGAGGAAGCAATCTTTCAGCACACAGCAAAGCCAATCACACAGACTTCAGCAACTGTACCTTAAGTAGGAAAAAACATCTGCTGAAGGAGAACCTGGATCAAATTCTCTTCCCCTCTATATCCTCCCAACTTTTGCTCTTCTTGTAGAACAGCTCAGTGGAAGTCCAAGCAACATTGTCCAAGAGAGATGGAAATCTCCCTACATTAGGGCGTGTGCTTAAATTTAGGCAAATGGGTGGGTGAACCTAACGACTTCAACAGGATGGCTTGTATGCTTTTTATTAGATGCATGAAGGAGAATTTTGATGAGTCAAATCCAGGAGTTTCATACTTTCTCCAAGATCAAAGGCAGCACAACAGCTCCCACAGTAGAACCCACATGTCTGCAGTTTATTTGCTTTACACTGACCTGGGTTGAGTGGGATGAAGTACAGTCTGCAGGCCAAATTAAGCTCTCTACTTCTTGTGTTTCTTTGTGATTTTTTTTTCTTTTTTAGCATGTCAGCAGAACAAGTTGATTTCTAACAGTGCAGAGACTTGTAGATAAAACTCTGGCATTGTTTGCAAGCTGCTGTTATGCTAAAATACAGAAAAAGAAAACAACCTGGAGTACAGCTAAGTGAGATGTTACAGCTAAGTTAAAATGTTTTCATTGGCACCAAGACACACCTCTGTGTTCCTCTTCCCCACAACTTAGCAAGATAGAAGAACTAACTGCTAGACAGTTACTCCTTTTGACTTGAGAATCTGCATTTACTACTATTGTTTGCCTTGAAATCTCTACATCAGTACGAAAGAATAGTAAAATCTTTTTGAAATATACCAACCCTTGGCCTGCTCCCCCAATCCAAATTATCATCAAAGAGTACAAGCATCACCCCCCCGCAGTGGATAGAGATACTCTGGAAAAAACATCACAGTCACACACTCTACTGTAGATTGCTGCAAATTATAAAATAATATGAGCTTGCTTTTGGCCTGCTAATTTTTCCAACACTGCTCTAGATCAAGGGGTGAAAACACGGAGAGCTGTCAGATCAGACGGGGATCTCCATGGATCAGCTGTGACTTGAGGAGAGGATCAAAGAGCTCACAGCCTTCTGCCTAGCACTGAGCTGGGCAGCAGCAGTGCACAGCACACCACAACAACACAAACCTCTAGGAAAGGCACAGTAGCAACCGCAGACAGTGCACAGGCAAAATCTGATATCCCAGGAGACATGCAAGGATCCTGAAGGCTGCGGTGTGTCTCAGGGACAAAGGCAGTACTTGGCAAGTGACACTTTGGTCTCTAGCATCAGTCAGGTGGATACCTTCAGACCAGACCTCTGGACACTGCGGAACTGGAGTCAGTGGAGGATGGTAAAAGAGCTAGAGACACAGATCTGCCCTGTGAAGGGTGCCAGCAGCACTCACACATGCAGAAGCACATGCCTATATACACACTTAGGTTTCAACCCTTATATTAATTTCTTCTGCTCTTTGGTACAGGTTGAAAAATAAACAGCAGCTGTATACAACTGACACCCCAGAACATTTATAAGACATAAATGATGGTTTTGCTCAGAAATGTGATTAATGAGGAAGAAATAGCTTGTGGGCTTCTTGCCATCTCAGCAATTCCTAGTTTAAATTGATTTATTTAACACCCAACAGCCTTTGCACCAGGTTTCCTTATAATGTGAAGTACAAAATAAAATGCAAATGCAGAAGCCAAGCTGGTTTATTTCCAATGAATGTGCCACCCAACTGGCAACCAAAAAGGCTCAAACACTTCAAACCAGACCCAAGATCACTGTGAGAGCATGAACTGGAACAGAGCAAGAGTCAGTGCTTTGTCCCTCACTCCACCACCAGTGCCAGAAGCTTTGCAGAATCCAGCTAATCCCCAAATATAACCAGAAGTAAAAGCCACTCCATATATTTTAGACAAAACATCAACAAGGATCAGGTTTAGCAAGTCAAAGGTTATTGCACTGGTTGCACTGGAAGGTTGCTTTTTTAGTGTTAATTCCCTTTAACATTTATCACCCTTGTTCACACACAGATCAAATAGTGAGATCGAGGAAAAGTTTTCCACTAACGCACCCATAAATGCATCTTTCCTCTGAAGCAATGGAAAACTTTTAAGGCACTTAGATGCCATGATGATGAGCATGGCATTAAAAAATGTAGATAGATAAGATAAGGCAGGGGATTGTCTGGCAGGAGTCAGCAGCTGTAATTTGACATGATGATAATTTCCTTTGTGCATGCTGGGATAGGGCGAATGCAGCTCTCACATCTTCCATTAGCAAGGCAACAAATACAAAATATTCCTTTAAGAGAGCCCTGTAGAAATTTAGCTGACATCTAGATCCAATGAGAGAGTCAAATACTCCACTCTTAAATGAGAGACTAAGGAGTGAAAGGGACAGCATTGAGTGCTGACAGCTCATCAGAGCTCAGACGCTAAGTGAAAGTGAGATCAGAGCTTGGATTAGGACACTGCAGTAAAAAACACAGCACTGAGGAAGAGGGAAGATCATTAAGCACAAATTTTACAGAGAGAAAGAAGCAAAAATTAATTTTGCTTATGTGTCATCTTCCTTCTCTCTAGCAATAAAGGTTCACAGTAAAGAAAAATCATTGTAAAGTCATCCCTTGAAACCAATTTACTGTCAGTCTCCTACATCAGAAGAATGTTTTGCTGTAAGGAAGTTACAGCAAAACCAATATATGGGAATAAAGCACAAGTGCAAGGAAAGGAAAGCAATGCTTTTAAAACACATTTGAAACATCTCCTCCTTGCACATCACATACATTTCTTGAGGCAGCCCTCTACTCCCGTGTAGTACATCGCTGCATTGCCACAAGATTAATTTCACCAGTTAAAAGTGCACAGCCTTTTAAATGCCTAGGTTAATTTAAATAATTCCAGCAGAGCTTGTTTTTATGCCCAGGAGTCCCTTCAAGTTTAGTCATTCATGAGCAGTGGAGCAAATTTAGCTAAACTACAGAGAAGTTATCATAATTTGTTATTATTGTAATTAATGAATGATGCTATGAACATCCCTGCAAACTTCTATGCCCTTCTCCAAGACATGCGTAAGCCTTTCTACACATATTTCTGAAAACACAAACTCATTTTTCTACTATGCTCTTTAATCACTGAAGAAGCAGCACCTCAGTAGTGACAGCCAGAATCTGTGCAGGAATGCAATTCAGGCAAACAAAAAAAGGATACACTCATCCCTCAACATTGAAGGCTGAGTGTAAAGGAATAACCTTCCTACAGCTCTCACAGAACTAGAAACAGTTTTCTATTTTCTCTTTTCTATGTAACTTCTGGGTAAGGCATTTTTCTATAGAAAGTTTACAAAAAGAAAGAGGATTGTTTTAAATGTCTTGAACAAATTTTGAGTGCTATTGCTAGAGCTCAAGTGCAAAGAGTTAACAGGAGCTTTGTCTTCCACATTACCTTACCATAACATATTTGAGCATGTACACATCACATGCCCTGGCAACTTCTACAGTCAGTAACAATTTTTTTCCAAGTTTTTCAAAGTTTTTGGCTACGAGGAAGAGCCCTGGACACTTCCAGCAGTGAGTTTTTGTGCTAATTTTTCTGGTGCCATCTTGATTAAATG
The DNA here is from genome assembly GCA_013400495.1 of Nicator chloris. Taxonomy (NCBI): domain Eukaryota; kingdom Metazoa; phylum Chordata; class Aves; order Passeriformes; family Pycnonotidae; genus Nicator; species Nicator chloris. The sequence goes on from WAAE01009149.1 coordinate 88,086, forward strand.
ATGTTTTATAGTTTTCTGAGGCCCCAGAAATGGAGAGTGGGGAAGTCTTTATCACCTGGGTGTTGTGGTGCTTCAGCCAAGCTTCACTCAGTGGCTGCATCCATCCCTCTATCAGAGGGATATAGAGCAGCCATACACATGGAGTTAAATAGTGAAAATTGTGTTGAGCTGAAGGGTCTCTAAATAAACCTGAGCCACAGAACTCCACCTGGCTGGCTTTGGCATCTTAGCACACAACAATAGATGCCATTTGAAGCTCCAAACTCACTTCTGCAAAATAAATACAAATGCAAACCAAAAATCCTTCCAGGATAAAACTGTGGTAGAGTTTACCATGGAAGCAGTGCAGAATACTAGTAAAAAGCTAAAGCTTTTATTTATTTGTATCCATATACATATTGATATACATGTAAGGAGTTTACATTAGCAAGAGGTTTTACTATGGAAAAAAATAAATCCTATCTTAGTGGGGTAGAAAGGTCAAGGTATTTTAAATTAATTTTTCCACAATTTGTGTCTGACAAACTGATGCTGTCTAGGTAAGTACTGCTATCTTGGATGAGCTCAGGGCCAGCAAAACAAGGTGATAAGGAAGGGACATCATCTCAAAACCAATAAATCTCCTTTCCAGATGGCATTTTTATCTAAGAGTGCCAAAAGAAGCCAGACAGGAAATTTGTGGACCTATATCATGGTAAACTCATTAAGAGTAAGTGAGTTTCTGAAAGACTAAAAGCAAGTTAATCTGGTGCCTCTGATTAAAAAAGGACCTCAGCACTTCAGCTCCATCAGGCTATTGTTTACAATGCATAAAATAACTTAATCCACCAGAGCATCAGTCCTGTGAATATCTCTGGAGGAGATAACACAACTAGCTTGCATTTTAGAGAGATCCCAAAATGATGTGCTAAAACTGATGAGTTCAGCCGTGTAAGCATTGAGGCTTCCCTGAACAGAATGAGAAGAGTCCTAGTCAGAGGATCTCCAAATAATTCCCAAGTTTAGTTTTAAGGCTAAAACATGAAACCATGAGTTGAGAAGGGAACTTTCAAGCACAGGAACTTTCCTATAAAGCAGCCCAGTCCTTTTGCTATGTTTCAAGAAATGAGACCTGAAGTGGAGATTGTCTCATAATGATGGACCAGATCAATACCAGGAATCCACGTAGGACAGAAGATCCCTGGTGCAACCAATGTCTGTCTGTGCGAGGCTAGCAGGAGGGAGGCATCCCCTCAGGCATGTGATGAGGCACCTGCTTCTGCTCAGGAGCAGGAGGTAGGTGTTACATTTTGGCCCCAGTTCTCCCAAGAGGGTCAACACACAGAGATACTTCAAGCACTCAATTGCTACTGTAATAGGATCAACCAAACCCTGCTCTGAGTCTCCCTAGTCCTACAGACAGCTGCAGCCCAGGTTTGACCACAGCAAGGAAGTACTTTAGATACATCACATCCATGCTCAAAATATCTGTTTGCAGCTAAATCAGTTTTTGGACCAGCTTCAGCTCCAAAATTGGTGACACTAGAGTGTGGTCATCACCCTGCTCTCATCCCATTGCTCAGCTGTGGGACACTCCTCAGCTAAAACAACATCAGCTCTCTAGCCAGGGCTAGGGAGAACAGCAAAGTTAGAGACAACCACACCACAGCTGACAGCTGTACCAGTGAAACAGATCAGAAGTGAGCAACTCACCCTCTGATTCTCATAGAGACAAGAGGTTTAAAATTTACTGATACTATCATTGAACAGATTCAAACATTCATGGTAACTGCCTTTCAAACTCAAAATCCTGATTTTCCTTAGAAGAAGGAGAGGATAAGCAAATGTTTATTTTTCTATATTCTTTTAAAACAATAAAAGCCTTTTCCAAGTACGTTTGCAATTGTAGCCATAAAATATTTGTATAAGAAGGAACATATTGTTGGCATAGGAAGCATTTTGTTCTTAAAACTAATATTTAGCTAATGCTCAGAAATGCATTTATGTAATCTGTGCTCTGTTACACTGATGTATTAATAATGAAATTGTAGCTCTCTGAGAAAGTAATGAACATTAACAATGGAAGTGGAATCAGAATCCTATAATGCAAGAAATACTGCTTGGTCAGCTGGACACAGAAGGTGCATCAGTGATTTGAGCAAGAACATGAAAGGACCATAACGATAATAACACACATTGCATTTGCATAGTTAGTGCCTTTCAGCCAGACAGTGCTCTCTGGACTTTATAAACTGCAAGCCCTGGAGATGCCAAGATGTTGCAGAAGGATGACGAGCACCAGCAGCTTTTGAGACCTCTCTACTGAGTTCATTGGGTAGGTTCTGCAAGATTTGTCTTTCAGACATAGCAGCAAATCTTCCTCCCAAAGGTCTATTCCTTTGGACCCCTGTGATGCACCCTCAATCATAAACAGGCCCATTTTCTGGATTCCAGTCATTGTCCTGGATGTACAGCTTTGTTACTGCTTCTTTGACACTGGCCCATCCTGGGTGAACAGTATTTTTTTCACTCAGAAACTTGTTTTTGCACATTGTTCTCACCTACACTTTCATGGGAGGTACCACAGAGATCTCTCCACTGTGCCCCTGCTCCAGGGCAATCATAGGCTCAAGGGCTGCACTCTCACTGGGATGTGCCACTATTTCTTCTGGCTCCTGGTCCTCTCCATCATCCAGAGCAAGAATTTTTCAGAGGATGCAGCAGCTCTGGCTTCTGGGATGTGCTTAGGTTTCCTTACCATTAAAATAACAGGGAGAAGAGAGGATCCTTGCTCTACACAAGTGGTTGCAGCCACTACGTACCTCCAAGCATGGAAGCATCTAGTAGCCTAAAGGCTGCAAGAGAGAAGCATATGTTTTATAACAATTTAGACATGAATGCAGAAATTTGGGTTTTCAGAAATGCTATAAGCACTATTCTGTGCTCAGTTGTATTGCTGCTTGCAGCCTGATAGACAAGGGAGCTCTTTAGTGTCTGATAGAATAAGAAACTGGAAGTGTTGTTAGCCAGTTAAAAGTAGGTTGGAATTTTATCCACCCCTAATTTTCTTGAAGGCAACATGGGCTTGTAAATAACTATAGTTTGAGAAACATCAATATTTCTATCAACTGCTACTGACCAAGAATTCAAACACGAATACAGATATTCCTAATTTCCTGCTACAAGAGGTGAGTGGACTGTCTATGTCACAGATCAATAATCATCAGAGGGATCTTTAAAAGCAGTAGTGCTAAGTGAATCTTCCCCTGCTACACATGGTGTCCTGACAACAGTTTTGAGTCTGGCATTTGCTGAAGGTTGGGTAATTCCCCTCCCCCTGCCCTGAACAGATTTCAGTCTTCTTTGATTTTCCATGCACGAGTGGCCAGGCTGAATGAGCAGATCTGTTATCAGCTGCAAGGAGTCTGGGCTTACAGCTGTTGACTGATAACTCTCTGCAAGCCCCCCTCCAGCATACCAGGCCTTGCTTCTCTTTGCTTATGTTCCTCAGGGATCCCAGGCTGAAGTTTTACTTGAAGGAGCCTCTACCCTGGCTCTTGCTCCTCTCAGCTGCTTCCCCTCTCCTGTGCAACAGAGACAGGGTTCAATTATGCACAGAGCACTGGGCTGCAGTGCCAGGTTTTGCCAGGTGAAGACATGGAAGAGTTTTGTGTCCTAAGGTAGAACCATCAAATTTTTTTTTTGCTGGCAAAAAATAGCCATGATTTTGAACCTTGTGCCTTTTTTTTAGGCAGAACAGTGACTACACACAACTAGCAAAGCAATCAATAATACAGTTTACATTGCTAACATCTCTAGTAGAAGAGCAGTGTGTTTCAGATGTGCAGCCCGTGACTCCTCTGAGACAATGTGTTGCCTTGGTGGTTTGATTTCCCAGATTCAAAAGTCAGTATTTCCAAAACAAAGATCAACAGAGCGATTCTCTGAGAGAAAGTGCAGTGGTAGAAAGCATCTTGCTCACACACACAAAGCCAAACCATTTGTTTTGTGTCAGGGGAATAGTTGTCAGCAGAGACCCTAGAGATGGTAAATTGAATTTTCTGTTCTGCATATACTAATGGGAACTCAGTGTTAAGTCAAATAATGCCCCAAGATGACATGAGGTTGAAAAGCAAGTCGTTAACAGGGAGCGGGGCTGAGGGTGCTTTCTCATTTGAAACATGCTTTTGCATTTTCCTTCCAGACTTGGAGGATTAGGGTGATAAAGGGATAGGATTTGCCAGGAGTATTTTAGCTGACTAATGCATGGAAAAAATGCAGATTGCTCTTATCCTGTTTGTGAATTAATCATCAATGTTTCTTTTTTTTTTTTTTTTTTTTTTTTTCCCCTATAAAAGGTTGGGAACTGTGCTAGTAAAGAAAATTATACCAATAATTTTCCCAGAACTGAAGTTACATACATAAACTTTATACTCAATTTTTGACGCAAAGAAGGAAAAATCCTCACCTGACATTTGGCATACTTGAAAACTCGGTATTTCAATGCCACCATTTTAACTACATGTTAGTAGTCAAGTTGACAATGAAAACTGAAGTTGTAAATTGCACAACATATCTTATAGACAATAAGTCATAGAAAGACTATGTATATACTTAAAAATATTTCTTTGAAAACAAGAAGTGAAAATCGTATGATGACATTGTAGGCGAAGTTTACATTACATACTACAGGTAGAAAGCATTCACTATAAAAACAATTTTGACTTGCTCTTACTGAATGCAGTAAAATTTCCATAAGATTCAGGAGGAATGGAAGAATTCTCTTAGCTGTTCCCCTCTATAAGTTTGATTGTCTTTGATCAGTGAATTAGAGCTGATGGTTTGCACTTTGTTTGTCCTTTATTTCAGGTACCATCTCTGAAGCACAAAACAGTGCTGCTGTATCGGAGTTGGCAATTATTTACCTTGTAAGGAAAAACCCACACTGATTGTCCAAAATGAAAGCATGGTCAACCTTGTATAAACCTATTCTGCAATTGTAAAAACACTTCTTTTTAAATGCTGTTCCATAAGGGATCAGGTCTGTTGCACATTGCCACAGAGATGAGACAGGATGAGCAGGGACCCTGCATGTGATGGGCATGAGCTGAGAAAAGACAACAGCTGCTTCCCAAGCTGCAGCCAGGTCTTCTCACCATCCAGTCTCTGTTGTGCTGCTCTGAAGATCATGCCTTGAGGAAAGCTTCCCATGCTGGTTTAGCAGCATTTCTTGGACTGTTCACCCATCATAAATCCCTAACTTGCTTGTCAGGAGGAAGGCAACTGAAATTAGAGGAACACTGAGAGCCTCAGACCACCTACACTGCAATCAGCAATGCCTGCACAGAGTGATGCAGCTTCTGAGACCCTGCACAGCCACCAATACCAGTGAGAAAGTTTTCTGATTTACAGTCTTCATTCCAACCCTGGAGCTTGGCCAATGGTCATCATATCCACGAAGTTTTCTTCCAGCCAGGTGTTCATTTCACAGCTCTCCTGTGCTACAAGAGCTGTCTAGTGCAAAGCTGACTGCACATCTTTTATTTCTTTATAGATAAAGCTTTCCATTCCAGCAATATTTATATCATGATCTTTCTGCTTTTCTATTTACAGCCCTGTGTTTTGTTCTTACATAGCATCTGCAAGGCATTGACATCCAGAGCTTTGCACAGGAAAGACCCCTCATGATCCATCTGTCTCTTGGGTGCTGTCCTGCTCCACTAGAGCTCAATGGGGCCTTTGTGGGTAACATCAGCTAGAGGCTACCAGAAAGCCTAGGGCTGCAAGTGTTGAACACATCACAGTCCAGAGGACAGCTTTTTCTATTTCACTCTGAGCCAGCGATGATTTTTGTGAACAAAAAATGCTTCTCTGCATAGCAGAGGCTGCTCCAGTTTCCACTATTGTGTTCAGATTTGTGAGAACTTCTCTGCTGCCCACCATCAGTGTTGGAACTGACATCCATTTTGGGGTTGCCATTGAAGACCAGATAACACACACTTAAAGAGTGGGAAGAATACTTGTTTTTCTATCCTCTGACCCTTGACCCTCACTAAAAGAACCATAAGTGGCAAATAAATGCACCCAATGGGCTACACTCAAGCCAGAAGCAGCATCACAGGTAAGCACTGCTCATGAATAAGGTATCCATTATATTCAACCTCATGATGCTGTGCTAGATATCATAAATAATGGACTTAAAAGCAGTTTCCTTTACATTGCTCTAGTTCAGGTACCAAGCCTGTTTCCTTCTTGCCTCGACCATTGTTTAATCAATTCAACCTTTACAAAGAAATTTTTATATATTTTACAAAGGCACATCCCATAAGCGTACATGAAAACGTATGGGTCTCCCTCAATTCTATCTGCACTTAGGATATCTTCTCTTCATGCCTCAAATTCTTCAAACGCTTCCCCTAGTACCTCCTGTCTATGAACCTTGCAGGTGCTAACAACAGCTGGGCAGCCACCACAGGCATATTTCACAACATTAGTCATTATTGTTCCAAATGTTTTCAGAGGGGATTGTTGATGAGGCTGCAAGTCCTTTTCGAGATGACCAAGAAATATGTTGGCCCTCTTTGTATCCTTCAGCTTCAAGGAACCTCTTTGGTAAGAGCCCAACTACAGGGAGGTCTGCAGTCCCTGAGAAAGCCTTGGAAGCTTTAGTCTGAGAAAGTTTAAGAAAGCAATGTTGTTTCCAAAAGAAAGTGCAAGCACATAGCTGGCTGATGCCTTTGTGGCATCGTTGCCCTACAAAAAGAGATGCCACAGATCAATCAACATTTCTGTTTGTTGCAAACATTGACATTCTGAGAGTGTTTTCTTCCTCTAGGCTGAAAACTAATGACTTTGGTATACTGTGCCAAAGGAAGAGACTGCTTGTTTTTCATGTGAGAAGCATTTTAATTTTATTTCCTCATAATGAAGTATCCTACCATGACTCAAGGAGTTCCCAAACACCTCAGGAAATCCTGCAATGCCCCAGCTGCCCACATGCAATCCCTCAAAGCCAGAGGGGATTCACAGCAGTCCCTGTCCAAGAGCAAGCATGCCACCCCATCCTCTAGTGGGAACAGAGGTCTTGAAGAACAGTTTTTCCAATCTAGAGAGTCCATAGGAGTTTTGATATAGCAAATAGTCCAGCCCAAAGGATGGAGGGGCCTGTGGCTTTCTGACATGCCAGAGAGGTTTCAAGAGCAGAGCAGAGAGGTGTTCATACCCTGCTGATTCAGGGCCACAGAAGGCAAGAGCTGCCATGGGATGTCTCTGCTTCACCCCACACAGAATTGATACCTAAGGACTCATAACTTCCTACAGTAATAAAAAATAGGATCTTAAAGCTGCTTGTCCAGGAGAATAAACTTTCTTCTTTGGGAGACACAGGCTGCATTACTGGTTCAGTCCTCATGGACGTATGAAAGGACTCAAGAAGCATCTCTGTATTTCTCCCCTTGTGACTCAACAGCAATTGGAATTTGTTCCACAGGGCTGCACCTGCAGCACAGCTACCACCTCTCAGGGGGATTTTCAGTCAGGCTTTGCATCCCACTGGTGCTAACAAGGAGATAGTAACTTTCTTTTTAGTAGCAGATTGGATGATGATTGTTAAAGATATGTTGGGGCAGGGGTAATTCAGCCAATGTCAAACTGGCTCAGTGCATGAGGGCTAAACTGAAGCTATCAGCCACATACTATTCTAATTCTTAAGAAATTATGAGATTTTTTTTTCAGCACATGACTTCATGATACATTTTTGGGTCAATTTAAATCTTATTTTTGACCCCAGTGACAGGAGAGAGAGATCAAGTACCAGTCTCCTGTTAGCAGAATCAAGGACCATACATTCTGTTTGCCAAACATAGCATTGAACTTTCCCCCTAGACCTCCATGGTTCAGTTAAATGGAATAAACAAATAAGGATCTTTTAGCTGACTAACTGGAAAGTATTTTTTCATTGTAATAAAAATATGCTAAGCAAGTACTGGAAACATAGCGGAAGTCTTTCCAGAGCAACATATTTATTTCATCTTTTGTTTGACAGAGATAGGCAATTTAAAAGAACCCTATGGGAGAGCAGCATACAACAGAGGAGCTTCATCCTTGGGCTGTCATTGATTTCAGCTGTCTATCCTTGCACCTCTGTCACCAGTCACAGCATCCACATCACAGGAGTAAACACCCATAGACTTGGCTGAACCTTCGTCCTGCCCCATGACCTGCTCTATGCTAATGTTTTCCTCCTGTTAATTCAATTATCTCATTCTCTGTGCCAGGAAAGGTCCATTATTCTGTGCTCGGAGTACTAACTTCATAGCGTCTACAAATCCAGTGAGACATGGCTGGAGGACACCAGCTGCTTTCAAGAGCCAAGAACCCACACAGGAACAATTTTGCTTCGCCTGAGCGCTGGGGAACAAATGGTTTGGGACAAGGGGGAGGGATTGGGAAAACACTATTCTTGCACGTGTCACCAAGTCATGTGTCCCAGCACAGGCAGGCTGCAAAGCAGCAAGGATTGATGTGGTCCAACAAGCAGAACAGATTCTGACTCTTGTACGACACTAAAATCACCCTTTGCACACTCCAGAGAGTTTTTTATGTGCCTTGAATATAGCGGCCTTTTGACACGCTCCTTTCTGTTGTTTACAGTATCACATGAGCCTCACAAGCTCTTGACATTTTGCTGTGAATCCTGTTGAAATCAGCATCTTCACACATATGCAGTACAGAGCAAGAGACCCCTACTACAACTCTGCCATGTAAAAAGAAAAGCTATTTAATAGGCACAGGGGTAAAGTCTTGGAAATGAACAAGTCCTTATTCCAGCTCTAGAAAGGAGAAAAGCTGCTTCAGATACCACTAAATTCTTGATGAATGAGCTAATAGGCTGCAGGAAAACATCTCCTCATCTATTCTTGATCCTTTAACTTAAACGCCTGGTACCTGCTTGTAGGCATAAAACCAAAGAAGAAGTTAGTACATTCAAAAATAAGACCAGTTTTCTAGTTAAATCACAATAACATCAAAAACTTGAAAACAAGCTTCAAAGCAAGTAAGGAAAATACAGCCCAGAAGTGAGAAGTACCACAAGATGCCAAGTTGTATCTTACAAAGCACTAACCAGAACTCTTTAAACCTTCAGACGCCAGCTTATCCAACGTACCATTCTGCTCTCCTCAACTCAGGATATGTGAGGATACTTAAGGAATGCAACCCAGATGTTTATGCTTTTTTCAAATTTAAGCCTTTCTGAAACACTAAGCCAATGAGATGGGTAGAGTTTTCCAGACACCAGACACCAGCCTGTTAATTACAAAGCAGATAGGCTTGTCTGGCTGAGCTGGGAAAAGCGGGGAGCAACCACTCATGCTAAAGAATACTGAAATAGAAGATTCAGAAGGTACAAGTACTTGACAATATTTTTTCCTTCTGTGCTTGACTTTTAAATTGGATTGCAGTCCTCCATCCTCCCATCCAGGGAAGATCCTGTTCCCAAGTTAATTCTGGTAAGGTAAGTTCTGCGGCAGTTCCCAGCGGCTGCGGTCCACAGAGGAAGCACAAAGTCTATCAGCCATTGGGGCAAACGGGTTGCCAGAGGGATGCCGAGAAGGTGGTTAATCTGAAATTCATATTCCAACACATTGCCCAGGTTTGAATTATTTCCGGGCTCACAGATGTGGACAAGCCAAAAAAAATAAAAAGCCAGTGAAAATAATTACTGTCATTATTTCTTGGCAACCACTTTCTAATGTATATAATTTGGCACATTTTTGTATGGTACATGCCTGAAGATATCTTTAGAGGTATTACTGGTGTTTGGACATGCGGAAGTAAATCAGATGTCTTGGCTTGGCCCCAGGTTCAGGTTTTTCCCCGTCGCCCATTTCTAGTAAAGGTTGTTACCAAAAGGGTGTTGGTGATCTTACTGTGACAAGCTCAAGAGAAGCAGACTACACTCCAAAATACAGAAACCTCCTTAGGACAATGTTCTCCACTGACTGAAGCTGTAGATTTACCTCAGTGTTGCTTTGGATCCATTTCTGTCATTATTGTACTGTGGGTACAGGAGCTGAGCACAGAGTCTCCCCCTTTTCTTTCATCTTTCAAGAGGCTCCACTCCAGCACAGTCCTTCCTGATGGAAGGATGCTGGAACCAGCTCCCCTCCAGAGTCCAGTCCCTGCCTTCCCTCCCAGTGCATGGAGGGAGACAGACATTGCATGGCTGAGTGTGTATGCTTTCAGACTGGGAGTCCAGAACCTCCCTTTCCAGTGTTAAATTGATCTTATAGCTACTGAACACCCAATATACTCAAATTACTGCTCTATCCCACAGTTTTCCTTCCCTCCTTTCATCTGAGCCCTCTACTCCTTGAGGCATCACTGCTGCTAGAGGATCTATATGCTCTGGTAATGCAAAAACAAATAAAACCCAAATCAAGCTAAAAAAAATCAAACAAAAAACCAACAACAAAAAAAGAAAGAGTAAAACACAGAGAAGTTCCAGGACTTTTATTCCATTATCTTTCTTACTGTCCTTTGAGGAAGGAAAGCCCTTATCCCACTAGGCAGGTAATCCACTGCAAGGTAACTAAGAATACAAAGTGCTAACACATGTAGTTAGTGTATCAGTTTGGGGGTTTTGGGTGGTAGGGATTTTTTTGCTGGATTTTGGGGGAGCATTTTTTTGGAAAGGCTAAGACCACACTATTATTTTTCTTTCTCATAATAATCACTATAATAAAAGCACAGCTCAGAAAATACTGAACTGGCATTTCTAAAGCCTCTTGGCTGCCCCATCTTGCTCTAGAAGGGCTATCTTCTTGGCACTGGCCTAGACAGCCCAAAGACATAGTATGTGTTGCATCACATGCTAATAGCCAGAAGAGCAACATTTATACTGCTTTATATGAATGAGACATGAATAAAAATAAAGTGTCTTATGGATAACTCAACAAGCTATTCATCTAACTGGGCCTAATTTATTTGATCTCTAATAACAAAATATTTCCTCCTTTATAATTTCATTCTTTAAATTCACCAGATGACAGAAGAATATTGTAAGCAGAAATTCTGTACTAGAAACCACATTCCAGTGGTATTGAGAAATCACTTTCTTGTGGTGGAACTAGAAGCCTGTTCTTGGAGCTGCAAGGATTTCTATTTCTCTGTGATAGTTTTCTGTGTGGTTAAGATGTAGTGTACACTACAGAACAGGCCTTATTTTGGATGCCAATGAACCTCATGGGTAGTAAATCTTTTTTCTTGAGCAATTAAATTTCTGACTTTAATCTTTCATTCTCTTGATAGAAGTGGTTTCCTGGATCAGGATGAATGCCAGAAAATAATCTGCAAAACAAAGGTTGCCCCCAGCTCTAAACTACATTTAATATTTCTCTTTCACAGCAATCATCCCTGCTGTTTTCTTTTTAAATCTTTTTTTT
>WAAE01009151.1:0-28445 GCA_013400495.1 Nicator chloris
AGGAAAAAGCAGAGGTACTTAATAATTTTTTTTGCTTCAATCTTCAAGCAGTTGCCTCAGGACACCCAGCTCCCTGGGATGGAAGTTGTTGATGTGGAGATGAGTGAAGCCCCCACAGTCCAAGAAGAGATGGTTAATAACCTGTCTTGCCAACAAGACATTCACTATGGACCCTGAGGGGATCCACCCCAGAGTTATGAGGGAACTGGAGAAAGAACTTGCCAAACCACTCTCTAATATCTACTGTCAGTCCTGGTTACCTGGGGAAATTCCAGATGACTGGAACTTGGCAAAAGTAACACCCATCTACAAGAATGTTTGGAAGGATGATCCAGAGAAACACAGGCCTTACCATGGTTCCAGGCAAGGTTATGAAAGAGATCATCCTAAATGCCACTACACAGCACATGCAGAAAAACCAGGACATCAAGTCCAGCCAAAGTGAAAGGCAGGTCCTGCTTGACCAATCATATCTCCTTCTCTGAAAGGCTGATCCATTTCTGTAGGTGGATGTGGTCTCTCTAGACTTCAGTAAAGTGTTTGACACCATCTTCCACAGGATCCTCCTAAAACAACTCTCTGCTCATGTTTTGGATAGGCATAGTCTTTGATGAGTAAAAAACTGGCTGTCTGGCCAGGCCCAGAGAGCTATGGTTAATGGAGCTAATTCCAATTGGTGGCAGGTCACTAGAGGTGCTCCCCAGGGCCAGTTGTGGAGCCAGTTGACATCTTTATTGACAATCTGGATATGGGGATTGGGTGCACTCCCAGTAAATTCCCAGATGACAGCAAATTGGGTGGCAGCGTTGGTCTGCTCGAGGGGAGGAAGGATCTACAGAGAGACCTAGAAAGACTCAATCAGTGGGCTGAGGACAACTGCAGGAGTTTCAATAAGGCTGTCTGGATCTGGCACTGGGCAGTCTGGATTTAGTGGTTTAGGGATTACAGTGGCAGTGCTGGGTGGATGGTTGGACTGGACGATCAAGGCCCCTTCCAACCCTGATTATACCATAATTCTAGGATGAAAGTGTAATCTCAACAGTGTGACAAAATGAGGAAAAGATTAATGAATCTAATCTACATAATTTATTTCAATCACAAAAAACCAATCTATTTTAAACTTGAAGAGAATATCTGTAGATAAATGGATGCTGTTTTTTTCTGTGGAATTACAAGGATGGTAAAACATATATGACCCTGAAATTTTCTTTAGCTGCTAATCTTACTACGTTTTGTGCAAGACTACTATTTTACTATTATGTGTGAGAGGCCAAGTATCCTAACGATTGCTTCTAACTCAGTTCCTGTTTATAAATGTCAGATAATTCAGTAAATTAATTAAAATCACATTACTTTTTCAGATGAACATTCACAAAGACCAAATTAGTAACAGAGGGTCATTTTAAACAAATTTGTGAAAATCCTCAGGTCCTATTTGTCATTAGTGCTATTTGTAAAATAATGAAAAATAATGCAGAAAAGCAGAGAAATCATCACTTCATAAAAATACTTAATAATCAGTTGAAAGAGACAAAGTTGGGTGCTATTCATTATAAAGTGAAAAAATACAATTTGTCTTTTCAGTGAAAAAATAATTTGTCTTAGCACGTACATAGGGAAGAAAATGGCATGGAACAACTGATCCCTGTACAGAAAAATAGAATAGTTCAGAAAAAACTAATCTTTATTTGCCACCAGCTTTTCTGGTTTTTGCAGTCATTATCCACAGTAATGGGCTGAGAAAACTATACAGGAAATTAAGATGTACATTTGGATCATTGGTAAATGAGCCATTAGATAATAGGCAACTGATTTGTTTGGCTTATATATTATACAGAATACTTTGCTTTTAGAAAAGAGATGAAGAATTAGTTATGAATTGCCTGGTATTTTTATGCATTGGTGAACTTTCCTGGAGTATAGCTTTAGTAGCATTTTTTGTTCATTGATCTGGGAGAGTGAAGTAAAAGCATATATCAATACATATCACATGTAATAATGACTGTAGATAGTTTGATTTTATCTACTGAAAGCCTAGCAGATGTATGTAAGAGATAGAGGATATCACATATTACCTATGAACACCAAAAGGGGTGGGTGAGGATGGTGAAAAAAGGTCAAAATGTTACTTTAAATTACATTTCAAAATGATTGAGGATTTTGGTGACTGGGGGACTCTATTTTTGCGCAACCATGTAGCACAGAAATTAAGAGAAAGAGAGAAATTAAGCTGGGAAATCTTATCCCCAAATATTACTTCTGCATACACTAAAATAAGTTTATGTTAAGCAAGATGCTTGCACTAGTGAGGAAATAACAGAAGACCACTTTCTGAGAGAAGAGCATCCCTTTCCCATTATGATCTCTTTTGAAGTAGCTGCTTGACTAATGAATTTGTACACATTCCACCTCCAATACTCCCCATCCCACTTTCCACATGTTTACATTACTGAGAAGTAATTATAATGAAAAATACAAACCTCAATGAAAAGAAGATGGGTTGTGACAGCTGAAAAAAGACCAAACACTTCAGACAACTCATCATCTTACCATTTCTTCTGACCTTTCAGCAGCCACCAGACCAAATGAATAGAAGGATAAGGTCAACAGGTAAAAAACAGACACAGCAGGAATTATAGAATTCATTGATCTTGAAGGTTGGACAAGTTGAACAGAGTACTGTATAGATAGTTTTTCCTAATGATTCATCAATATACATTAAAACAATGTACTCCTTTACAGAAAAGATTAATTTACATGTCAGTGTCCCATTGTTGGGGCAAAGAATGGATTGAATCTGTTAGTCATTCTTTAACCAAGAGCATAAAGAATGTACACAGATTTGTCTCTTTCTAAGAAAAGAAATTATGGAGGTATTTGCAGCACTTATCTTCAAGCACTTACACTACACATTATTCTACCTAAACTCTCCCTACAGTCAGCTGGATGACACACTCCTGCAGGCAGGAAGTTAAAAGTTTATTAGTTACGTTGATGCCCTGAACATCTCGTAGATAATTTTCATGCTGCTCAGTGGAAATCTTACCCCAAGAGCATAATATCAGATAGGTATGTTGTTGGACTAAATCAAGTAGGTGAATCAGTCTTCCTAATTCTTTTCATGAGTTTAGGATTGCTTCAGGACAATAAACTAATAATCTTAACAAAATATCGTTAGTAAGATGCTATTTATATAATTTCTTTTAATGATTATTGGAAGACCAGGCTCCGTAAAGATACTTTAAAAAGAACAGTTGGAATGAAGATTCCTTCACAAGACTGATCTAAGCACATTGCAACATTATTCAACAGCAAGATATACAGGTCTTAGTTATCTGATAGAAATAGAACACTCATTGCAGAATTGAAGGATGTAATCTGATTTTTAGATAGCATTTTTACCACAGGAAAAAGTAGCCCAGAAACTGAGCATACTCATCATTGAAGAGATTACAAAAGCAGTTTATTGAAGACTGTTGGAAAGCAGGCTTTCTGATCATTGCTACTGGATATCATGACTTTTTAATTGGGAAGCTGGCAAAAAAAAAATAGGAAAGAGAAAAGAAGGGGAAGGGGAAGGGGAACGGGAACGGGAACGGGAACGGGAACAGGAAATTGAAAGGAAAAGGAAAAAAGAAAACATAACACATCATTATACCAAAACACAACAATTAAAAATTAGAAACTGAAACACAGGAAGTTCAACTGGCTTGCCCCAAACAATTCAAAAAGCCTGTTCCACCGTCAATGCCAGAAAAATTAACTTTAATGTTATTCATCTATAAGTTCATTGTTCTTGTTAGAGGTCCAGGTTTAGACTATGTTCTTTTGCATTTCAGTTAAGAATTCAAATCTTGTAATACTATGCAACTAAATGACACAAACTCAGCTAAGTTTAACCATTTCTTCTCCTTTTTATATTACAAATATTTCCGTCATATTAAGTAAAATCAGAGTCACACTGTGCTCACAGTGTGCTCACACTGAAAGCCTAAATAATCACTTGGAGAAGTTGTTTACATCTCAGCATAGACGATTGAAAATAGCAAGCTTTGATGGAAATGCTGACCAGCCTTTTATGCATAGCTCCCGATAATGAAAGATTCATGTCTGGCTTACTTTCTCATTGACATCTAAATATTTTTCTTCCATTCATTAGTGGAACATCATATAACTTAACAGAAATTAACATATGTAAAGAATGTCATCCCAGAGGGACTTCTGGAACAAAGGAATATTTTTCTATATTTGGCGGTTTTGGTAAGAGCTCATTTTCTAATCTACAGTAGTTGTTAACTTCACAAAGAAATGAATTCTCTTTCTTCAGGTTTTTAACCAAATGCCCCATTTTTTGGCTTTGTGTCTTGGGCTTGTGGATGTCTGAAATAAAAATAAAAGCACAAAATTCCACCCTCCAAGTTTCTGATTGCTTTTATAATAGCTCGGTCCCTGAGGGGCTCAGCTTATTATTGAAATTGTTTTCTTTAACGGGCATTTTGTGCTTTTGTCCTGGATTATTTTACTTACTTGGAGTGGTGAATGCATGCCAGTTCAAAAATCAAACACTGGGGCAAATGCTACAAACACATTGCCCAACATGTGGTCAGCATTTAGACAAGTATATAAAGCAGAGAATTATTCTGAGCGCTGGGGAGAACACTCTTAACTCAGTGTTACAGCAGATGAATTATCTATCTCATGATTTAGATTATGCTGACAGTTTCATTATGTATTTCCAGTGCCCAAACATACTAATAAATGTTGTAGGTTTGTCCCAGTTCAGTATGGAAACTAAATTCTGCCTTCAGATGAATGCTGAACAGGCACAATGAAGGGCAGATGTGTTCTATAGGGTCTTGGCACTGTCAAGACACAACATCTGAACTTTGAATTTATTTCAAAAGTCTGAAAGCTTATTTAGCTGACATTTGGGAGGGAGGGAGAGGGAGGGGATCTAATTCTCCTCTTACACGTTTTAAGCCATTGTTGGATTTCTGATTTAATTAGAGTTACATCTGATTTACATGGTTGTCAGTGATGGGATACAGTCTATATAAAACTGAATTAGAAATCTAAGGAATATTCTGCCAGATTTTTGATGCTACACCCAGCAGACAATTGAAGTCATAACCTGGGAAAATAACTCGCTAAAGGAAGATAGATCAAGAAACAACCTAAGGGGATGGTAGTTACTAAGTTCCTAAAGGATCATCTTTAGGTCTGTATTTGTTGAATTTTTTACAAGGCTAGTGCCTAAGTTGTCACAAAGTACTTTATTGAGTGTTATATTGAATTCAAAATATTTTGGAACCTCACAATTCCTCAATGATCTTCTATCCTATCAAGTGCTTTGTCTGTGTCAATCAGTCTTTTGTAAACACATCCTGCAATTTCAGTTTTCCATCTATCATCATACACTGAACAAATCATCATAATATATTAAACATTATTCTTTTGAAATGTATCCATCAGAGTTAAAGTTTCCAGGTTATTTCTTTTCTTTAGGATATTTACTTCATTTAGTTTTAGGCACATAGCCATCTAGCAGGCCTAATTTCCCACTACAGGCAATGTAGAGCAGACTTCACTTGAGAAAGATTCAAAAACATAAGATTTCTGGTTTAAATAGCCTTGTGAAAGATCTGTCTTTCTGTGTTAACTGGATAGGTTCATTTACCCACATAATTAGAACTAGGATTGTCTGACCACGTGTTGCCACACTTAATCTGATGTTACAAATTCTTATTATGGAACTTCTAAATTCCTGCACAAATTCTTTCACCAAGATGTTTGTAGTTGGAGTTACAAGAGTAATTTCCTTTGGAAAGGTCTCTTAGGAAGAAAGCACCTTATTCACTGCATTCCCTTAGTCATAATCTGCTTTGCTATATTTACAGTAAAGTCAGTGGACATGCTAGATGAGTAAAATGACGTTTATGTTCTCAGTTTGTAGGACATCTCACTTCAGCCAGCATTAAAACATTAGGAATCACTGAGATAGCATTCTTCAAGCCCATGTGACACTGTTGGGAGAGGACTTACAGGTTTTGTGGGAAGGGAGCAATCACAGTTAGACATTCTTAGATCGTGCAGTAATTTTGGGACAAGCTCACTCTCTAGATCTTTCTGGGGCCTCTAACATCTGTACAACTTTGTCTAGGCTCAAATCCCGAAGTTAATAGCTAAGGTTCTAGTTAGACTACTCAATTTTCATGTTACCCACAAGAAAACTCAAAGCACAACTGCTCAAATATGTTGATGCCAGAAAGCAACCCAAGTAGTAAGAAGAGTGACTCAAGCCCTGCTTCTGCTTCATGTCTGAGAGATAATCTCTCATTGTAATCTTGACAAAAACTGTCAATACAAGTTTGAATTTGACTCCAACAATTATTTAAAACTTGCCCTGAAAGTAATTAATTAGGAAAAAATTCTTACTGTTGCCATTCTACTGACAGTTGAAATGAAACAAAATCAGTTTCCAACAGGAGAAAAATTCAAATTTCTGTCGGTTCTTGTGTTGCACCTTATTGCAAAAATAACAAAAATAAACACAAGAATAAAACAACACCCTTTAACCTAAGGCACCCAAAATCCTCAAGGAGGAGTTTCCTGATATTGCTGTCTCTTTGCTCACCTGTTATGAGGAGATGAAAAAACAAAATTCAGCAAGAAGGAGTGAATGCATTTGCTATACTTCACCAGGAACAAACTGTCTGCCCACCTTAGGAGCAGGAACACTGAGGGAGATTGAGGTGCTGCTCCAAGGGAGACATGAAACAGGATGGAGTAGCATGAAGGTGCTGTGGTCATGCTGTCAAAAACAATGCAGCTAACGGGAACGAAGCCAAAGGAATAGCCCAGACAGTAACTGAAAGGTGAACTTTGCTGCGTTTACTCAAAAATAAATATTATTTTTCACTCCTCTACACATCTTAGTGACTGAAGTCATTCAAATTCCACTTAAACATGAAATGACATGAACTGTCCCCTTTCTCAAAGAAAATTATGTAAATATAGCTTAGGTGAGAAGGGAGGTCAGAGAAGACACCATGATACCTTCTGGGATCAGTCAACATGCTCAGCCTGTCTTTTCCCCCCGTAGGGATGGCTCTTGGGTAAGAACCTTACTCTATGCACACTAAAGATTTCTTTCAAGCCAGCTCTTATTGGTAATTACAGCTTGTCTGAACACCACTTCAGATTCATTTTTGCATTCAGTATATTATCAACAGCAATCTCGGATCCTTAACCTGTCACAGTTTCCTATTACCAGTATGTTTGTTAATAAAGTGCCTTATTCCATAAACTGGAACTCAGTGCAAGTCCTTCGAGGGCGTTAGCAGAGCCTGGCAGCACATTTGGAAAACCAGACCACATACCAGCTGAGAGTGGGGACACTGTGGGCACGTGTCCTTGGTGTCAGGGTCTGCTAATGGGTGCGGGGCCCTGATGGTTCGTTTTAGGGATCTCAGAGTCCAAAAGACACAGCAGGGGACAAAAAATCAGTATGGTTAAACAGAAAGACACTTTATCAGGTGTCAACACCAGTAATGCGATAAAGAGGAAGGAAAAGAGAATAAAAGAATGGAGAAGAAGGAAAGAGAGAGATTTGGGATATAGCTACCAACAGAGAACAGGAGCCCTCGTGGTCTCTGCAGGCCAATGGATCCTCTGTAGAAAGGGTGGGAGTCCTCGTGGTCCTGGTAGTCCAATGGACTTTCCTTTTCCTGATGGGGAAGACCTTCAGGGAAACTACAGAGTCACAGGGTTTTAATAGCTGTTTTCGAGGCGAGTGGAGAACGGCCAACAGATGAGGGAATTGTCATACTGATCAGGCGAGTCTCACAACAAGGCAGGTGCCCACCAACAAACGGTGGTCGTGCTCAGGCCCCTTCGACCTAGTAGATTGGTAGCACATTCTGAACAGTCCAGGCTCACTGGTACAGCAAACACCAGCTGTTCAAACTCCATTGTTCGATGGTCATGGGGACCCGTTTCAGTTCGATGGGCACACCTGCAGGCAGGACTCGGGAGACAATGCCGTTTGTCAGGCCAAAAACCCCTGTGAAGGGGGGTTTAGAGTTCTCAGTCTCTGTCCTGGGGGGTCTCAGTTCTCGGAGACAGTCGTGAGGCAGATAAAGGGTCCTCGGACCGACTCTTACACCTGGACAGCTGGTCAAACCAAGCCGGGGTGCAGTGAGCTGGTCGGCAGGGTCCCCGTAGCAGGGCACTGAGGCACCAACAGCTGCCCGGGCATAAGGGGCTCCTCCTTCCCGGGGCACTGATAGATGGATCAAACACAAAGGGCTCAAGGACACCCCCCTTTTACGTGGCATCTGTCGTGGGGGGTTGCTGTCAGCTGGAAGTTAAACTTCCCCGAGAAAGAAAAGAGGATTGTTCTCATCAGTCTCATACTGGGAAGGAAATTACTGGGAAGCACCTCTGACCCATGTTTCCCCCTCCCACCTTGCCAATACAATTTTAGACAAGAAAAAGTCTCTTACTCCATTATACAAAAATCAAAGGCCACCTTGAGAAAATTTAACCCCGTTGCTGTACAAGTAATCCGGAGAAATAAACAAGAAAACTTCTAAAGAAACACATCTTCTGCAACCCATGGTAACTTTGTATTGCCTATCTGTGAAGGAAATAAGCACTCCTATTAGGCTGGAAGTGACTCAAAACCACAATGAATATTTTAACTTTCCACTTTTTCATGTAAATTATTTTGAAACTTTATAATGACATACAATCTTAAATTAAAATCATATTCCCATGATTTTTAATTCCATGTATATTTTCAAAAATAAATTTTAAAAACATTAAATACAATATTGCTAATAGTAAAAGTTTCTAATTCATCTTCTCCCTTGCTTCTGCAAAACTCTCATTATATATTCATCTGAATATATATACATATAAAAATATATTAATACTGCAGTTCATTTGGATTAAGTTATCTGTAATTTGCATCAATAAAAGTCAGTACTACATGTATCTTACAGCATAAAATACCAATTCAACTCCCTTTAAAATCAGTGCATTTTACTATAAATCTGACAGGTAATACAGAAAATATTATATATATAATAAATAATAAATGTAGGCCATCTACTGTTTACCATTTAAAATTGACCTCAAGGGAACAGAAAATAGATATAGACTTTGATTCCAACCAATTTAAATTCTAATTTAGATTCCAGATTAATATCTAAGCTGAAAGATTAACTTGTCTACATGGATTTTTATTATTTTGTAATTCATAAGTGTAATAATATAATTTTTGTTGCTCAAGACCTCTAAGTCAGGAAAAAAAGATTCCTTATTTTCATATTCTTGCACATATTTCTACAATATTTGTGTTTCAAAATTTGATTTTCAAAGACAATAGGGGAAATGGTGGAATATATAGTTTTATACGTAGGACAAATTATTCCTTTAAAATAATTGATTTTTGCTTGATAAACCTATGTGAAGCTTCAATGTGGAGCAGACTTATAAAGATGCTGCAAACTTGAATCAATAGCAATCATTTGAGTTCTTTTCGGTAAATAAGAAAATATGAAAAGTTCTTTCTTGTTTGAAAGGCATGAAAGTAAGATAAGTACATAAGATGGAGAAATGCTAGTAAATTGGAAGGAAGAAAACCACTGCAGATTGCAAAAAACCTTTTTCTTTGATTTTTTATAATTTATTATCTTAAGAGGATAGAATATTTTTCAATTAGTGTGTTAAATTTAAAACAATTTTGACTAAGAAAATACTACAAGATGCGTTTTACTTTAGCAATGGTGAGATGAAAGAAAAATGTTATTTCTTCTAGGTCACTATAAAAATGAGAAAAGTAATTTTTGCAGTCTTTGGATTGGAATCTTTTGTTTTGGTCTTTTTTTTCCCCCTCAGAAGGTTGGCTACTGACTGAATCTGACATGGATTCTGGTGGGTTTAAACTTTTTCATTTATTCTACACGTTAAATTTTCTACATGAAAAGCCCAAATCCAAACTTTGTAGTCAGCAGAGCATGCAGGAAGCTCTCACTTTGGCCTGCCACTTACCCACAGTAAATGTAAAAAGGATCTGTAAAGCTGGACTGAAAAGTGGCTTATAATATTCTCTGCACCAGTGATCAGTGTTACAGCAAGGAGGAGATGCAAGATACAGCTTTACTGTCCATACAGACCTGTGCTGAACAGCCTGTGCTTGTCTCGTACCTGGGTAGTCTATTCAGCATTCCTACTACGACTGCAAACTTAGACTGATATGTGATTATCATTTAAAATTTAGAGGAAATTTGAAAAATTAAGAATGAGTTTGGAAAAGGCCCTAAGAAGCAGACTGGTGGGAAAGTTACTTGCGTTTGTGTCATCTATAATATTAATAATTTAATTTTTAAAAAATGAATAGTCTCAATAATATGTTGTCTTTAAAGTTAATAAACAAAATGCAATGTATCAAACACATACCAAAAAATCTGACAGTTATGCATCTTATTTAGGGAAAGTCATATTTTTAGACTGAAAATGGTATTTCTTTTCTTTGTTTAATATAGACACATACATATCCTCAGAAACACAAAACAATGGCTGACTTACAGACCTGTATTTTGTGGTATTGTAAGTTCCAAGGAGGCTCCATCAAGAACCAGTGTCCTGCATGGCAAGCACTCTGAGGATAAGAAATTAAGGCAGTGTCTCCATGTAAATAGCCAACAATTTAGATGCCATAGGAAACCGATGGAAGACAGAGGCAGGTGGGTTTTCTACAATGTCATTAACTGGGTGTGGAGTATTGTTTTTTCAACCAATTGTTTAGCCAGTGTCAGATGAAGAAAATTTGCAGACAGTGCAGAAAAGCATAGGAAGGGATTTTGTGCCTGAGGAAGGAAGAGATAAGCAGGCAATTATGACTGCCACTTCTGATAGAGCAAAGATTGAACCTTGATAAATCAGCAGATGTGATAGCGTGAGCCTAAACGCTTAGGGCTTGAAAGAGAGACAAGGGCTGAAGATGACACTGTGGGGAAGGGACAGCCAGGGAGAGGCAGCAATCCAGACAAGGCATGGTTTGATCAATGAACCAAGAAGCTGAATCTAGCAGCAACATATTGAATGAAAATTTGTCTCCATGTCGTATTTTACTCAAAAATATATTTGCTGTGATAGATCCCACACTGTGTATATGTTGCTCCTGTTAGGGCAGGCTGCTTCTATGGCAAGGCCATCTGATACTGCTGGGTATTATAAGAATTACTTGCTAACTTTTAAAATTTAGGCTTCTGCATATTTTTCCTTTGGGTTTAGTTTGGGGTTTGTTTTCACCCTTTCTTCTAAATTCCAGACTGTTCCACAGATAAATGTCCAAAACCTATATCTGTTCCATAATCACTCCGTTTCCACCAAGTGGGAAGCAATCTCCAGGTATTTTCCACATGTTCTAGTGTTAATACTGGGATGAGGAAGCTGTTCTGCCATTTTTAGAAGCTGCCTCTGTGAGTGGAAATGTACCATGCAGAGAGAAATTGCAATTACTGTCTACTATTTACTCTGTTGTTTAGGATACTATGATAGCTTATATGAGCTGATTTTCTCCCCCAAAATGCAGTAATATCAGTTTGTAGACTTTTATGTTGTTTCACACAAAGTTACTTAATCCTTGTGGGAGAAAAATTCAGTGTTACATAATTTATGTATTTTTAGTTATTTCTCTGTTTAGGATATACTTATTTTAAACTGCTAAATGACATAAAAACCTGATGGATGTACAATTAAAATACAATTTTACTAAGTTCATTTTCATATGTCTTATACAGTTTAGATTAATGGTGACTAAGGTTATTAAATTGAGTATTATGAAAAATGAGCAGTCAGTTCTGGGTTACAACAACCTGATTCTCCAATATCTTCTAATTTCTTTAAAAAAACCCCCAAAACAACCTAACCACACAAACAAAAAATCACCAAAAAAACAAACAACAACAACAAAAACCCCTGAACTCCACCATTTTTTTTCTCCAATTGTAGTGAGGGGGAAACAAAAGAAAGAAAGAAAGAAAGAAAGAAAGAAAAAAACAAAACAGCTTGCAAAGTAATGATGTGAGCAAACCCAAAATGGGCTTTACCTGCTTCTCTCTGTGGCTTTTGCTAGTGTGCTGCTGGCAGAGCATGCCAAGCCATTCCCCCATTTCCAGGGCATCTGCTCTAATAGACTCTTCTACAAGAATAATAAACCCTTGGAGATGGAGCTGGAAACCTGACCTGCCCAAACACTGTGGCTTTCTGAACTCAGAGTACAAGAAACACCAAGTGCTCCGGGGCTTGACCCGCAGGTCCCATCAGCTTCTGAGTTTGGCCCTCCTTGGGAGCCAGCACTGTGTGGGTTTTCTCACCAGGCAAGGCAGAGTGAGCAGAAGCTCCCTATAAAGCCTCTGCCTTTGGAGCTGCTTTTATTGCCAAGAATTCCAAGCTGTCCTGTGTCCCCAGCTTTGGTCACATCAAGCTGCACCCAGGATTTAACCCTTGGCGTGCCACCTGAGCTGCTGGAAAGTCTGCGCCCAGGGGCTGCTAGGAATTTTCTCATCTGACTCGGAACTGATGAGAGGAAAGCAATAAACAACTCCAGTATTATCCTCACCAGAAATTTGCAAGTTACTGTCTTTGGCTTCTTTCGTATTTTTTAAATTATCACATGAAAAAAGGTATATATTAATTCCAGTTAAATATTTTTGCCTTGAAAAATTCTGATTTCTGTTTTCAATTCCTGGACACAGACTTAAAAACATAACTTATTTTTCCCTCAGAGTTTTGGTATTTTGAACAATCTATGTGAATCCCACTAAAACTTCATCAAAGGCCTTGTAGACCTTTTGCTCACTATGTAGGAGTGGAGGCAGGGGGAAAAATATATTCTCAACATTAATTTTAAAGGAAATTATTTACATGTGGGTGTGAAACACTGTTTTAATGCTGCAAAATCTACTCCACACCAAGGTCTATATTGCACTTAGAAAAGACAATCAATTTAAAGACAAAAAAAAAAGGAGGAAAAATACAACTAAATAAATGCCCCAACCTTTAATACAGCTGAGTGCAAAATGGTTTCAAAAGTCATCACCATCCTCAATTTAGATTAAAATTGCATATGGTTCAAATGATACTTTTTCCTTTATTTGTACAGGGCAGAAAGTGCAAGATGCCTGAAGCAGCACGTGAAGGCAGAAAAATCTTGGAGTTCAGCTGCAAACTGAAAGTACATGAGGGTGTGGGGAGAACAGCTGGAAGTTCAAGAAGAAACAGGGTCATCATGAATCACACTTCCTTCCTAGACTGCTTCTGGAGCAGCAGGGATCTTTATTATGAGTTTAAAGTAAGCTCCTATTCACCCACTGCTTTTTTTTTCCTAATGCAATGTCTCACAGTTTCAAGAACTCTCCATGGGAAAGCAGCCAAATCAGAAGGAAGAGAATATGAAGGAGGCATGAGAATTACCTTCAAATATGCAAAGAAGGGATCAGCCTCCACAGAGGTGGAGTCTAGGACAGGAAAAAAAAAAAAAAAGAAAGGAAAAAAGATGAAACTGTAGCAAAGACAACTTCAGTTAGATACTCAGCAGAACTTTTTAACAGTGAGGACAGTGGATCTCAATGACGGATTATTTGAAAAGGAATATTCTGGCAAGCTCTAAGAGCCATTAGACAAGCATCTGACAGTAATGACATGAGTAGTGCTTATGCAGCTTTGGCACAAGATGGACTACATGAGCCTTGCTGATTCTTTCCAGCTCTTCGAATTTGTGTGCAAAACAGAAGCCTCTGTTTAGCTAATCTGCACTTTCAGGTTTGTTTCTGCCAAAAATAAAGGATAGAAAAAGGTAAATATGAGACTATGACTCTTAATATATCTATCTGCATGGTTCCTACTGGTTTCTATGTAAAGAAGAGAAAACCTTAATTTACATTGTCTCATCCAGGTCACATAGACAAAAGTGATTATAATTGAGTTTCTCTGCATTGCAGGATCAAGAGCTGAGTCAATCCTGCTGGGATTTAACCCACGTTCCAGGGAGTCTAAGTATTTCATATCTGATGTTTAAACTTCTAACCAAATAAAATTTCTGCTTGGAGATGTACCAGTGTGTGATCAGATGTTATTGTGTTTCTGTTTGAAATTCACCCACAAGTCTGAGAAATTCCTACATTTTAACCAGCACAGAGCATCTCTTATGTTGATCTATTTACCTCTTCTTTTTAAGAGCATGCAAATGACCACGATTTCAGCGTTTTTCAAAATTATTTTATACTCAACACAATTCCATTGAGATCCACAAATGCCTTAGATTTATGCCTGCTCAGTAGCTGATGCTCAATTATTAATTCACTAATGTCTGTAAAGTGCTTTGAAGATGAAAAACATTACATTGTAGAACTGCTAACCGATACTTGGATGCTACTATTATTGCTGCTGAAACTGTTAGAAAATATGCTTGGAACACATCCCCGAAGGCACATGATGAGGAAAGGTCATCTGTGGCAGTAGTTTATGCAGAGTGGAGTAAATCAGACTGAAATTCTAGAACTACAGTGCTTTTTTTTAATGCAGACTCCAAAAATCAGTGGAGTTGTGAGATCAGAATTTTTTTTATAGCAAAATATGTTTAACTATTAATAGATCAAAAGGGAAAAAAATCAATATAAAGAGTAGTTTAAAACAATAAAGTGAAAAGGACTTTCCAGTATCTTATGGGAAGGCAGGGCACTGAAGTTGCTGTCCTCTACTCCAATTACTTTGTACGTGGATGAGCTGAGTTTGAATGTGAAAGAATAGCCCTTCAGGCAGCTACAGAGAGTACAGAGACATTGGCAATGGTCTTCAATGGCCTCTGTGACTGCAGAGCAATCCTCTTTGGCTTTTGCAACAGCACTGCTGTGCTTCTGCTCCAGGAAAATACCTTTTTAACTTATTAGAGCCTTTTGATGGGGTGAAGCCAGAACCCTAAATAAACACCCAAGAAGATCTCAGCACACAGGGTTCTGCCTCCAGGCTCTGCCATTTAGCTGTAAACACAGTAATGCCTTTATAGGATCCTCTGGTTTCCCTCAGGACCAACCTTCAGCTGAGAGTTGTTCTTCCCTCTGTCTGAGATGTGTATAGAAAGGAGAAAAGGCTTGTATTGATTTCTCACACATCACCTTCATACCCCACAGACACACAGTCCTGATCATCCGATACTTTGGGCGTTTTGCTACACTTCACACTCACGTTTCTGTATTACAAAACACTACCCTCCACTCCCAGACTGCAAACACTGCTGACCCAAACTCCTGCCACTGCTGTAGAGCACTACCTGTGAGAAAAGCTTGAAAGGGCTGTTTGGCTCTGAGCAGAGACCAGTTGAAGTGATTAGATGAAGCTTTGACCCCAAGAGTCAGACTCCTTTATTTGAACATCAATTTGAAACAGCTAAACCTCTATCCTGGGCAGCAGAATCGAGCAGATGAAAACCCCACCAGACATTAAACACTTAGGAAATGTGGAACACAACCAGAGAAATTTAAACACACTGTTTCAGTTTGTATCTGTGAGCGATGGAAACGAAAACAAAACAGATCCCCCCCACCAAAAAAAAAAGGGGCAAGAGGAAGCTTTATCTTTAATAGCTTGTTCTGAAGCACTTGAGGCTTTTAATTCTTTCAGTCGACTCAGGCAGACTAGGCNAAAAAGGGGCAAGAGGAAGCTTTATCTTTAATAGCTTGTTCTGAAGCACTTGAGGCTTTTAATTCTTTCAGTCGACTCAGGCAGACTAGGCCAACAGTGAAGCTGTAATGCAGATATTTAAGAACCTTACTTCATGTAAAAATAGAACATAGGAGTTGAGTAACACAATTTTAAACAGAGGATACTAGAAGAACTTTAGAAAAAAGACAACTGACTCCAGCCAATCCCCAGTTTTAGGGAATGAAGCCCTTGATAAGAAACATAACACTGAAAGGAATCTGGAACAAAACACTCAAACAGAGGCTATTGAAAGATGTAGACTTAACTACATAAAATACATTTCAAATTTGGATAGCAAGGGAAGAAAATCAGTTTAAGTTAAAGCCCACAGACAGTTATTGAGACACGGTGGGTATAGGAAATTTAAAACACAAGATATAAAGGATTGTGGAAGACAGGAGATGTTCAGTGCTGACAGCCTCTGAAATGCAGCTCAGGAAGCAATATGTGTAAATTCAGATGCAAGCAGAACAAGTAAAGATAATGTTTAACATCTGAAGGAAGGTGCAGAAAAAGAAACATATTTGCCAAAATGTTCAACAGTGCACCAAATAAGCTCTACATGGACAAAGCAATTTTTCCTTGAAAGCAAAATATAGTATTGCCAAAAGAGAATAATAGATTATCAATGTCTGGGGCAAAAAAAATTATCAGGTCTGGTGAACATCATTTCACTGGCTACAAGAATCGGTAATGTTAACTCTATCTTCAGTATACATGAACTGATGAAATCATGCATTAGCATGTGGGTGCCCAGCCAGCCCAGCGAGGAAGGGCTGCTGCCAGGAGCAGCAAGAGCGGGCTGGTGGCAAGGGCAGGCTGTGGCCACAGCAGGCAGCAGGGTGGCCAGGCAGTGCCAGAGCAGGTCCAGTAACAGCAGCAAAGCTCAGCCTCAGACCAGCCCCGTGCATGGCCACAGGGCCAGGCAAACCCAGTCCAGCAGGGCATCAGGTAAGGGTCACGACCCGTGAGGGAAAATGTATAATCTCAAATGCAGTTCTTGAGCAGAGTGGACCCAAAAAGGCACCTCATAGTTGTCATACATCCATGTATGCCTTGTGTGACATCTGGCCTTGAGCATAGGCAACCAAACCCCAGGGAGTGGAGATGGAGGCTGCAGAGGCTGTTGCTACCCCAGGGCAGCAATATGACATCAGTATCTCTATGTAGTATATGAACTCTTTTTTTTTTTTAATGAAAGTAGTAGAGGAAAAATACCTCTTTGAAAGGCATGCTGAAGTATTAATAGCCTAAAGTCTAACATGCAACTGTACATTCATCAATGACATTTTCTTGTGCTGAGACAACAGTGCTAGTGGTGGAGAAAAACTGCTAGCAGATTTATTAGAGCATCTCACATCAGAGATGTCACACATCCTCATTTTCACATATGCTCCACTGCCATATAAAAACAGAGCTGTGGCCTGCTGTGTGGACTCCATCCCCTCTATTACTATAGGTATATAGGCACAGAGAAATTATGTCCCAACAGTCACTCCGTGAATGACACAGTCTACATGACTTGGAGAATGAGGGAAAATCTTATTAACAAAAGTTGAATCCTACTATTGCTTCTGGAACATATACAAGGGAGTACAGGATATAGGTCCAGCTTCACAAAACATTTGCTTTACCAGAGGAAAGAAGTTGAGTTGCTTATTGTACAGTTATTTTATCTGATAGAAAGGTCCAAAATAATATTTTCCTTTTGTCTTGGCCTTTTTTTTCCAATGTCAAGACTTGCATGATGCCTAGCCAGCTTCTGACACACTGATGGTTCTTGTCTGAAATGATGAGTGCTCAAATATCACTGGAATCTTTGGGACCATCTCTTGGCTCATGGAAAAAAACAAAACAAAACAAAAACTCTGGAGGAAAATAAGTCCTTGATTCTTTATTGTTAAAGTGAAAAGTCAGGAGCTGATGCAGGAATGGGCTGATTTAGATTGAAGGTCAATCTGATCCAGAGCCCTGTCTCTGACAGTACCAATTGTTCCCCAGAGATAAAAGAGCAAGGGCAGAAAAAACATGCTCACCTAGTTAATGTGCTGCAGAGATAGAAAAGTCATGTAGCCTCACTTCACAGATTATTTCTGAGAAATCTGGTAGGCCACCTTAGTGAGCCAACCATATGCTGAACCTTGGAAGACACAGGTTGCTTCAGAGGTCTGTCTATTTAAAGATAGATTGTTAGTGGAAAGGCATCTGTTTGTCATATTACTGACAGCTGGATTGTCTGATGAGGTGTCAACAATGCCTTTGAATACTTCATGATACTAGAAATTTGTTTACTATTTAGAGCAAGGATTTTAAATTGTTTTAGCACTTTGAAAGGTGCTTAAACTCTGGCCCCATAGCAGTAAAATGTGTGGTTTGCCCAGTAGCTGTTGCTGAAGAAGTTCCATTTTTGCATAGCACCTTTAAATAGCAATTAGAGCTGAGACTGAATCTGGGCTTCCCTAGTTGTACCATAGAATCCAAAGAATGAGAGCAGCCTAGCAATATTTACAGGTAAGTTTTTCTCTGAATTTTATTCTTCAGGTCAGTCTTCTGCCTAGAAACCCCTAGAAATCTACTGCTTTGCTATATAACTTGTCTGCAGTTACCATACCCATTAGCCAAAAGCACTCCAAGGGCTTTATGATGGTACATGAGGACATTGAATACTCCAGAGGAAAAATGAAGCTAATGTAATGGCAAATAATTTCCAAAATATTCTGTCCTGTGCCTTTAAATTTTAGACCCTGAAAATAAAGCAGAAGAAAGAAGAAAAAGAAAAACATGAAAGGAAGAGATTAGTCTATGACTGAAAGTCCAGCTGTGTAAACAAGTTTAGTGACTTCTTTTATCTCTAATTGGTCTTATACATTGATCTTTCTGGTGCCAAAATCACACACTTCACATTAATTCTTCAGTAATATAGCATTATTTCCGGATGGAATTGGTCTGAAATGTCAAACTGATATGTGTCACTTGCAATCTGCTAACCAGTTTTTTCCAGTGAACATCAACAACTGTCTTTAGTTATACTACTTTAAAAGTCTGAACAGGAAACAGATTTATACCACTGAAAATGTGAACACAGGCACTAAAATTGTGTTAATAGTGCTATTCATTGCATAAGACTTAGAAGATACTCAGCTGGCATAAATTTTTTGGCCAAATTACATTAACTTCAGAGATGTCATGACAGGTAATATGGTCAAATAATTGGCCTATAAACTTCAGAAGATATCTGTCCCACAAATGCAGAACAGGTTGTTGTCTTTCCTGATATTTTAAGATCTTTGAGTAACAAGATATTCCCACAATTATGTAGACTAGTCTGGAGTAGACACTGAGGTAGACACTGGAAAACTCCAGTTAGACAAAGAAACCACGTGTACAGGCAAATGAAAATCAATACTGATGATGATGCAAGGTGATGCACACTGGCCATAAAAATAAATTAATGAGGCAACAAGCAAATGAACTGTCTATCCCTCTGACACAGGTCAAAGGCACCATATGTGAGAAGGGGCATAAAGGCACAATAAGAACCTGTGTGCAGCTCTGATCAGGAAAACCAGTATTTGAGGTTTTATGACATATGTGGCACAGTGAAATATTAAAAAGGTTGTGGCAATATAATGATGTAATATTGCCTGCAAGTTAAAGGGGATTTGATAACATTACACAAAGGAATGAAAAATGTGTATGAGAAACAACAAATTTCTGTTCTTCAGTTCTTCTGTTTCTTCTACAGGAAGAAATTCTTTTATTACATAAAACTAGAAAAGTCTAAGTTCAGAAAGAATCACTGAAAAACTTTTTCCTGCTATTGATGACTAAACTGTGATTACCTTGTTGTATATATGTGTGTGTTTATGTATAAAGCTTAGATATAACTGAGGTTAATAGCAAGACTGATGACTAGCAAAACAGTCATAACTAATGTAAATCTGGCATTAACTGATAATAAACATTATTTCATAACCAACCAAACATAATTCACGGTTTAAGATAGCCTCTAATGTTTACAAATTTGTCATATGATAAATAGACCTTTTGCATTTAGTAAGTCCTTCAAGGCAGGCAGTAACTGTGAAAAATAGAGTACTAGACTAGATTGATGTCAGATTAATTCAGTTTGTAAATTTCAATTTTGCTACCAATAATTATTTTCTATCAGTACGTGACTAGACAAGACCCTGAGTGACCTGCTGTAGTATTCCTGTTTTGAACAGGAAGGTTGGATTAGAGACTTCCCAACATGAATGATTCTTTGATTCTATGATTAAATGGAAGAATAAAAACAATTTTGCAAAACTAAAGTTGGAAGACATATTTCTCTGTTAAAAGGTATGTGTGGCTGAATGTGCTAAAAAAAAAACCACACCAGAAGAAGGATTTACAGGCTGGGGCTTTTTTTCATTAATTCACTCATAATTGGATGTAAACCAGTTTCTGTGATGTATAATAATCTGTGAGAGACAATTTCTTTCAAAATAGATTTAAATAAATTGCAGCAGGCATGCATTATCTGGCCTTAAATTGAAAAAGGTTAGATTTCAATCAGATGTAGTGACGAAATTCTACTGTAAGGGTGGTGAGACACCAGGGCAGGTTTTCCAGTGACTGATCTGAAAAAGAGAGATGCCTGAGGTCCAGTATCAAAAAGCCTTCTCTGGCGCAGTTTAAGTATCCAGTGCAGATATAGTTTCTGTGGACTTTTCACAGCAGTTTGTTCTTGTAAGAATGTGTTTTGGTGGGCCAAGTTAAATACCATCTTTCCTTGTAGAAGAGGTTTTTAGGCCTGGTCTCATCAGTTGTCTTTGATTTCTGTGTTGAGGTAGGTTTGTTTGGCTTGCAACCACTGAAAGTAGATGCCCAGTCTTAATTCAAAAATGAAGAAAGTAGACTGAAAATATTGAGAGTTAAGAAGCCAGGAATATACATGTGAACTTCACTGATTCATTGAGTTACAAGTGTTAATAGTGATGCAGCTGAAGAATGTCTTTCTCCAAAGGCAGAGCCGCGCCATGGGAACCGAAGGAAAATACCCGTGAGCAGATTTCACCTGGGACCGACCTCTAGAGGGCAACACAGCCATGTGAAATGGCACACAGCACCGACAGGGGCTATAAAAACCCTAAAAACTGCACCCTGATCAGTACAGGTGATCCACCCTTTATATCCTAAACCCTTATTTATATAAAACCTAACTCAAAGGACAGGTTTTACAGAATCACACATGTCAACAGATACCCCTTGTACGGCTACTGTGACCATATTGTACCTTCTGTGATACTCAATCATCACCATAAAACACTTTATGGTCCACTTTAAAAAGACATCCCTTAAGCTTGAAACAAACACAAATCTCCAAAGGCACTCAAAATTTTTATTCTCATTGAGAAGATTAGAATGCCATACTTGGACCTCTAAGCTCTGAGTCTACAACAGCCTCTACTGATCCTCGAGCCTTTTTTCAAAGCATTCCCAAGCCCCCTCTCCCTGTGTGACCCAGTATGATGATTTTTAAAGACATACATATATGTAAATTAAATCAAAATATTCTCATAGTTTTTATCTAGGTATCCCAGTGTCTTGTACCTACTACAGCTCTACTTTTCTTGGATGTCAGTTGCTTCACGGAAAGCATCTGCATTTTATATTGGAAAAGTAAAACATTTACAACATATTCTCTGTGCTTCACTTGCAAAGAAGCAAATCCCATTAACTGAAACAAGGATTAGGCCTCAAATTTCTTTATTAAATAGGTAATATTATAGATATTTTGTTAGCAGTAACATAAGAGCAGAAATGATATATGATTATTTCTCTTAGAACACTCTGGAAAGCATTCAATCATTAGCTCCTGCAGCCATTCACCATGGACTCCAGACTAAAACTTTCACTTTCAAATGTCAATTTCTGCTGTTAGATTAAATGAAAATGTGGATCAGTGTGATACATCATCATCTAAAGTAACTCCCAGGGAAATCACTGGAGCAATGCCATTAGTGCTGCCTGCATTCTCTAAAACATTTGGGTGAACAGAAGCGGGTGTGTGCTTTGTTTCAGAGGCTGCCAACTGAGATCTTCCTTCTGCAAGGCTGTGAACACCCTGACCGTCACCCAGGGCAGCTCTGCCCATGGATTTGGGACTGGCAAAGAGGATGTGCTGTGGCCTGGGCCTGCTCCTAATGCCCATGTGAGGCTGCACTCCCTCCCCTAATGCCTGCTGCGGTCCCAGCCCAGACTGCTGCTGTCCGGAGGGGGACCCGGTTAACCGGGGTCTGTAGAGCTGTACTGGGTGCCATGGCAGGGTGGTGCTGGTGCAGGGGGATGGAAAGGGTGCCCACTGTACTGGATAGAGCCGGATAAAGTCAGTTCCAGACAGCACCAGGAGACCTGCAAGACACAGGTGAGCACAGCAGTCAAGGTGGTGTCACCTCTGGGACAACAACTTCCAGACAGGGCAAAATGCTTCATTGCCATGTAAGGAGCAATGAAAATTGAGTGAGAACCAGCTCTGCAGAGACCACAGCAGTGAGGAAGGAGGGGAAGCAGGTGTTCCAGGTGCTGGAGCAGAGATAGCCCTGCAGCCCATGGTGCAGAACATGGAGAGGCAGCCGTGTCCCTGCAGCCCTGGGAGGTCCGTGATGGAGCAGAGATCCACCTGCAGCCCCTGGAGGAACCCACCCTGGAGTAGGGTGATATTTTCTGAAGGAACTGCATTCCAAGGAGATCCCATATCGGAGCATGGAAAAATTGTGAGAAAAAAGAATCAGCAAAGAAAGGACTGTTACAAATTGACTGAAAACCCCTCACTTCCCAACCCCTTGCACTGCTCAGGATGGGATAGAGTTGGAAGAGTGGTTGTGAGTGGAGGAGTGAACTTGAGCCCAGGGAGAAATGGGGTGGGGGT
The DNA here is from genome assembly GCA_013400495.1 of Nicator chloris. Lineage (NCBI taxonomy): Eukaryota > Metazoa > Chordata > Aves > Passeriformes > Pycnonotidae > Nicator > Nicator chloris. Next base: position 22,685 of record WAAE01009151.1, read on the forward strand.
TGGGGGGAAGTTGTTGTTTAATTTAGTTTCTTTCATTATTCTCCATCCTAACCCAGTTGGACAATTTATGAAATAAATTTTCCCCAAATCAAGCCTGGTTTGCCCATCATGATAAATAGTAAGTGATCTCTATGTGCTTATCAGAACCCAAGGGCTTTTTGATCTTATTTTCTCCTTCATAATCCCGAGAGAGGAGTGAGAGAATAGCTAGGTGAATATCTGGCAAAAAGCCAAGATCAACTCACCACCCCCCCCCCCCTAAAAAAAACCCCATTGAGAATAACCGTGACTTTTCTAAGGAAAATCAATATAATTTTAATGTATATCTTTGCTGTGCAAAAAGAGCCATGAAGTAGAGACTCCAGAGAAAAAAATTCTGAAAGGATGTACTTGAAGGACAAACCTATGATGTCTCCAGTCAGGTTTTGCTAGGTCTGTCTCACAAAAAGGTCTGATTTGAACCCAAAATTCTTGTAGATTTTACAAATAGAATAGAAGAATATACAAATTAATATTTTCAATCTTGCCCCCTCTCTCCCCCTATTTCATTAAGCTCATAATGCAGTCAGTTGAACTGATAGACACTGTCCTCTTCAGCTTATCCTGGAATTATCTTCAGGAGAGGCAACTGGATATGGAACAGTTTTGTAATTGGTGCAATATTAAATCTTCTGAATATCTCCCTTATATCAATAGAGAAGAAACACAAATCTTTCACAATCCTTTCTGCAGTATTGATTGGGAAATTCACATACTTGGTATTTAACATGGACTTCACAAGGAGTCCTGAGCTCCCCATATAACAGGATTGTGACTACAACCTAAGAAGAACACCTCATGCCCATTTTGCAACTGAAAATCAATTGCAGGTTTGCTTTAAAACCACTTCAAAGACTTCTTATCTATATTGGTATCATCTACCTGGAAATTATCCTAAGAAAGCAGTGAGAGAGCTCCTATCTGCACATATGACCAAACAGACACTATCTCCCAGGAATGCATCTGGAAAATTCTCCACTGAACTTCACAATCCCAAAACAATCTCCCTCATGCACTGACGCCTTGGGTCGCCAGAGTCTCCAAGATAATCTGAAACCTTGGGTTTGAGAAATTCGTTCTTGTTCTACTAAACCAAGCCCTGGCAGTTGCCAGAGGTCTCCTCTAATCGTAACAAAGAGGGGAGCGGCTTCCAGGACGTGTGCAGCAATTTACAAATCAAGCTCTACAGAAACATTTCCAGGGACCTGCCAAGTAAATGGGAAGTAAAACAGGTGTGAAATTCAACCCAGTAGAGGGCAATAGACCTCGGTGCACATGAACAACTCTGCAGCCCTCAGTAAAACAGCTGTTTCCAACCTGAACCTTAGGCTCTGCAGAGGCTAAGTAGGTGGGGGTGGAAGAAGGCAGAATTCTGAAAAAATCATAGATGAAACCTCCTGACTAAATAAAATCTGTTCTCACTTGCTCTGTCTGATAATTTTTGTTCTTCTTAATAACAACAAAATTGATTTCAAACAAAATCATCCCATGGCATACAATATCACTGAATTTGGTTATAAATGCTGCTATTGAGCTGCATCACCTATAAATTGATCAGTACCAGGCATTAAAAGAAACATCTTTTGGTTGAGAGAAAGCTTTACCAGGGTAAAAGTATGAGGCTATGTTGGGATGCCTTGGCTTAGAAAAGAGGTTGTTTTGTTTTTTTTTTCACTTTTATATGTCATTGTAGTAGAGGTACGAACGTATGTTTTTTTCTAAAAGATGATCCCCAAATAATATTAAGGTAAATCCAAAAGACAAAAACAGATATTCAGGAAATGTAAGTAAAAGACACTTTCAAACTAATTTTCACTCAACAGGATATACACAGAGAAGAAAAAAAATTAAATCACAACGACTATTTCAAAGCCATGGTGGAGCACATAGAAAGTCAGCAGACAATGCTAGGACTTGTTTCAAAGACAGAGTCTTTCAAAGGAACTTTGAAAAAGTCCTGATACTGGTTACATCTTTGCTGAAGACTGGAGTGTAGCTGTCAGCAGAGACAGCTGGGCTAAAATGTGACAGAACCCTGCCCAGTCCCTCTCCCAAATGCAGAAGTACTGTGTTTACACTTGATGCTAAGAAAATTATACAGCCAGGAAGACCCAGGGAAAAAAACTATGAATGAAAAGTCAGTTGTCAGCAGAAAGGAAAATGAAGGCTAAATAACAGAAGTGAAAGCTTTTAAGCAGAAAAAAATCACAGGAGAAGGTGTCAGGGATAATGCCATTAGCAGTGACAAATGGAAATCATTGATTAGGAAAGTAGTGAAAGCAGGCAAGGGATAAGTGTCTCTGAGCGTTTATTCAGAGTTTCAAATCTTTCAAAGATTCTGACCATCACTTCTTTCAAATGCAGAAAATATATTAGGCATAATAAAAGCACTGATCAAATCCTTGTCAGCCTACATAATGGGTAAGATCTTTCAGGAGAATTACCTGCCCATTGTGATACAAGCCTAATATCTGAATATCAGTGATTTACTGTTATTATTTTAGCTAGATTACAAGACTTGGAAAATGTGATTAGAAGTTGCTGGAGAGGCTGATAGTATTTTATATACATGTGCAGACCAAAGTCTAGTAATCTGAATCCACACTTTGTAAACAGTATCTTATATTTCTGAACATGATGAACTTATACCTGACCCATTTTCTGGGAAGTTCACCACATTCTAGTTACTCCAATACTATTCTTTCTCCCTCTGAGTCCATTAAATTCTTCAGCAGAAAGAGCTGAACTGAAATCAGCTGAAGTTTTGTTTTTGACTGCAACAGGGCCAAGATTTTCCCGTTCCTTTGACAACACTCACAAAAGGACTGATTGCAGTTTGAAAAGCTGAATCCTAGACCCCACATCTGCCAATCACACTTACCTCCTCAAGTAACCCTCCTGTCCAGAAGCTATTCTTACTTCTGGAGTTCCCAGTGCATTCCTCTTCTGTGTGCCTGGCTGCAGGGTCAAAGTACTTCAGAAAATTGACTGTCTTTGTATTTCTTAATTTGTCAGATCTGAACACGCTGGAGGTACTAAACAAATATTGGTCAAAGAATAACTGCAGTAATAAGATAGCCAATTCTGTAGTGAAGCATGCTGAGATGCTATTTGGAACTACTTGACAAAGAAATTCTAAGAAATTTTGAAATTGCTGATAAGTAGATTAAATAGATTTTTGAGAAATAAATCAATGCCAGCTATTACAAAAAGAGAGAGAAAATTATCAATAATTGGAGTGATGCAGTCAACTATTTATAAATCATTTATAGTTGGTCTTATAGGGAAATACAATGAACAATGATATCAAATACATTATTTTTTTCATTTTTTCTCCTTTTTTTAAAAGAGATGGGAGTTTCCCATGTTCTCCCAAAACTTAATATCCCCAGAAAAACATAAAACAGATATTTTCAACTTAAACCAGAATGATGCAATTTCCAGCTAAACCAGGATGATGTCATATATCTTTTTTTTCCAAAACAACTAAGAAAACAATCAAATGTCTTAAATGAGAAGGTGACTGCAGACAGCCTTTGCTAGTTTCATCCACTAATGAAGTGAATAGCAAGTGAATAGCAACAATGTTTGACATTTCTATCGAGTCTTTCATCCCAAATCACCTTAATCAATTTCATATCCATTTAGACACATCTTTTAGCACTTACATATGACTGAAATCAAACCACGGAAATGATAGGGCAGTACATATAAAAAAAAATCTGTTTTATTTTGAAGTTCAAAAGGGGAAGGGTTTTTTTAACAACTGAAATTATATGGGAAGATGTTCAAGAGACTGAACAGACACTCTATGATTACACTTGTAAAAGTCCTGGCAGAAACCATTGCTTCTCAAACGGATGAAGTATTTGGGACCTTAGGATTCTTTCCTATTCAGGTGAAGATAATAGAGGCCCTGTAAAAGCAGATCCATGTTATGAGGCTTGTTTGATCCAATCTTTAGTACAGGTGAAGTTTTTCCCATCTAGGCTTCTTTTTCTAGCAGATAATAAGCCCCTCGTTCTTCCCTCCTTCCCCCACAATCAAAATAAACATTGTCTGAGTGGAGACAATCCCTTGATGTAACAGATTCATTTAAGCCCTGAGCCTTTAAAAATATGCTCGTGTGCTTAATATGACTAATTCTACTAATAATAAGATAATTATAGGAAATTTAATTAAATGCTAACAATTATCACCAATAAAATATCTGAATAGCACAAATTTATCTACAGTATATTGGGAAATTCTGGACAAGGTTAAGAAATTTCTGCTCATCTCAGGTTTGTATTTACACTGGTTGAAACAGAATCCAAATGTTTTCTGATTGAATTTAATAAATAAAAAGGGTGTTTTCTCAGCCTAGTTTTGTACCTTTTATGGAAGTTTAACTCCTTGACTTGTGAACCTTTGGGAAATCTAACTTCTACTAATCTAGAGAAACAATTTCTTTAATCATCTACATGTCTTCCTAGTCTAGAATTATTCAATTTTTAGTCTCATTAAGTACTATAACACTTTAAATTCTTAGGACATATATCTCTTTTCCTGGAAACATTAGATTAAAATCTTTACCTGAACCAGCATACAAAGACTTGAGAATGTGTACAGTGAGAAGTATGGCAAAGCTTATGTTTACAGAAATGTTTTTCTTTACACCATTCTCTTGGCAAAAGTAAGATGTATCAAAAAAGGTGAGCCTATATCATGTTCCAGCAAATGAAGATCTGCATTCACTCAAATTTGCAGAGCATCCAGCTGCACTCTTTAGTATATGAGACAGACATGCAGGACTCATTGGGGCACATATCACGCTTTTTTTTTTTCTTGAATACTCATCTGACTCAGAAAATTGTATTTGCCATCTGGAAAATACTTTGTCAAATCAAAGTTAGCTGATGGAAATGAAAGATGAAACCAGAGCACACTGCTCAGGCTGATCTGCCCAAGATGGCAGATCTGAAATGCAGGCAGCAAAAAAGGCCAGGCAGCATAATTTAAAACACTGACCAAAAAGCCCAGGCTGTTGCATATAAGAGTAATCACATTATTGTTTACATTATTCCAGGTTAAACTGGAATGTGCTTAGACGTTTTGGAGAACTGAAAAACTTTGTGACATGGGATATATTATTAATGACCACATAGGTAATTTTGTGTGCTTTTATTAGTATCTAATTCAGTTAGTTAGAAAAGCTATGATGGGAAAAAATAACTGGAACAAGATTATTTAGATTGGCAGATCAGTCTATTCAATCTTACCTTTGAATATTGGAGACATCAAGCTTTGAGAATATTATTAATATACTGCAAGGACTGTGGAGAAATAATAAAAAGGAAAAATTCATTTTCAGTGGAAATTTTTCAGTGGAACAGTACAACAAGACACAGGATAAAGAAGTTGAGACCACATTCAGATTTAGAGAATAATAATGGTCCTCTAGCAGATGTTCAAGTGAATATGCCCTAATGAATTTGTGTACATGAACAAATGCATATACACACAGACACTCATATAGCCCTTATCTTTGAATTTAGTGTTTAGCCCAAAAAGCTTGCCTGGATTAAATATAGAACAATGGAACATCATATGAAAAATAAATTCTTTCTGCTGATCTAAGTAATTTCATATACCTTTACACCTTCGTGTCACAGTATCCATTTCACTTACATTCCACTACTGGGATCTATGACATTTTGAGCAAATAAGATATTTTTATAAC
>WAAE01009153.1:0-21396 GCA_013400495.1 Nicator chloris
CTCCTCTAACAGTGGTGACCCTCCCTAATCTGATTTGAAACAAGTCAGTGGGATAACATGACAAATCATTCTCTGATTTAATGTCTCAAAGACAACTCTTCCATTGAAATTCCCTGCTTTCAATGGTGTATCCTATCTTTTACTTCAGGGTGAGGGTGGTGAAAGGGAGAAATTGTCACTGGTTCTTATCGATCACACTACATTGAAAGCTTTCTGAGATAACTGAAAAGATGTTGAATGCTGTAATTCTCAAGAGGGAGGTTAAAATCTAGAAGATTGTAGGTAGACTTGAGGAGTCATGAAAGTAGAGTGAAAGGGGTTCCTTGGTGCTGGCTGTGCTCACAGAAGGATCAGTCCATCTCTCATCTGTGGATGCAGACTCTAGCAATTCCATTTGGACACAGTTCTGTGCCATGAGCTCTATGATGAACTTGCCTGAGCAAGGAGGTTGGAGCAGGTGACCCACCATGGTCCCTTCCAACCTGACATTTCTCTGACTCTGTACCACTAATCTGCAGTGGGACAAGTTCTGGGAGTGAAGCGCTGTTCCTGATCAGCAGAACTGAACATGAAATTTCTGCATGAGCCTCTCTCTCTCCTTCACCACCATCCCTTACATATTCCTTAAGAATTTTGGTTTTAATAGCATGGCATGTCACTCAAATTGTAGCAGTTATCTCAATTTTTATACATCCAGTATGAATTCCCATAATGAAGACAGTGTGAGAGACAAACTCTTCAAAAACCCTGAGGGGATGAGTGAGTACTGACTATGTAACTAGTAAACTGTATTTCTGAACTAAAATTCCTCTGGACTCAAGTTTTGAGCCAAAAAGCAGATGCTGTCAGTTGGGATTCTTAGCGGTGATTACAGGAATTTGGTTCCTAACAAAAGAAGCCAGCATAGGACAGGACTTTCTGCCAAAGAACTGGTCTGAATATCTTTTTTGAATCCACCAGTAGCTGGTCACTGGGAGAGTAAATAAACCCAGCAGTTGTTTGCTACTGCTTTTGATAGACACACAAATACAAGGTGCATTAGCCATCACACAATTCCATCTGTGCTGTGCAGTTTGGCAAAGTCAACCAGCAATTTTTCATCCTTCCAAAAGGACGTGGCAAAAATGATACAATGATTCCTACTAAGTATGAGAGGTGCAAACTCTATCAAGCAGCAATGGGAAAATTTCATTAAGTGCATTTTATGTAACCTACTATGCTGCTGGACAAAGGAGATCTCTTAGTTTTCATCTTCAGTCTGTGAAGCTCAATAAATATTAAGACCAGATCAGGTTAAAAACCTGCCTGTACATCTGACAATTATTCAATTACAAACTGATATTTTCTTTAAATTGCTTCATCAACCTCAATACTCAGCTCTCAGAGCTGTTAACAAACCTCTGATTTAATAGTGGCAAATGACAGAACTAGTACAATACCTCATTCTGGATTGTACTGAAAGTAGATGGAAAGTATATTTGAGGGAATTACATTTTACCTCTACAAACAAGCAATGAAAAAAGCCCATTGTACAGCAAAGCTCAAAAGCACTGAATCGTTTTCTGATGGAGTTCCTTTCCTAAGTTATGCATTGCCACGATCACAGAGTCTGCTCCAAATCACCAAAGCACCTAGGGCTGAAGGAACTCTAATTTACATTTCTTTACGAAAATAAAGAAATAAGGATTACTGGAACATTCAGAACTACTTAAAAGCTGGCAGTCAACCTTGTTTCTCCACTCCTGTGTCTTCAACAGGCTGCTATCGGAACTGTCAGGTCTGGAAAATCTGAGGCAGGCAATTGCAGATTAGGCAGTTTCCTCCCAACATCTCAACTAAAGATTGTCCCCAAGGCATAAGACAAATACATCTGCTTTTCAAATTTCCACAGCTTCATTAAGCAAACTCACTGGCTGAAGAAAGCTGCAAAGTATATAACCCAGATCGTGTTGTTAAATCCTGAAGTCTCTGGGGAAATCCACTGCAGTTCATTGCAATTCCTTTTGGATATCATTTTGTGATGATATAATGAATGTACACGCAGGGATGAAGTACTTTGAAGAGCTCAGATAGAAGCCTGACCCTATGGAAAAACAATTATCTGAATCATGGCCTTAATACTAACAGATACAAGAAGTTCAACACACCAAATTTTTCTCTTATTTATGCAATCAGGTAGAAAATTATCTTTCCTGAGACTGCAGAGTTTCCCCCAGGTGCTCTTTTAGATTTTTTTATCCTTGAAAATGCTCATAGAGAAAGTCTAACACAAGATTACCAAGATACTGATTATGAAAAGATGGTGTGTGGGAGCAAGGACATGCTCTGTTTTCAAATACAGTTCTGTTTGCTTGTTTTGTGCCTAGAGGGGAATAAAAATGAAAGCTAGTAAACAAACAAAAGAGAAATCTCCCCCCCATTATTTCCTTTTAGCCAAGTCGATGAGTCCAGCCAGGCTCTGCTCATCCACCTTTCCTCACCCGTGTTTCTTGTGGGAATACTGATCAACCAGGAGAGGCTTTGAATTTATGCATGTAACTCTTTCATCTAAAGCTTCCACTGTGGCTTTAAAGGATAAACCATACAGATATATTTAAAAGAATGGGGGAAAAAAAGGCTATTGCAACAAATCTACTTTTATTTTATCCCCTTGTGGAAACAGCAACACAATCCTTTCGCCATTTAAGTAAAAACCAATCTGCACCTGAAGGGTTTCCTCACAGACTCTTGGGATGAAGGAATTAAAACTGATTTAAGAAAAGACTTGGAGCATCAAGAAGAAAAAAAAAGTTAGAAACAACAGAAGAAACAATCCTTTGTACTTCTCATTTCAGACATGAAAAAACATGTAAGAGAAAATCAAAAGGAGACATCTAACAAAATAAATGATGCGATGCCCCAGAGGACCACACTCTGCTCCCATGCTGAGGAAAATCTTGTGCAGACAGCCAGCAGGATTGTCCTGGGGAGCAAGCTGTACTCAGAACACCAAAGGTGACTGTACTTGCATGATCACAGCAGTTATGAGTGCTCTGTCTCTAGCAAAAACCCCTCAAGGAAGCAGGATATTTTTCTGTCCTGCTGACAGACAACTTAGGTAATAATGAAGTTAATATCCAGTTACCAAAAGGGTGTGATAATGAGAATGCAACCGCAAAATATTATAGAGCTTGAAAAATTAGTCTGATCCCTGCAGCTTACATGGGCTACCACACAGACATGTACAGCTTCTCCTTGAATTTACACACACAGATTGATGGCAGAGAGCAGCACACCACTCTGCCTGGAGGACACAAAAGAGAAAAACACATATAAATACTATATATCTATCAGAAATCCAAGACAAATACAAATTTCGTATATGATGTTGTTACCTTGCTGAATTCTGAAGTCATGAACTAAGGGCCAGCATTAAGAAGTGCTCATATGCATAAATAAAAAGGCAAATTTGCTATGAAGCATTTTGTATGCACCGGTGTTCTGGGAAAATAATCAAGAAGGGAAAAAGATCATAAGGACATCCTTGCCTTTTGTGAGCTAGGGGTTTGGTTTACAAAATATAAGAACATATTTAAGAAAAACAAATTGAAACAAAATTTTCTGATTTCCCATGCATTGGTAAAAAAGCCTTGAACGTGGATTTTGACGTCTTCATTTTCCTTTATTCACTAAAAAATATTTAGTGGGTATGTTGAACTTTTGTGAAAGAAATTAGCCGAAAGGAGGAAAGTCTTAGGAAATTCTAGGAGGAAGTTTTTACTAGTGGAAAATATTACTTTACTATTAACACTTAGTTCCTCTTTATTAAAGGGTTACATCAGATCCACGACATGTTTGCCCCAGGCTCTGCTTACTGAACAACAGATCCTATAATGGCAAGCTGAGAAATGGAACTTGAAGCACCAGTATTGTAATTCTGAGTTTTCTTCCAGAGTCCTCAGTGACTTTGGGCAAGCTTTCACTTATTTTTAGGCCTCAGTTTTCTGCATCTGCAAATGAGAAGATCTGTCTATTCTCTTTTCCAAGCACCCCCAGATCACTTAGCTATTCAGATGACATTTCATTAAGTATTATTACCACTACTCTCAATTTTCAATATAGCTAAGCCAAAAGTGAGATTAAGCTGACATTTCAGTAGCAAACTCATTTTACAACAAATTCTCCTAAAACATTGAAGTACATGACATAGATGAAAGCATGTGGTGGAACAAATTGATAGCAAATATACAGACTAGAAATTATATTTGGACTAATCAGTATCCATTTTTATATTTACTATGCAAACTTTTCAATAAATGCATTTTACTAGTTCAAATATGTATGAATTTGAAATTCATACATGCAACTATTCACTCAAAGTATCAAACCAGATAATGGATTGGGGGAAAAAAAATCCCATTTTAGAAAACTGATAAAAAACACCCAGAGCTAAGAAACCTGGGACCATGAGATGTAGGTAAGTAATTCCAGAGGAAAAATGGTCAATATTAGGGCATTGGTTTGGGAAAGAAAGGAGGATATTAATTATTTACCCTTTCAATGTAAATGCAGTAATAGAGAAAACTGATCATGGAAAATCCACACGTGGGAAATCCAGTGAGACACAAAGAGGCAGAAAGCAAAAATATAAATTATTCACTGGAAAGTTATTTCTTTTACAACACTGATCTTCTACTGGTCTGAAAGGGCATAGCTTGATATTCTAGGAAAAACAAGTAATTTCTCCCCTTGGGTTTACTATGTGTATATCCTAATTAATGTGAAATAAATTGCATTCCTTTGGTATAAACCATCCAAGATGACAGTAGCAAATAATTTTAGAAGAAAGACTATCCACTTTATTCTACTAATAGAAGAATTATTATTATTCAATTTATAAATTAGGTGCTGTCTGCATAGCTATTGTGATTTTTATGAAATGCACCTTTACAGGGAGAAAAACGTGAAGCTATTCTAAACGGATTTTTTTTAATCAAGTATTTGAAGTTAGAAATAAAAGCAGTGACACATTATATTCATTAATATCTGGGTTTTGACTTGCTGGACAGTGGGGAAAGCAGGAAGGAAGTAAAGGACTGCACAGGTACAGCTCTCAGAGAGTTTCTCAGCCCAGGAGAGTGAGTGCCATTAACGACGAGATCTCCCTGTGTCACACCACACAAGCATCCTGGAGATTTGGGACGTTTGTATTTTAACAACTTGCACGTCTCTGCTGCACTCCTACAAGACAGCCTTGGGGCAGCTCCAAGGCAGTTAAAAACAAAAGCTCCAGTGCCAGACTGGACCCAGGCTCATCAACCTTGCCTCTGAGCAGGGTTAATTAGATCAGACTGGGCCCCAAGCTTACACGGGGCCTGTTCTGCTCTGTGCCATTTCCACACGCCCTTGTGATTCAGCTGCATCAGCAAGTGTGGGAATGCAACTTCCTAGGGTTCCAAATTTGATTATTTTTCCCTCTTAAGATTATTCTTCTTACTGGTGGGAAATCACTATCTGAAAAATAAATCTCTCAACTGAAGATTTTTTTTTTTTTAATTGTCAGTTTTCTCAACAGATTTTAGGTCCTGTAGCTCACTTAATGCATACTGTCTCTTTCTCTTCAGTGGCCAAGGTCTGTCAGGTTACTCACAATAGGGATGACCACCCTCATTTCCTGAAAGGAAGGGACAACTGCATAGAAATTATTGGAGAGACAAGTGCATTAAGTATTACAAGCATCCACATGGCAGCTGCAGGGGCTCCAGCAGCCCTGGGAATAAGGAAAATAGTTCTTCAGATTAGTGGCTTAGTTACATTCTAGACAAGAGAATTATTTAATAAGAGGGAGTTAATTACACGTAGCTCTATTGATAGGCAACTCCAGCCTCAGAGAGGGAATTAAATCCATTCATTGAATGTGTCTATGTCCATTTGTAGACATTTGCTACTATTATCTGAAGAAGTTACAATAGCAGTTGCAGTTTACTTTCTCCACTGTAATCAAAGGACAGGATTTACTTTATTTTTTCATTCCACAAGGATCTCTTGGGCTTGAAAATTTAATTGCTGCACTATGACAGACAACATTCAGATCTTTTTAATCTTTATTCTGTCAGTAAATTTTCCTGCAGCAAATTTCCTCATAATTACAGTTCTGATTAAAGTAAGCATTTCCATAGTTTTGATGGCTTTATAAATCCCAGTTTCTGACTGCTCCTCTTAAGGTGAGCAGGAACTCAATTTGTAATGAAGTTTTACTATGCAAAATTACTGATCAATAATGTAATTAACATTTGTGTTATCTCTCATGCTTTAATATAAATACCCAGCCCCTCCTTGTATGCCAGGTATTGAACAAGCCTTATAAAGTCTCACATGAAAAAGAACCAGGTAGTGACTTCACTTTTGGAAGATGTGGAATCTGAAGTTTTTAAGTAATATTGTAATTAAAAAAAAACAACTCAAAAGCAACCAGAAGTTATAGCTTTTTAAAGAAGGGTTGAGAGAGGATAAATAGCTTACATTTATTCACTCTCATATAAACCCTGCCCTCCCACATGTGCTTATTTGCAAGCATGTGGCCTTAATCGCAGTATTACAACTATCATCGATTTGGTACTGAGAAATTCTCTTTGAAACTGTCACATAGGCACAATTTACAGAAACAGCATACAATTGCATTAAATTGAAGGGAGAATGCAACAATTCTTGCAGATTTAACTGAAAAAACACTAAGTAAGCTAACAGTAAAATTCTCTGGGGTTCTCAGGAAGTTCATTTCCACAGTGAGACCCAGGTGAGATTTGTCTGATTTCCTCTTGAGTAAAGTCCTACAAAGCCTACAGAACTAAAGGAAATAACCAGTGGAATAAATCAAAAGAAAAATTAGCGAATTGTCCAGGTATTGACACCTGAAGTGGTGAACAATAATCTTCAAGAAAACGGACTCAGCTGTTTTATTAGATTAGCTGGGCAATATTGTAAGGACAGAGGTCAAACTGTGTCACCTAATATTTTCCTTTTGATTTAAAAATATAATCTGTCATTGTAATGATCCTTTTGCAGGTCTGAAACCCAAGAAAACTATACTTAAACTCTATGGAAAGAGAATTTATTGTGAATATAAACTGCTACTTTTTTGGGACGAGATCTGCCAGAAAGGAAGGTCCAGACATGCACCTCAAGATGTAGAGACCAGATGTTGCTCTGGATCAAAGGCAGAAGCAGGCCACCCATGGCAGCAGGGCACTACAGGGACATAATTCCCAACTTCTTAAAGTTTGCTAAGTCAAGTTTGCCAAACCTTACTTTGGATGTCTCAAAATCTGCTAAGTACCTTATTCTACCTTAATGGTCTGGAGTTTGCAAATAAAAGTTTGTTATGGAACCTCCTGAGAGTTTTGTTGTTTCTCCCACACAACACACAGAGGAATTCAGACAACCATCCCCTAAAACTCGTTGAGAGACATGAGATAATGCCATGAAAAACAAACCACAAGTCTCACAATACATGTCCAAACATGTAAATACTTGCAAATATATTTAAAAAGGCAAATTATTATTTAAGCAAAAAATCACTGTAATATTAGTATATGGAAGTATTAATATTTGCAATTTGTTCATAAAATTACAATATTAATGACCTTTAGCCATATCAAATCCAGAAAGTCACCGCTCTAAATTGTAATGCCTATTTTTGCTTCCAGAAGTGCTATGCTGGGGTTTTGGGCCTTTGAAAACTTATTGTGGCACTCCTCAGTCTTTTCTTAAATTGGCTAATTATATCCAGGTCTCTCAAAGTTTTTCTCAGCACTCACATACCTTGGACCATTCTTACTGCTCTCCTCTGGTCCTGCTCTACTGGGTCCAGGATTTTCTAAGTATGGTGCTCAAAACCAGACACAGTACATAAGCAGAGGTATTATTAGGGCTGAGAGACATGCAAAAGATTTCTTTGCATATTCAGCTTTATTTTTGATAGGGCACCCATTTTATATGCCACCATGGTATTTGGGGTCAATGCATTTGGTAACAATACAAGGCCAATGACTGGCTCCTTATCCACAGAGTTTCTGCCTGGCCCATTTCCTGTCCTGTGTTTGGAAGATGGAGCCTCTTATTCAAGTATTGCAGTTTTCATCCAGCCTTTTCCAATCCCTTTTATTTCAGGTGATTCCACCAACTGGCTGAGATGATCTTGGACACTTTCAGAGTGCTTGAGGCCTTTTCCTAGAAGTTATTACCATTTGCAGATATATTAAGTGCACTCTTTATTTCATGATCTGTGATATTAACAAAAAGTGCCACAAAATAGTACCAGACTCAGGGTGCTGAAGGAAATAAGAAACATTTCTCTTCCTACCTCTATATGTTGATGCTGTACACTAGAATCTGTCATATGGTTAGGAAACAATGAAAACACAGGATACTGTAAAGTTAATTCAAGTTTTCTAAAGGCAACCCCCCACAACAGCTGCTAAAAAGCACAAGTGACTCAGTCTTCCAGATACAAGACTGTTGCTTTTAAACAGTTATTAATCTTGCCTCAATTACACAGCATGCGATCCAACCTCTGCATTACTATTAACTTCACAGAGAGAAGACTTTTATACATAAAAACATGGGATTTATGGTGCTGGACGTTTCCTAAAATGATTCAGAACGTGCTCCCTGACCACTAATCAAAAATGTCTGATGTTCTTGTTCTGACTGACAAATGTTAGAGCCTGATGCTACCCACAAAACCATCCAGAATACATCTGCACTCTTTTGAAAGGCTGAACAATTGAGAGGTCAGGGCACAGAATTTGTCTCTAAATAGGTTTGTTTTGGGGAAATGGGGAACAGGGAGAACAAACTATACCATTCCTTTGAAGAGGGAAGGCACTGGGAATAAAAATTAGGAAGCTTCCACTGCCCCTTGTCGTGACACAAGATGAGTGCGTGTATGTGTATTGATTTAATTTTCAAAGAGGCACTTTTTGCAAGCAGCAAATCTTTTGTAATTAAATCAAGGGGAAAAAAACCAAAATAAGAGAGAAGTTAAGTCTCAAAATTCTTATCATTTGCTAGGCAATTGAGGATAGAAATTACTTTTCTTTCTCCTTAACATAATTGGTTGCTTGTCTACTGTGAATATACGAGAATCCAGTATACACAGCTTAACTAATTGAACCTCAGTCTATATGGATATTTAAGAGTGTTAGACTATTAGAACAGAGACTCATCAAACAGAACAGGGAATTAACATCCTTCCTGGATATTTAACACTTTTGAAATACTTTTTTACCTATATAGATGCAAAATTTATGATTCGTATGGAATAGAATGGAATTATAGGCTCTGCTATAATTCATTTTCTGCTGGCATTAAGAAAGGCATTGGGTTGTTTGCAGGAGATACAAGGTTAATGCTTCATAACAGATGACCTCTATTTTTCCCCTGTGAAGAAATATGATAGAATCATAGAATCAAAACATATCTCAAGTTGGAAGAGACCCATAAGGATCAAGTTCAACTTTGTGATCCTCACAGGACTACCTAAAACTAAACCATATGACTAAAGAGCATAGTCCAGACACTCCTAGAACTCTGATGGGACTGGTGCCATGATCACTTCCCCAGGGAGCCCATTCTGAGAGGTAATAATTTTGTATATGGAATTCTTCTTTCGTGAGGAAGTTCTGACTGTGCACAAGGCATTAGCTTGACTCTCGGCTCATGAGTCTAGCACAACACCAGAGTTAGGCCAGACACCTGGAAATTTTAAGTAGCTGGCACAGGTCTCTCTCCTGACTGGAAAAAGTCAGTGCATATCCAGTATTTGCACCTGAATTCAAGATGGATCCATTCTGCTTTAAACCTTTTCTGAAAGCCACTACATACTTCTGACATCCTCTACTGAGTATGTCAAAGGAAATGCCTGAGTAACATTAAACTGGGAAAATAAAATACAGCAAGTCCCACCTATCAATACTGAATGGGAGATGAACATATCGAGAGCAGCCCTGCTGAGAAGGACTTCAGGGTGCTGGTGGGTGAGAGGCTGGACATGACCTGGCCATGGACACTGGCAGAAAGGCAGCCTTCTCCTGGGCTGCATCCAAAGCAGGGCAAGTGGGGGGATTCTGCCCCTCTGCTCTGCTGAGACCCCACCTGAAGTGCTGCATCCAGCTCCGGGGTCCCAGCACAGAAAGGATGCTGACTTCTTGGAGGGATTTCAGAGGAGGTCACCAAGACGATTAGAGGGATGGAGCACCTCTCCTGTGAGGAAAGGCTAAAAACAGTTGTTTACCCTGGAAAAAAGAAGGCTTTGGGGAAACCTAATTGTGATGTTCCAGTACCTGAAAGGAGCCTACAAGAAAAATGGAGAGAGACTTTTTTATTAAGGGCATGTAGCGGCAGGTCTACGTATTTCAGAAAATTACTATTGCCTTTGGAAACCCATTACTGGGAGCAACACTTAAAAGCCTCTGGCTCATTCTGGGGGCTGTGAGACCTGTGTGCCAAACCAGACCTGTCACACATTTGCAGATGATCTACTTGACAAAGGTCCCAGAAACACTGGGGGCTGCATTCTCATGCCAGCAATTTTTGCACATGCAGGATGAAGACTGTGACTTAGTGACTGGGGTAACCATCACACAGGATCTATTAAACTGCCACCTCCCTCCCTGAGCCTGCCACTGGTGACCACCACTCACAAGCAGCAGGGTCGTACCTGACTCTGCCTTTCAGGGCCCAGGTTTTGGCAGCACACTGGGCTGGCCTGGGCTGTGGAGATTGACTTTATCAGCAATGTGGCCATGTGACAGCCCAGCTGGGGGCCCTGAAGGCTCTGCCCAGGAGCCAGGCTCTGCCTGCTGCGGGAGAGCCTGGGACAGACTGCACAGCTTAGCAGGCAAAGAACTGTGCGACACGAACAAGCAGAGATGAATGCACATGACAAGAGACTGTAAATGCAGAACCAAAATAGACAGCAGCAATTGCTGTAGCCTAAAATGCCATCATTACTCCCAGCCAGGAAGCTCTAACAGCAAAAAGGATAGATTCAGACAAAAGATAAAATCAACTGAAACTAGGAAAAAGCATCCCAAAAGACCCCATCAAAAACTAGCGAGCAGAATAAGATCGCTTGGGAGCCCATTGGTGCCATTTTTAGGTAGTCATTCGCTAAGAACAACAGAGAAAGAAGAGGTGCAGTATCCCTGGAGCACAGATGTGGCTCAGCCTGCCCAAGCCTCCCATCCCGTGGTGCCACACAGCCAGCCGTGGAGCACCGCGATGGCCACAGCCACAGGACATCGTGTCACTCATTACCACAGGCTGCTGCAGTGCTGAGACTTTCACAAACAAACCTCACACAACCATGAGGAACCATATCAGCGTCTCCATTTTGGTATGAAATAGAAAAAGTTCTGCACTGAAAAGCCTCTAAGTCACCAGAGCAATAAACCTTGCAAGTTGCTGGGAAAAAAAAAAAATCCCCAAATTTTAGTTCAAAGAAAAATCTGAAGTAATTCAGTTGTGAAGAGAAAGTATCAGTCATCCAATTTGCTAGTCCCAAACTAGGCCAAATTAACTGAAGGAGAATAGTTAATACATACTGTGAAGTGTTTGATTTTTATCAGGAGGTTTAGGAATTTGGCTGCAACAAGTTTGCGTGAGAGAAAAGTATAAGACTTTCAACAGCACTAAGGAAAACCATCTCAGAGCCTTAAAGGAGCACTTCACCCTTCCCTGAGATGGCCCTTTAAAATGAAAAACTACTGCCTGAAGATTGATTAAATGACCACTTAATTAGATAGGGGAGATCTACTGACAAAATCTGACAGCACTGGGAAAAAACATGTATGCCTTTAAGGAAATTGAAAAAAATGAACTATCTTGTGTTTCCAAGATCCAACAGACACCACATCTGCAGCAGGAAATGTAAGTGCAGCTTTAGGGAATAAGGTGTTTCTGACTACAGTGAAATTCACAATGTAGTTTGCCTTCACCTGTAACAATTAAATGAAAAATAGCCTCCAAATCCATGTTCATATTAGTCTAGATTTCAAAAAAAAAAAAAAGAGTAAAAAAGTACTACTGCATTAAAATTCCACATCCTATTTTCATCCAGATTAAAAGTCCTGAATGCACTCTTCTGGCTTAGCATGCATAAGGGATAGGCTCTCTTGTGCACTCTAAAAGCTCTCCAAATCTTCTCAGGTTAAGACTCAGGATTTCAGCCTGCACTTCTATTCTTATCAGGATAAAGCAGAAAGAAGAGCACAATCCTTTTCACAGAGTATCATTTGAAAAGGAAAAGAAAAAAGAAGGGAGGACAAAATCCCCAGTACTTTTAAAAGGAAGTAGTTGAAAAACCAAACAAAGCCTAACTACAAAACAATACTTGGACTTTCCTACTCCCAAATTATATAATACATATGCTGTAGAATTACTTATATGCATGACCTTTCAAACAGCACCCAAAACAGTTCTCAGAGTATCAAAGCTTTCTAGATGTCATCGTATAAAAGGGAAATTTCCCGGGTAAAAGGAATCAGCACTTTTGAAGGTGTATGTGCAATAGTGTGTGGGGAGCAAGAGAAAGTGTAGTAAGGAAATGGCAGCTCCAGCTGCTGGCTGCTGAGCTGTCAGTTCACAGTGCTGCAGCAGGGATGCACTAGATGGGAAGAGGTGAGTGCTCCATTATAAATAACCCCGCAGGGCACCACAGGAACACCAGTGGTCAGCCTGGGATGTGCTTCTAGAGCACACTTAGGGGCAGGGGCAGCTGCCTTGTAGCTCCATTTCTTTCAGCTGTCCAGGAGGACAGCATGTCCCTGCAAAACAAGCTCAGATTGCTCTGGGACATGGCATCCTGAGCTGCTAGGGAGCTCTTTGAATAACTCTCCATACTCTCTCCTCGAGTGCTTTTGCCAACTCAGTTGCTGCTCTGGGTAGTTCAGAGCAGTAGAATGAATGTCCCTCCAGCCGGAGCCACAGTCAGTGACAGGGCAGTTGACTGATTTGAACCAGGCTTCTAACTGGACCATCTCTTCTAACTGAAAGTAATAGAAATTCCATGCAGTATTCTACATTGGAAAATAATGTGAAACAAAATGAAACAAAAGAAACGCCAAAAAACTTCTGTGAAAGTAAGTTTCGTCATTTCTGTTGGTTTTTGTTTGTTTGGGTTTTTGTTTGTTTCCCTTTTTTTTCTTTTACAAGGCACTGGTAAAAAAAAAAAGCCATCTTAATTATTGCCCAACTGTTTAAAATTTGCATCACCTCCTGAAAAAAACCCCTTCATGACATGCTTAGTTCCATTTGGCACTACGGTAGTGCAGAAGAAAAGAGACTTCATTAAATGCACCCCTTGGTTCAGGCAGATGGGAGTGTGCTCAATAGTATTTCAGTCCTGATCTCACTTGTTCCTGCAGAACAGATGCAATATGTAATTTACCATAGATGATGACATTTGAGACAATTCAAAAATCACTGATAAGATGAAATTATATCAATCTAGACACAGCCATCTGCTAGGATTTCAAGGATTAATCTGATAGTCACTTTTCTCATTATTTGAGCTTCAGGATACAGAGGATTTCCTACATATACATTTGAGAGAGTGGCACATAAAACTGTGTTTCTCAGAGATCCACAAATGTGTTTTGTTCCATTGTTGGAAGAGACCTATAGTCTTTTACAAATCTAGAGACTCAGAGAGAAATGAAAATGTCTTTTGTAGTTAGGGAGATCTACCATGTTATTTACAACTCAAACTAGAACAGTGTGAGAAAATCCTCCAGGAACTTCTTATTCTGAATAAGGCCATCTGCATCCTTTGTCCTTGCTATGGTTTATTGTCAACAGGCAAAACAAGGAGGGCTACTACACAGTTCCAAATGACGTGATTCAGAGCTTGTTAGAACACGTTACACATGAAAGTCCAAGAGATGAGTAATTCTATGCACAGGATGTTGTACTCTCCTTCATGGGTATCGCAAACTTCATTCAAAAACTTCATGCCCCTGAGCATGAAGGGGCTCCTGCCTGAAACATCAAACTGCTAAGAATTGGCTTGTGACACAAAATTTTCAAATACAAATGTTCAACAGGAGCACAATAAACATTCAAGTAGCAAAAACATGGATCTGCTGCCTCACAAATCTGCAAACAATTTTTTTGGCCTGCTACATCCTCCTTTGCACTCGGCAGCCTCCAGCAAAGAGGATTCACCAGATTACCAGGACTGCAGCAAGGCCTATATAGTTCATTATTTCACCAATGCAGCTGGCCATACAGAAACACAGGACACACTTAAAAATGATATATTATCAGTACCAAATGACCATGCCTAGTATTTGCACCTCTGCAAAGTAATCGAAAAATTGAACCTCTCAAAATAGATCATAGATGCAAAATGTTTTTTCATGAGAGTTTTCTCTGTTCTCCTTATCAAGAGGTACAGGATGATGAATTTCCACATTTTCTAATTAGTTTTTGTGCGAAGAAGGTATCTGACTCCAGGAGTTATTAAACAGAAAAGGATAACAAGATGCAATGGCTGGAAAGTAGTGCTAGAAACCGTCAGCTATACTAAGGATTTTTTTTTTTTTGCCCAGGAGGTAATGGAATTATCAACTGTAATTACTCACCAATGGGTTTCAGTCTTTTAAACTGAGAATTTACATTTCTCTAAAACCCTTTGGTGTGTCCAGTGGATTTAATGTGTAACTGGATGAAAAAAACCCTGCTGTCAATTGCAGGGTTCACAACAGGTCACCAGAAACTTATGTTATCTGGAAAAAGCAGCTATGAAATTTCAAACTGAAATTATTAAGTTGTTAAGGTGATCTGCCCAAAGTGTACTTATACTGTCAATAGAGATAAAGGCTGAAATGCATAATTTTATCCCTCTGCTAAAATTTCTTAGGTAATTTCAGTGAAAGCAGAACTACTGTCCTTGTGCAGCCCCTCTGCACACATTGTCACATTGGGGGATGGCACACATGGCACCAAGGGCTGCTAGCAGAAGCAATCCAGCCCATTTGTTCCTTCAGGAATGAAACAAATAATGTTTTTAAAACAAAGTTTTAACTTCATCATAGCTAATGAATATTTACATTGCTCAATTTGAATTTTGCTTCAGTTCAGCACATATTAAAACTACTACATTAACAGACTGAAAATCCAAAGTCCTCATTACATAAAACATCCGTAGCAGCACCTCAATCCTGACTCCTATTACAGGGATCAAACAAATACTAAATGGCACTAATTCCTTTATATGAGGTCTCGTTTAAGACCTGAAAACAATTAGAAGCTTGTGTACACCCTATCAGTTTTGCCCAATATATTTTTTGATGTGAAGATGATTGACATCATTAAACATGATCTGGCCTCAAAGTCAAGCAGTCTGAAACACCAAGAAACTAAAATGTTGTTATTAGTTTTCACATGGAAGCCATTTGAATGACAATCTCTATGTAGATTCAGTGGTCTTTGGTGTTGATAAATGGTACTAAATAGATGCCATAACACTGGGGCCTTCAAGACCTTCAAATGCTTCATCAAATGACCAGGAAAACAAAGTACAAGCTTCTCTTACAGCTGCAATCCCACAATACTATTTGTTACTCTAATGCTGCATGAATGCAGAAAGCATCACTCTGGCTTGGTTTTGAACCATTGGTGCAGGGACTACGTTGTACACGCCCATAACTCAGACAAACATCCCACTCCTTGATAAATCTTGGCACATAGAGAGGTTCCCCACAATATTTCACAGCACTTTCAGTGTACGTCAGTGCTTTTTCAAGTCTACAGTGAAAAAATGTCTTAACATCATGCACAACATCACTGCATTTCCATACCTTTCTCGCACACTGTAAGAATATTCCATTCTAGTACTGTTTCATTACTTTTCGAATGAGTCCTCTAAAAACTTATAAATGAGCACTTGAAGAATTCTTGTAGTCATCTGCCCCTTTAATTACTTCTCCAAGCTAAAAAGGCTGCCTGTGTATGCATACATTTTGCAATACTGTTATATAAATATTTAAGTAGTTGCTGAAATTCAAAGATGCTTGCAACTATTACAGTCCATAGCTTTAGAAACAAACAGTTAGGAACAGCAACTTCACACTTTTCAGAAACATTCTGGATAGTAAACAGGCTCTTTCACGTACAATTTGTGTACACAACTTGGACTACAGTCTTCACTGAGTAGCAGAAGCATTTTAAAATGTCAGATTCTAATGAAAAATTAAAACACACCTTCCTGTATATTCAGTTCTTGGCAGATGTCACAAGACTAAGTGGACCAGGATAGTAGTTAAGTTTCAAAAATTACAACACTTGCCCTTACCTCAGTGTTTTTTCTAAACATCTCCTGTCCAGCCTATGAGTAAGAGAAAACATTAAAGGTTATGTTACCATATTAGCAAGCTCAACAGCAAGGCTTGTGACAGAACTGCCAAATTCAAACACCTCTAGGAGTGAATAATGGATTCAGTTCAGGACCTCTCTCATCCAATTTTAAAATCTAAATTATAGTTTTCAAACGCTTAACTAGGGCAGTATGCTGAAAGTTGCATCCATGTGATAATTCTTTAATTTAAAAGTACTGCATTGACTAGGAGCAGAAGTGTTAATGACTTGATAGAAGCAGGTTCTCAGTATCTCAGTAGTACTGCCTAGCCTTAAAGGAAGTTCTTAGGTGCTGTTTAAGTTACAGTTGAAATAACAGTAGCTCATGTTGTACAAAGCATTTTCTAAAACCTCTGTTTTGATGCATTGAGAGTCTAATACTGAGTATATATACCCACATATACTTCATTCTTTGCACCTTACCTTTACCTCTAGGATTGCTACTTGAAACATGTAAAATTGGCTAGCAATTTCCAAATCAATAGAGAGGAAAAAGGAAAGTGGACTGCAGTTTGATTTTACAATGTTCTTTCCATTCCTCTAAGAATTACATGGCACATAGCATTGTGTGTATGAGACATTCCCTTCTCTCATTTCCTCAGACCTTTTTTTACAGGCTCCTCTCCCAGTTGGGGCTGATCAGACTTCAATGCAGCAACACATTGCATTCTGGCCAAAGGTCTGGCTTTCAGCTTCTTTGCTAGAGCTTTCATTTATTATTTTTCCTTTGGCTGGTTGCTAGTTGTGGTCAAAATAAATGTTTTAAACTTTTTTTTTGTCTTCTTGAATAAGTTTTACAACTTGTACCTACCCAGACATCTATGCAATCCACTCCCCTCAAGGCTGCCTAGCCCAAGGCAACACATAAACCTGAACAAAAGGTACAAGTGCCTAAGGTACCATGCCAGAGGCAGAGCCAGAACCAGTCCTTACCTCCACTTTTGGGGGAAGAGTAGAAAAGAAAGGACAAGACAAAAGAATTGCTGAGTACAGAATAAACTTCCCCAAAGCAGCAATTTCCTTCTCACCAGGTCCCAGCTGAACGGCATGGAAGAGGAGTCAAGCTTAGGGCTCCACAGGACAGGAGAGCTGAGCGCTGACTCCAGCTCAGCTGCAGCTTCTTGGCCCCTATGAGCAATAAAGCAAAAGCCCCAGAGCAGCTGCTCTGCTCCTGCACTGGCAATCGCTGGTTAATGCACGTAAGCAGTAGGGGAAGTATGTTGTAAGCACTAAAAGCAGCTAATGGGATGCTGACTACCTGCTGGGAGCTGGCCTAACAAAGGACATGGCACTCGAGCTTAATCACTTTTCACAGAACTAATGGCTGGCTTCCCAACCTCACATCCACAGCACAGCTGGTTCTCAGTTCACTTGCTTCTCTACAGATGTTTTCACAAAGACATACTGGAATTAGAATGAAACAGTAGTGACCTTTCTTCCTGTTTTTGATACCATTACCTGTCAGCTAATCTGCTTCCATGTTCAGTTTTCCAACACACCCCTTCCTATAAACTGTGGTATCTGCACCAACTGCTGAATATGATTGGTATTTTGGGTTCATTTCTGTTCTGAGGGTTTTAGTGCCATAATTAAGTTCAGCACAAGGTGATAGGAAAATATCTGCCATTCAAGTAATCCTGCTTTTCCTAACTGAAAAGAGCTACAGGCACTCTAAATCAATTTCCTCACATCTCTTAGTCAAATCAGTTGACATCTGAATTGTTTTCATGTGCAGTAGTCAACTGCGTGTTGTCTGGGTAAGATTTTTTTTTCTTCTTTTCCAAAAAGGTAGTGTTATGTGTTTCTGCTGTCTATGTTGAGTAATACACTGGATAAGCCCCAAAGCAACTTGAAATATGTTAAAGCTAAGTAGAAATTTGACTAGAATGAACCCTGGTTTATTCTGATCCCAGGACTTCCAATAGTAATGGAAATCTCCAAATTATTATCACATCATTATAGTCATTGAAGAACAAAACTATTGCCCCAACTCATTGCAAGTACAAAAGATCTCTTGTAGAACTGTGGCTCTCCTGTGCTTTCAGAGGAGTTCCTGGATCAATAGCATCATGAGAGCCAGAAGAGACTCACTGCTGGCTGTTTATTTGACATGGCCTCCAGCTATTGCATTTCATGGGCTGCACTAAGCCCTGCAACTTTGATTCCTCGCTTTGTAATACATCACAAAGTCATCACTGCATTTTTGACTCCCCCTGGAGACTGACCCAATGTTTAGGACAGCATAACAGCCAGAGAAATTCTCTTCCCTGAATGGTTGTCTAACATCTAAATGAATAAATTGCGGACAGAATTTACCAAACACAACATTTCTCAGTACTAATGAGCAGCAAAACTTTCTTGTACTTTTATACTGGCAACGTTCCTCCATTTTTGAGGAATAAGGACAGTTACTCTTCTCAAAAGTGCTACTCCTCAACATGATGTAAGACATTTTAATTCTCTGGATTATATCAGTGCAAGTTAGAATGGAGTATTTCAACAAAGCACATTTGTATTTAACAATCAGCAGAGAAATCATGCCAGGCAACTTCCCTGCCCATTTATCAGTGCATGCAAAAATTCTTGTTTCATAACAGATGAAGCAATAAATATTGAGCAAAAAATTCATCTGTATCCACTACATTTTGATAAATAAAATGCACCAAAATATCATGGCATGTGTGTGGCATCCTGACAACTTTTCGTTGTAATTTTTTACCATTTATTTCCTCAGGTGAAATGTAAAGAGAGCCCTGGAAGTCAAAACTCACAATGATAATTTGGTCAGCCACAATCCTAAGGTTAGCTTTCATTTAATGACGTGTCTGAAAAGCACATGCTGGACATAATGACAGACACTTGAAGGCACATGGCTGGCACACCTCATGGCTTGAGCAGGGAGGAAAAGATGCATGTTAAGCCTGGGTTGTTTCTTGCCTTAAAAGCAGTGAGTCCAAGGGGGTTCAGCTTAGGCTCACAGTAAACAAATCCTGCCAAGGGACAGAAAAAACTTGGTACCAGTTTCACAAGGCTACAGTTCTCTGGGAGGCGGCTGTAAATACGTGTTGGGCTCAGCAAGAGAGCTGCATGTGCCCATCAGTGCATTCCATTGTGAGCTGAAGAGATGGCAGGTCAGACTGTTACACTGGGGCCTTCCAGCCTGTAGCTACTGTTTCAGATATTCCTGTCTGTTTGTAAGGGTCTAGTCAAACATTCCACATTTTAAAGGTGGTGAGGGTTAACTTCCAGTAAGAAGAGAAAGACTGTGCAGCTACAAAAGGCACCAATGCATCTATGTACCAGCCTCAGGGAGTTCTACATCGCGTCTGATCTAATTTTGCGTATTTTCAGTACATTCATTTATGAACAGACTCAGAGCTATCTCTGGGCAAGGAGGAAATATGTATTTTTGCTTGTGATTTGGACTTACTAAAGAGCTTTTGTGGTGGCTGTGGGTGTCACAAAAGAGCTAGCATGTGTAAGGAAAACACAAAATTCTTCCTTCAGACACTGATGACCAAGTCATCGGTTATATCATAATCTATAAACAGTTATTAGTTTGTTTTATCCTGCACTCAAGGGCCTTATTTTGTTAGGCTGTAAATAAAAGTCTGTCATAACTGCTGGGGATCTTTTTGGTGACACCAAAGGGCCTTGGATTTATCCTTCTGTGAAAACATTTAAACTTACTAAAACTACACTGGTGGTGTTCCCAGGGGCTCCCAGGTGATGAAATCTATGTTGCATAAGTTCTTTCCCAGTCTCATACAAAATGATTTCATATGGAAATGGTGGAAAATAACACATTTTCAATGAAGGTGATGTTCCCATTGCCTCTACAGACTTACAGCCAGAGGTAGTCTGAAAGATGAGGGAAGAGGTGAAAGAAGCAGATATTCTTTTGACAGGGGCAGCAGATAAACAGTATTTTACTTCATCAGATGTGAATGCAAAGGACTTATCTGTAGAGCAAGTGGCATAAATATCACAAAGGAAGTAAATAGTGTGGTATTTTTCTTTATCTTGAAATTACTTTGTATAACATTATTATCAGAATTGCTTCCTATAAGCATAAAAACCAACAGTAGGAAACAAAATTAGCACTCTCCCCATATAAATTTCAAAAGCTGCTTAAAACTCTTGTTATGAATAGACACTGAGTACTGAAATGAAATGCTCTCTTTCTAGATGGGTGCTGTCAACTACATTCCCTGATTAAGCAAATAGTTCTTCCTCCCTTAACCAGCAAACTGCTACTAGAGAAGTCACAATTAGGGCCGGTAGGGACAGTCCCCATTTACTTGGTGTTCCCCTAGGACAGTGTAGTGTTTCCACTTGCTGTGAAGGAGCTTGCTGCTGCTGCCTGTCTGTATAATACCCAGAACGAAAGCTGCAGTCTGTGCAGAAGTCAGAGATAACAGAGATGAGCTATTGGAGTGCTGCTGTAGGAGCAGGTTTGACAGAATGCACGTGTACACCTGTGTAGTTCACAGCAGAGGTGAGCCTGTGTGCAGTTCCTTAGTGATAATTGCAGTACAAGGGCCACCAATTACAAGGAACCTGGTGGCACATGCAGAGTAACAGAAACACAGCATGGACCTAATGACTTCTTCCATTCAGTTGTGAAACATGTAATCCACTATCCAGGTGCAGTCTTAGGGGAGAAACTAGACTGCATTTTAAGATACGATGGAGATTCCATAGAGGAAGCTTTCAAAGCCATGTAAGGCAGAAAAATTCAAATTTGGGTGGTTTCCTCATGTCTAGCACATTCTCATTAAGTTCTTACCAACGAGGAAGAATTTTTTTAAAAATTAAATTAAAAGGAAAAAAAAAAGAAGAAATTGGAAAACTCATTTTTCTTGCTTTGGTTTTTTACTCTTTGAGCAGGCACAATACTCTGTCAAAATCCAATCCTTTCCAATGTTGATGAGCAGCCAGTATTTTCCAGCATTTTTCCTGCTGCCGATAGTAAATATGTTAATTTTTTTTTTTTTT
>WAAE01009154.1:0-24010 GCA_013400495.1 Nicator chloris
ATGTTAAAAGATGAAATTCAGTGAAAAACAGCTTCAATTTGCTTGAGTTACAGATTGCTAGAAACAGAGCCCTGCACTTGGTCAAAGCAATTTTTTCTTCACTAACATGGCATGCTGTGATGCTTCATGGTTAATATGCCTAAGAGCCAGGGGCTGGGGGAGAATTTCTGTGCATTTGCAAATAGAGCTGACAAAAAATGCCTTTGCAAAATGGAAAATAACTCTCAACAAAAATGATTTGTCCTTTGCTAAAAATGTTCATTGAAATAAACCAAATCCAAGTGCAATCATTCTGAACATTTAAAAAAAAAAAGAAAGAAAGAAAAAGAAAGTGATTTGATTTTGGTTTTAGGTTTTTTTACTGGAGTTGAGGAAGTAATACTGTTCCTACAATCAATTCTTCCTGTTTGCCGAAGGTGTGCGGAGTCAAATTGCTCGGTAGTGCTGGATACTGTTTAGGAACACGGTGATAGGGGAGCAGATCCGAGGTGTGTTGCACACAGACTTCCCTCTGACAACCAAGGTAGAAAAGCCACCAGCCTAGACAATTATGCATCATCCCAGTAAAATTACTCCAGACTCAGGTAACTACAAGTTATGACCAAGGACGTGCTTTTAAAATCGGATGTAGTTTGTATCTTACTAATTTCAATGATATTTTTGATATTGCCTTGCAATAAAAGTAAAGTACACACAGAAAAACCTGGTATAACATGTAGATCCACATAAGTAAATAAATTTTATTCAAAAGGAGCTAGAGTTGTTCAGGAAAACAGAGAAAAAACTATGAAAATTTTGATCAAGTTATATGAACTGGGTAAAAGAATTGTTTTGCTACCTGAAATTTTAATGAGTCACCTCCAAAGTAAAGGTGTGTTAATGATGTGACAACATAATGTTTCAAGCAGTGCTGACTTCAGTTGCTGTAACTTGAAGTCACTAGTTTGTATAACCAGGGTTTGGACATTGCTAGCAGTATGCAGAATGGCTTAGATGTATATAGGACATAAATAAGGGAAGCAGATGGAAGAACACAGAAAAAACATATTTAAGAGAAATAATAATTTTTAGAGGAGTTAACTTTCTGCAGCATGATATGTACTGAAGTTAGGCTGTATTCAGATAAAATAAATGAACGTGGTTTTGCATGGGGAAGAGTATAACAAAATGCCAACAGATTCTATGGAGAGTTTGGCAGGAGATAAGTGTTGTTATTCAAAATAAAGGAACATTAAACTTAACAATAGCTCTCTGAAGTAAACCTTAAAACTTGCAACTATTTGAAAAATACTCAGAGCCTGATCAACAGGAAAAAGATAGAACTCCCATGAATTTCAGTGTAACATAGTGTTAAATCATGGAATAGTCTGGGTTGGAAGGAACCTTTACAGGACTTCTAGTCCACTGATAAGGGACATAATCAGCCAGATCAGGCTGCTCAGATGCCTGACCCTGAAAAGCTTTAAAATTTTGGTTCATTACCTTCATTACACATTACATTACTTCTTTTCCTCCTAGCTTCTGGCCTCTGTAAAACTATGGAAAGTAACTCCTTTTCCTGCACTTCGTGGGGAAAAAACAACAAAAAAAGTCCTGCAGCTGGAATGGGTCTAATTACAGGATGTTGTTAGTATATATTTTATATAGTTTTGCATTTAATTTTGATTATGTTTTACCATTTGTTTTGGTTTAAATTAGTAAAGGTTTCCATTGATTAATAATATTTTGTTGGAAATATACTGGAGCAAAATAAGTCTTTTGATTGAACTTTGGAAAATTTCTGGTTTGTTACAGATGCACTCTTTTCTTACTTTCATGATATTTCTTTCTATAATAATGTATTCACCTGTTGCAACATAATTGCCTTCTTTGCAGACACAAGCATGTTATGTACTGTCACTGCTATTTATATCTTATTTACTTTTAAATATAACTGACTGTCTAATAATAATGGAGCTATTTTGCCTCTCTGAATCATGGTACCTCTTAGTTCAGTAAAGGAATTTTTATGTGACAGATGTGAGATTACTTTCCTCATTTTAACCAAAATAGACTATTAATAATTTGTCTGAAAGACCTTTGCTTCTTCAACAATATTTTTAGATACAACTACTTAATGTTCAGCACTGTAGCTCTCACACAAGAACACCTTCCAACTCTCATCTACAAGTGCAAGAGGAAACACAAAAAAGAAAATCAAGGTTATACTTTTTGGTCATAATCTAAATATTACATGTGAGAGGATAAAACGTAATGGTTCCACTTGCACATTGGGTCATCTCAGGACAATCTGTAAAGTATTGCATTCTCATTTCAATATTTTGGGCTGCTTATTCCAGTTCCCTAATGTTCATAATTACATCAGCTTTGAAAATTACTCTTTCACATCTTTTGTAACCAATTTAGCCTTAAGATGCACATACCATTCCTCACCATGCATTCTTAAGAAAATCAAAAGGCTACAGATTCACCAATTTCACAGCATGCAGATACAATAAACAGCTTGGTGTTTCAGAGGGCAGTTCTGTATAATCATAAAAAGCCCTTATATCAGAGGATTGTGAGTATTGTTCTTTTAACTACCCCATATTGCATATAAACTCCTTGAAAATTAATACTCCTAATCACATACAGAATGTGGCCATCATTTAAAGAACTATGGCTGGAGGGTCACTAACATCATTACGTTTACAGTTATGAAATGAAATCTGGTCCCAAACCACTAATGGATGCAAGCATTCATTTAAACTTCCAAAATCTGACCCTCTACTATAGAAATGTGCAGCTGCTTTATAAATTTTTAATTTGCTCCTTTTTATTTCAGGCTTTATTACTCTCTGACATTAGCCAAAATACTATCCAAACAGGAACAGATTACTGCAATATATTCAGCTTATCTTTAATTGTTTCATTCTGGAAATGGGAGATTCTCCAAGTAAACCTGTATCATTACAACATGATGCAGTTCATGTTTACTGCAGTAACATAAAGGAAAGGAAACTACAAACTTCCCCACACAATTAAACAAACAAACAAACAAACAACAACAAAACCCCCAAACTCCAGACCCTTCTAGATATTGAGACTCTACTAGGTCTCAGTCCTTCTTTAAAAACATGTCCTTCTGTATGCCTCTGATTCTCACGGGAACCTTTATGCTTTATGTCCACATCTCTGTGGGATTTGGGCTGTGAATAAAGGCTGGGTGCATTATTGCTGGGTAGCTACCAGCACGGAGGTAACTGAGCGACCTGTACGCCAAGGTGACCTGCAAGTTACTGGGCACGATCAGGAGGGAGGGGTTTGCATTTGGTCAGTTACCAAATGCAGAGCCCAAAAGTGATGGACATCAGAGAGTTCCACAAGCCTCTCTAGGCTTTACTGGGATTTTCTGGTTTTAAGTAGAAACAACAGGAATTGATCTTTCCCTTGCAAACAAGCATAAAACCCCATTATTATTGTGAATTCATGTACCATCTGGCACAAGTGGCATTCCTCCTTTTGAATACGCAATGCCTGGAACTGAGATCAGGCATGGCAAGCCAACCACTTCTCCATCCTTCTCATTCATCTGCCTCCACATAGAGTCAGTTGAAATGATAATTACAATGAGATTTAATGTAAACCTGCTAGTCCCATCAAAATCTGAGATCAGATAATTGGCAGATTACCAGTGACACGATTACTCCTGCTTGTGTGATCTGGTGATATCTAACTACAAGGTCTGGAATATGATTTAGAAGCTATATATAACAGGACATTATTTACACTCTCCAAGATTTTTCCAAGGCATCAGCAGTTTCATAAAAAAATCTTTCTGATGAGAAAACACCTCAGTCCAAGTAGTTTTGCTTACTGCATTGCTATGGCTGGCTTGTTCTTGTAAAATGGATCTGACACTGCTGAAGAGAGGCTTTGCAATGACTATAAAAATATGATTCATTGTGCTTTCCAGTCAAACGTGGCAAGGATTCATGTTTGAATGTATATAACACACACCACACACAGATGAACAGCTGTGTCATTGAGCAGAGTTCTAGATCTCTTGGCATTGATCCTCATCACTGGTATGCATTTTCATGATGCTATTACATATCTACTCTCTCTCAACTATTTTCTTTCTTTTTTTTTTTTTTAATAGAAGAGATATACCTTAATTTAAAGTTTGGCATTTTTTAAACAAGTTAAAACAGTCATCTGTAAGGACTGACTTGTTTTTGATTAGGGAATTTTGTATTTCTTTGAGGTTGGTTTTTTGGTTGCCTGGAAAAGAAGCACATAAAAAATTTTATGAATGAAAATAATTTTTCATTGTCTGGAAAGACCAAGTGGAATTTTATCAAATTTTATAAAACATTCACTTTTGAGCAGAGTAAAGTCAGAGAAAAAAAATTCCCCTAAAATGATGGGACCCAATGACAGAGATTTTAATGAACACAACTCATCAAGCATAACACCTTTTAATTGACTGATTGCTTCATGAACTCAGAAACCACAAAACACAGAAGGAGCATTAGACTGAGGAAGGGTCCCTAATGATTCTACAATTCTGAAAACCCCAGGCAGAGATGACCTTTGATACTTGTAAAAAGGGTTCTCAAAAGGCAGTTTGGATAATTTTCCCTCTGGGAAGAGTGATAAAGATGCTGATTAAATAAAGATTTGGTCTCTTAAAGCAGACTACAGAGAACTTTACAAGGCTTCCTTCCTCTAGGACCACACTAATTCTGTTCATATGTTCCAGCTGGTCACAGCAGAAATGTGGCCAATCAGAAATAAATTGTTTTTCCCTGTAAAGTATTAGATTGGACTGGCAAGCTAATAATGAAAGGAATAAAACTGGGACTTGCAAGTAATCAACTTATATTTGATTAAATATGATACCAATAATCATAACCAATAGCTCAAACCAGTTGATAAATTAGTTGTGTCTAGGAACAGTAGTTATTCTTTGGCAGAATAAAACCCTCACCTCCATTTGTACATACACAACGTACTAACACCAAGAAAAAGAAGAAGGAAGCATAGTTCTCCAGGAATATATATTTATTGATCAATGAAAGGTGAAAGGAACCACAAGAAGATCCTTCTAGAAATAAAAAAATCTAGGGATAGTAAAGAGAAGAGCAAAAATAATGAGAAGAATGAGGCTGAGGAGAACACTCAAACCCTATAGAAGGCTTATGACCTTTGAAAGTGATTAATTGGCTGCAGATGAATGGTGAAGATACTTGTACTTCCTGAATGGCATTATTTCCAAAACAGATTTCCCTTGCTTCTATATAAAACAAAACCTGCTCCATTGGTTTTATGCATGCTTTACTTAATGTGCCATGAAACATTACATAAATTTAATGTTGACCAACCTAGCCCAACAATTGGCAACTCCTTCTGAAGGTTTTCCAGCAATCCTCTAAGCTGGGCTTGAAACACGGTGATTAACTACTTACCAAAATACATTAAAATTAAATGTATGGCTCAGGACGTTCAGATTTTGCAAACAGTTGGCTGGCTAGGATAAACTGGTACATTCTGAAAACCTGTATGTTATAGCCATTTGCAAAAGCCAAAGATTTGGCCTTTAGCAAGGAATAAACTTGTCCCATTTATTGTGGATTGATTTATGTTGTTACAGAAGTGATTTGGTGAGGTTTTGAATTTTTTTTTTAATATAATTGTGCGTTCTATGAGAACAACATGTATTCTTGAAAGTAGGACTTTTAAAATTTAATTCCAAAGATTTACATAAATTCTCTGAGGGTGAATCACTGTAATTTGAAGGAAGAGCCCTACCCAGCGGTGCTTCATGTTTTAAGTAAATAATTTTTTTTCTGGGTTGGGAAAAACCCCAGCTCCCAAATAAGTTGGAGAATTTACACCACAGAACAAACACAGTTTCTGAGTACCCTGATAAAGCCCTTGTCCTTATTACTTAAGAGTGAAATCTTAGGAGTTGTAACTTTAGATATGTTTGATGAAAAGCAGGAGAGACTTGCATACTGAGTGGGAAAACTGAATCTGAAGCGCTTGATAATCACATCCCATTGTAGGTATTATGTAGATGTAATACACCTCACAGTATTAAACAGGTGCATTAAGCAGTGTTGTAGAAGAAATAAGGTTAGGAAGAGCTAAACTCTATCAAGATCTCACTTCCAAATATAACCCTCTGATGGTTTCATAGTTCATGATCAACACGGACCATGACTCAGAAAACCCTGAAATATGTTCTTCATTATTCAAGCACTTCATTAAAATAGACAGTCCTTTAGTTAAAGTCAAGATTATACTTTGTGGTATCACTGCTGTAAGCAGGATTTCCTATTTTGCTAGTCAGCTTGTGGGAGAGTGGGGAAAAACCAAAAGAAACTCTCATTTACTCTTCCTTCAGAGGAAAACTCTATTCTTCTCCCATATTCTCTTAGCATTTGCATTCTTCTCCATATCCACAATATTAGAAATCACTCACCTGAACAGCCAGCCTGGCTTTCTCAGCCTTCCTCAGAGTTAATGGAGAGAGAAGCTGCTCCATGGGGAAATTTGCAGCAGGAGCTGTGTCCATGTGGGATGCCTTCTAGCACAGGGCTTTCTGCCCTCTTGCTTACCCAGTGTGTGGGATCACCAGCTAATAAAAATGGCTACACTCAAGCAGTTTAACTGTGCTCTTAATACAGCTTGAAAACTCCAGGAAAATTGAAACTATTAAAAAAATAATAAAAAAGGTCAAGACTCAGCAATAAGGGAAATTAACTCTTGTCTTTTTCTCAAGTTACGTTATCTTAAGAAGTTTTATGTAGTGCAAATCTTATGTGAACATAATGAGACCTTTCTACTCAGTGAGTTTGTGTAGCCACTTTTATTTTTAAATCTGGTGAGTTTTTCTATAAGTTTGCTTTTCTTGAGTGTATTTTTTTTTATTCTGTGTGTGTGTACAGGTACTGCCAGGTTCATTAATATGGGGTTTTGTACGTTTGTGTAATATCTGCAGAGATTCACAAAGCATTCTTATAGTTTGCAGTGCCTGACACTGTGGATATGTCATATTCACAAAAAGGGGGACAGACTGTGATTCTTGGATAAGTTACACTTTGGTTTTTTGCAGTAATTTTCTGCCTTTGCAACGCTAATGAAGGGTTTGAAGGCTGCCTTTTCCCCTGCTGAGATGTTCAGCCAGGATGTGCTGCTGCATTTAGCAGTCCTCTCGACCCTTCTGCTTGCCCTCGCGCTGCCACCAACATTTGTTTTCTCCCTTCCTTTACTTGGTCATTGTGAAGGTGTAGTGCAAGATGCCAGTCGTCCCTGACCCTCAGTGGCAAACACAGTTATGAGTCCTTTCCCTTAATTTCTGGCTGTGACATGAAAGGGTGGCCATGACCCCTCCAAGACCCCAATGATGCTAAACTAGATGGACAACTCACACCTTACTCTGACAGGAGAGAAGTGCGTGCTTCTATCTGCTTTAATTGGCAGAAGGACTGCACCAAACATTTAGGAACTATTTAAAAATAGAGGAGTTCCCCTTGCTGACTTGTGCTTCTAACCACAGGCAATTCAAACACTGCTTCTTAATTGCTTCTTAATTGGTTGGACACTTCACTTATTTTAGCTTATGCCATAGTATGGCAATCAGGACCTCAGCATTCCCAGCTGTTACATTCTTAAGGGCAATCTACAGTATCTTCTCCTTGGGTTCTAATTTACCCTCACAGTAATTTTTTTGTCCTGAGTGCAGCTGGCTTTACTGCAGAAGTGAACTTCCAGAGACTTCCATCAAGCAAAAATCTTGAAAAGAGGATCAAATCAGAGAGGTGTACACTTTAAGGTTAATATAATCACAGACACACCCCACCTCTTTCCCTTCCTACCCTAATTCCTTCGGGTGACTTGAGGACTGAAAGCATAAGCAAATGGACTGAGAAAAGCTAAATGTTTCTAGGGGTGTGTCTGATACATGCTCTCCAAGAATCTCACACTTAATTTCTTTCCCTTTATCAACTAAACCTTTCTTTTTATTGGCTCCAGAGTCCCAGAGATCCCAGCCTGCTTGCTCACTCTAATAAAATGTACAGGGTTGGCTGAACAAATCCCTAAATCAATAAAATCACTATTTTAGAGAAGAGCAAAGAAAGAAATTGTTCTGGGAAGGCAAGCAGTATTAGAGCTGGTCAGAAGCACACAGAGAATATTTTGGAAATCTTGCTTGATTCCACTCTTTTTCAGCTGAGCTGAACCTGTTTACTGAACTGAATAATTTTCAAAGTATGTCAGGACATATCTCCTATGTCAAACACTTGTATCTATGAATACTTTAGTCTGCAGGCTGATGTACAGCCTCGAGTATACAAAGTTGTAGAATTTTTAAGTGGCAAATGACTTGGCTCTCCAAAACCAAACTTAGGGTAAGTATTTGACTCAGTTTTCCATTTATCTGCTGATAATATGTGAAGGGTGTTTTTAGCCACCAATAAA
The DNA here is from genome assembly GCA_013400495.1 of Nicator chloris. Lineage (NCBI taxonomy): Eukaryota > Metazoa > Chordata > Aves > Passeriformes > Pycnonotidae > Nicator > Nicator chloris. Next base: position 8,470 of record WAAE01009154.1, read on the forward strand.
TATGAAACTATTGGACTGGTTTTGCAAATATCATCAATGCCAAAACAAACCTCAATGTAATTCAGTTGTGAGTCAGCAAATACAATTCACCCCGACCTCCTTACCCTCTGTGTGTTAACCATGGCCAAAATGGTGTGAATGACACAGCACTTGCAGCATATCCTTGTAGCTTGATTTTGCTTTCTCTTGCAAAAAAAACCCCAAACCAAACCAAAACCAAACCCAAAACCAAACCAACATACAAAAACCAAAAACAACAACAACAAAAAACACCCCAAGGGTAAAAGCTCCACTTGTTGAGTTGGCTTGTATGGCCATTCATCACCTCCACTTCACCATCTAAAGATTATTGGAGAGACTGTTTTTTCCAAAATTAAATAGGATGTGTTGCTAAAAATGAGAGCAGTACCTGTTGTCTGAAATTCTTTGAAATGCTAGAAAATTAGTTTCCGTATAGACAGTTTTCAAATAATGATGTGAAATATGAATGAACATGACCTTTTCTATTAAAAGCACATTTCATGCCTGAGAACAGGACATTCATATCTAGAACTGCTTTCACAAAGTCTGTTGCCAAGCCATAGTGTTACTGAGAGTCATACCAGAATGCCAAAAAAGCCAGTGTTTCCACCATTCTGTAAGGTTATTTATGATGAAGTTAGGCAAGTTAAATGGAATTAAAACTGGCCAGGGATGTGAAATGCAACAAGAGGAGTTTCTATAAGCAGGTGACAAAAGGGAGATCAGAGAAAATGTGAGCCCATTACTCAATGAGATGGGGGCCTGATTATGCAGGGTGTAGGACAAGGCTGAAGTACTGAATGCTTTCCTTGCTTTAGTCATTACTACCAAGACTGGCCCTCAGGAATCCCAGGCCCCAGACCAGGGAGGAAGGCTGGTGGAAGAAAGTTCCTTGGTGGAAAAGGATCAGTTCAGGGAATAATTAAGCAAGTTATATGTGCATAAATCCATGGGGCCTGATAGGATGCACTCATGAACAGCGAGGGGGCTGCCAGAGTTTATTACAAGGCAATAATCTATAATCAATTATGGTGACCAAGAGAACTTTCTGAAGACTGGAGGAAAGAAAACATCATCCCTGTCTTCAAAAAGAAAGAGAGGGAGAAACCAAGGAACTACAGGCCAGTAGTGGAGCAGCTAATTTTGGAAAGCATTTCCGGGCATATTAAGGACAGAAAAATCAACAGCAGTAGTCAGCATGGCTTCACCAAGAGTAAGTGCTTGACCAATGTTATAAACTTCTGTGAAGAAGTGGCTGGCCTAGTGGATGAGGGAAAAGCTGTGGATATTGTATACCTGGACATCAATAAGGCATTTTACCCTGTTTCCTATAAGATCCTTGTAGACAAGCAGCTGATACGTGGGCTGGATGAAAAACAGTGAGCTGAAAACTGACTGAATGACCAGGCTCAGAGGGAAGTGCAAATTCTAGCTGGGGGCCAGTAGCTATTGATGTATCCCAGGGGTCAATACTAAGTTCAATCATGTTTAACATCTTCATCAGTGACGTAGATGATGGGTCAGCTGGCCCTCAGAAAGTTTGTCGATGACACAAAACAGGGCATAGTGGCTGATATGCCAGCAGGTTGTCCCACCATCCAGAGGAGCCTTGACAGGCTGGAGAAGTGAGCCAATAGAAACCTCTTTGAATTCAACAGGGAAAAATGCAAAGTCCTGCACCTGAGGAGGAACCACTTCATGCTGGACAACAACCAGCTGGAAAGCAGCTTAGAAGAAAATGACCTAGGAGTTCTGGCGAACACCAGGTTAAACATGAGCAAGCAATGCACCCTTGTAGGACAGAAGTCTGAGTACCCTTGATTAGAGAAATTATTGCCAGCAAGTGACAATGATAAACTCCCCATCTACTCAGCACCGGTGAGGCCACGCCTGGAGCACTCTTTCCAGTTCTGGGCTCTTCAGTACAAGACAGACATGGACATACTGGAGCAAGTCCAATGTACAGCCACGTAGATGATGAAGAGACCCAACGATCTCACATATGAGGAAAAGCGGAGAGATCTGGGACTGTTTAGAGAAAAGATTGGCAAGACTGGAAATTTTTTTCCAGAGGACATAACACCTGAAGGATGGATGCAAAGAGGAGCCAGGTGCTTTTCAGCAGTGACAGTACTAGGGACAGTGGACATGAACTTAAATACAAGAGGTTCCCTCAGGAAGCACATTTTCACTGTGATAGTGCCTGAATGCTGCCACAGTCAGCAACGAGGTTGTGAAGCCTCCATTGCCAGAGACACCACAAAGCCATCTGGACATGATCCTGGGCAGCTGGTTCTAGGTGACACTGCTTGAGCAGGGGGAGTTGGACCAAGTGACCTCTGGAAGTCCATTCCTGTCTCAACCATTCTGTGATTCTGCAAAGTTAAGAGATTAGAGAATTGTGTTTGAAGCAAAGTATCAGTGTACTGCTCTCAGACATCCCAACAGAAGCAGCCCTGGGCAGTTTTAAACTGGGAGCTTGCTGCAGGTTCCTGTGTGCTTTGGGTTCCTGCCAGCTTAGAAGGGTGGAAAGCTCTTAGCAGCTTCTGAAAACATGACTAATCCCAGAGGGCACAGATCTGAGTACCACATTTGATCTTTGTTTCTGGAAAAGCTTGCTGTACTTGTGTTTTGTAAAGGAGAAGAGATATTTTTATGTGAAGCTGTTATAGGAAGAAAACACAGCTTGCCTTGGAAGACATTAATGAGTTTGAATTATCAAAATAATTGTAGAGTATTCCTCTCCCTTAGGTTTGTGCAGAGAGAAGATTAAAATTTAAGTAAAAAAATTAAAGGTAAGATATTTTAAAGAGTCTTTGACTCTTCTGTTACAAATAAACTTTCCAAATTCAGTGCTTTTTTTTCTTCCTGCAGAGAATGGTAAATTTGCAAACTCAGCATTTACCACTAATGTCACTTATGAAACTTTAACTTAGTCCTCAAAGTTAAAGTCATCCTAAATTCAAGATGCCTTTGATCCAGTCACCTATAAACTTAGATTTAATGTTCATTTGATCTCCCGTCATATGCACATGGGTCAAGTCATGTTGTTTATAGTGGCAGAACATGAAAGCAGAGGCAGCTGCTTTCAGTTCCTCGTATTCCCACAAGTCCTGTATTCCCATGGCTCAGACCAGAGCCACACATGACAGACAACGAGCAAGTGCAGGCACATCCCTTTGCCTGAGAGTCCCAAGTGGGTTCATTCTCAGTGTGACAGAATGGTGGGGGTGTTTAGCTGGAATCCTCATTGTGTGTTGAACACGCACATTTTGAAAGACTTTTAATTTCTATTTAGGCAAAATTTACCCCAGGGACAGCTCCTTTCCTCCTGAGTTGGCTGCCTCATCAAAGAACCACAGGGTTGTCCAAATTGCTTAAGTAAATGCTTGAACATGTACTTTAAAAGTGGTGGAACAAAATATTTTCCTTTAGTCTCAAGGTCAGAAACAGTTGATCTTTGTTTTTCCCTCCTACTAGAAATTCATTCAAAATCAGATATCCACACTATAATATTATAGTTTAAAGGAAAAAAAAAAGTGACACAACCATAAATTCTTCAAGGCACAGTCCTATTCCTGAAAGCATCAAGCAACCATCACTTGAGATTCCTGGTAGTATTATGTAGCCTTATTTGTTGCATATCTATCTATCTATCTATCTATCTATCTATCTATCTATCTATCTATCTATCTATCTATCTATCTCCATGCTAATAGCTTATTATGTAAACACATACTTATCTCTAAAGCCTGGAAACACTTTAAAAAAGAAATCATAACCATAGCAGTACATATTTTGACATATGAAGAGCTTAGTGCTCTTCATTCAGTCAAAAACCAGCCAAAATACTCCTTTTAAATTACTTACATGTTTTTCTATCTAGTTTCTGCTGGCTATCATAGCCATAATTGAATTTTTGATGGTTTTCCGTGTTGACCAAAATACTGCTGCAAAACAGCATTTCAGGGCCCTCCAGCTCTGCTGCTGCATGAAGAGAGTCAGTGATTCACCTGGGCTGCTCACGAGTGTGAGGCTGCAGAAGGGCTGTATGCAAAACTGCATGTGCAGCTTATCTGCCTTCTCTCTACAGCTTCATGCTCCGGTGCCAGGAGGTGGAACAACTGCTGGATGGACTCTCTCATATGCAATGCCAGCATCCTCTAGTACTTCTATAGAACTCCAAATCAAAAGTCAGTAAATAATTAATATAAATAAAATAGCAATTGTGTTTTGATCACAGCAAGGGTTTTACGTGCCAAAGAGAGGCAAGAAGTCTGTAGGAAGGGAAGTATGTATCATTGCTTCACAATTGATGGGTTTGACAGACATCAGCAGTTTTATTCCTTTGCTTTTGGCATGGTGGGGGGCCAGGGAGTGGCAGGGGGAGCACAGGCCCTCCATGGAAAGGCGGCTGTGTCTGAGGAGGTGGTGGTGTTGTGTAACCACACTGACAGAGTGCGTCACAACGTGTGACATGTGGCAGCAGAAGAGCCTTAAATAGCTCTCACCATCTTTTCTCCTCCGGAGGTTTTGAGGAAAATTTGGTTTTCTGAGTAATGTTTTATCCTTCCTAAAATCACCTGATAATATGGCTCAAGCTCCTCTAGAGAACATCTCCCTGAGTTGTTGGGCAGTTTTAGAGTAGAATCGGTGAGAATCTTGGTCTTTTAAGCCCAGATGTTAAAATTGTACACCCCAGAGACTATGGGATGAATAGATGTTCATTAATCCTGGTGTTAAAATTGATCAATGTCCCTTCATGACCTCATCTGTAACAGAAGCTGGGGCTGAATTAATTCCTGCTTGTGCTGAAGCCATTATTAGAAAAGTGTCTGACAATGACTAAACTTTTTCCAATGATAGAGGATCCATTGCAAAATACAAAACTTTGCTTAACTGTTAATTATCTTTTGTACTAAAATTTCAACTTTGTTTCTAAAGGTTCGTGAACTTATCTGGATTCATCAGCCACTCAGGACTTTGTTATTCAATTGTCTGCTAGACTTCAGAGACCTTATTACCACATTTCTGTTCTTTATTCTTGCACTTACAGACGGTAACCAAGTCACTGTTTATCTCTGTAAGCTAAATACATTGAGTTCTTTCACTCTTTGACTCCAGGAGCTGCTTCTGCACATTGCTTATTGCTCTGATCTCTCCAATTTATCTGTGTAGCGTTTGATCTGTAACACCAAATTTGGACTAAACGTTCTAGCAAATGAGGAATACAGTGGAAGCATAATGTCAGCTGTGCTGCTTAATATTCCCCTTTTACTCCTCCCAGAACTATGGTGACCATGTCAGAATGCTGAGCCCACATGTCCAGTTCATCAGCACATCCTTCTTGTAACTGTGCCTTTTATTTTTCATTTCTGGTTGACTATGTTTTGTGGGACAGTACTAAATTGCAGGCTGTTACCCATACCCAGGAGTGCTGTGTCCTGCTGACCTATGCCCATTGTGCTTGACTACACCTCAGACTGTGACATGAACTCAGTTTCTGTAAATTGCCTTGAATCTTGTTATGCAAATTAGCAAACAACCCCCCAAGACTCTGGTGGGATGCCCCAAGACCCTGGGACTCAGCCTAGAGTCCTTTTTCTGCTCTCAGAGTTTCCTTCCTCCTCTGCCAGAATAAAAAACCTATTTCTCCATGCACTGCTCCTCCACATCTCAGCCTGGGCCAAATTAAGTTAATAGATCAGCATTTATTACTGATGCTCAGCAGGAAATCTTCTTTTTACTCAAAGTGAAGTTTTGCAGCTGACTGGCCAGGCCTTCTGAGACACAGCCCAGCCAAAGATGTTTCACTGATGAGACCCACTCAGAGCTCATGTTTCACAAGCCCAGGTCTCCTTAAAAATGGAATTTATTAAGCTGAGACAGCCTTTCTCAGTATTTCAACATCTGGTGCCAGACTGTGTAATGCAACATGGATGTTTAACCTGTGTTCAGCACTCACCTGTCCCCAGGCCAAGGATGGGGCATCAGCTGGGGCTGTCAGTAGTCTCTGGGGTGGGGTCTAGGGCACACCAATGGTGTTGGGGACTTGTAGGCAGGTAGGAGCCAGCCGGGAGGAGTTTGCTGGTTTGCAAGATATGCACGCATCAGGGTCATGTGGGATGCAGGATGGCAGCTAGGAATATAAAGGCAGCTGCTGGATGGGTGACAACCAAAATGAACGAAAATCTTTTAAGGGGCAGAAAATCAGGAACCAGCGAGCTGAGAGCAGAGACTGAGGCAGCTGCAGAGTACAGATGAGCCTAGGTTCTCTTCCCTGCCTCCTCTTCTCTTACTTCCCTCCTCTTCTAACATGACAGGAGCTACTTTTTTCCAGGCGCTCCTTGTAGACAGCATCAAAGCTGTGTGTCCAGAAGGAAAAGGACTGCTTGAAGCAGCCTGTAGCTAAGCTGGCCTGGGCAAATAAATGTATTCTCCTATGTATGCTCTGGCCACTCAGATAGTTCGGGATGGTATTTGTCTTTTTCTGACTCTTTCTTTCCTTTTCTCTAAGATTGTCTTCAACTGCTGTCTTTTATAGCAAATGAGACATATAAAATGTAATAAAGGAATAAAGAAGACAGTGTCCCCCAGTTTGCTTTCCACCCTTCCTACCACTGTCCCCAGCTTCATTTGCCATGCAGCAGCAGTCTTTGGCAAAACTTCTCTGAATATACTGCTCAGTAAACAAACATTAATTAAAAGAATAAGAAGACAGAGATCAATGTTGATTTATAGACAGAAGACAGAGAGCTAATCCTGAATAGATAAATAGCTCTGAAATTATAACTAGAAAGTGGAAAGAGAAGAACAAAATATCTGTCAAGTTCTTGTAGTGGAAAAGTAAGACCCAAATCCTGCTTGGCCCCAGGATTTGCATGTCTGATAGAAAAGGACAGGACTAGACAGCTTTCAGGCTACCAGTGCCAGTGAGGAGTAGGATGGGGGAATACTAAAAACAGTTGGTTTCTTTTCTGGGCTAAGTTTTTATTTCAGGTCTAGGAAATGTTTTCATCCCCCTTAGACTGTCATGCAAAATGCTCCCAGTGATTCCTGAGGTATGTTCCCTTGCCAGAGCTTTCTCTGCACCTTTGTCCCTGTGTATTCTCCGTTTCAGTCACTGAGAGAACTATTATTTCCAAGATTCTCTTCTTATCACAAAAACACAATCTAATTCCTTCCAACTTCTCCACCCATTCCTTTCTCTCTCTAATCCCTCAAAGAAAATTAGTTTCAGTTTATAGCATATTTCCACTGTGGTATATGAATGTCATACAGAGGGCAGTACTGCCTCTTCACAGGCTCTCCTGCTTCCAAATGTTACACCACTCCTTGTGATTTTTTTTCAGCAGGATTTGTTACTTTTTAAGCCAAAGAGGAATCCACTGCAGGAATGAATTTACACTGGCCTTGCGCCATCTAATCTTGAGAACTGAGACACTGAGTTTAACATTTCTGAGACAAACTATAATGTGTTATAGGCTCTATGTAGCTTAACCTCTAAGGGGGGAGAAAATGTGTTTGAATGGGGATGATTTAACAGAAGCAGTATTTAAAAAAAAAAGGCCCAGGCCAACTGAAGGAAAAGGACCCCCTCTTAGAAAGCAGTAGCAACGATTTGCTTTCTGCATTTCAGAAAAGGGTTTTTTAAGTGACAAACTGGGCCAAATTCTGCTTCTCTGTCGCAAAGGCCATGATTTGCAGCATGATTTGATGCTTGCTGCATGAACATCTGTGAAATAATGACTGGGGAAGCATGGCAATAAGTCCTTGTAATTCTCTTAATGTTATATAGTGCAGTTTCTGCAAGGGAAATAAGAATTTACACTCTAAAGGGTCCCCCAAGCAGTTAAAGTACATGTCCCTCGAGGTCCCATTAAACTGCCATTACAGTGGGCCTGGGGCTATGCTGCTCTCTCCCCCAGCTCTCGTGTGTTTTGTGGCTCCTCAGCAGGTTCTCTCATTATTTTGGAGGGAAATACAGTCAACAGATTGAAGATCAAAGAGAGTCAAAAGCGAGATAGGAAACATCAGCCCAGTCGGAACTGAACAAGTGCCATTTGATTTTCTCTGCAGAGGAAGCAGTCTAGCGATACACGTACAGCTGTGCCCACTGTTTGGCACGTACTGGGAGGTGTTTGATCACTTCTGTTGCCTACTTAACCATCAACTGTTAGATTTGTTTTCCCTGATGTGATAGGACAGGGGGAGGGGGAGGTCAGTGTCACCCCAAGCTGCCAGAGATCGACAGAGATGTTTCCTCATCTGCTGACTGTAATGGGTTTCCTCTATTCAAAACCAGAGTCACTACCCTCCTACCTTCCTTCTCCTTCCTTATATTTCCAACTGCTATCCCATTATGCTCCTGTGTGCTGCTCTTTTTGCTGCTGTAAAACAGATGTAATGGCCTGAAATTGGACAAGCGGTAGAGGCACAGCCTGTCCCAGAGTTTCTGACATAGCAGAATGTAGTGGGCTCTGAACTAGCCTTCAAGGGCTGCACAGTGATGGTACCCAATCCCTGTCTCCAAGCTTTTGGTCCAAGTGATACCACAGTTAGGGCTGTACAGAAGACCCTTATGTGCATTAGACATGACCCCACCACAGAGCTGCAGTGACAGGACTCGATGAGCTCCAGCCGTGTCTTCCAGCCTCTGCTGTTCTGTGAGTCTGTACACCAAAAGAGAGGCCAGATTTGGTGGTGTTTTCTCAATATCCTTGGACAGAGACCCAGCTTTGATAAGAGATTCTAGTAACCATTTTTAAAGAACCAATTAAATAAAAACTAACTGCAGAATTCAACAGCCCAGGAGTTTCAACAGGCTTTCTTATTTAATAATATAAGCATTTAATTTTTCTGCTTGGCAGCTTTGTACAAACAGGTGGAGAGGAAAGATCTGGGCTGGCTTAACTTGTGTTTTTTGACACAGCCAAATGTCAATACTCAGAAGTGTGTCATGCAAATCAAAGCCTCAGATCTGAATGGCTCCAGTCTTAAGGAAGTTTGCACAGAGATACAGATTTTACAGATGGCTTCTATCTTTTCAATGATCTGGCAAAGGCCTCGGGGCTGAACTACAGAGTAGTCTGGAGCTGCATGATGCAGACTGAATTAATCTGAGAATTTATGGATGAGGAGAGAAAATGGTGTTGCTCTCCAATACAAAAATAGCCTTTCATTACACTGAAGGCTGGTGTTGTCCTGGTAGCAAATTGCTCTTACAATAAAGGACACATTAAGGTGTCAGCCAAAACAGAAGAAAGCAATTCAGGTGTGCCCAGGACAACATACAATGAACAAAAGGAAAGTTGTCATTCCAAATTCTAGCCAGTAAAGGCTCATTGAACACTGCTGGTGGATTTTGAGGGATTTGGATAAAGTCATGAGCAGTCCAAATGAAAAGCAATTATAGCAATAATAAAGTCATTTTCTCTGAACAGTCTCGTGAGCAACACTGAAAGCAAAAGTAAGAATATCAACTACATCAGAGGTAACCTAGAAGGTGAAACAAAACTGTAGTAGCCAAAATCTACTACAATTTTCTGTGAAGTGTTCCCATTCATCTGTATGAACATTTTTTCACAGCAGTCAACCACAAATAAACCTTCATGGAGTTCCTTGTATCACAAGGACAAGCAGATTAACAGCAGGCTTTGCATATGTCAAAGAAAAAAGAAGGTTTCTCTGTGTTACTGAACTACACTTCTGCACTAAAGATTCATTCAAACACAAGGTTAGTTTCATTCCAGTTTGTAGGTTTTGAAATGGAGAGAGGTAAAGTAACACAAGCTTGTGCTAGGATACACATGCCAGAAACGAATAAAAAAGATGCTGTTGTGTTAATAATAGCTTGGTATAAATTCTCTCAGGCTAGGTGGTGTACTGATTTTACAGTCAGTAAATAACTTCATCTCCACTTCTGACACTAAATACAGATTTCCTTACAAGGAGATTAAATACTGAGATACGTGAAAAAACCAATCAGGCTAGATCTGTAAATAGGGCATGCAATAGGGTTCAGTTCTCCTGATCCCATTAGCCCTTTTTGTACCTGTAGATAAACTGTTTCAACAAAATCTTTGATTTTATAAAGATACCTGAATCCTACTGACTGGGTTTGTTTTAAATGGAGCTAATTGGAATTAAATATCTTAATATGTAGATCTTGGCCTTCCAATACATCACTTTCTGCACTCATAAATAAGAGCAGCAGCATTACCTGTCCTCACAGCACCACCAGAGAGTAATTGCATTAAAGCTTACGAGGGTCTAAGTAGAGGTGATGGACCCTGCTCATGTATCACACACTGAAAATGTAACAGTGTCTATTGCACTCACTGCCTACCCACACCCTGAGGGGGCTTCTCACAGACACAGCATTGAGATGGTGTCAAATCAAACACTGCTGAAGTCTGCACAGACAAATTAATACCTTCTGATATTTCCTTCTGGTGTTGATGAAGATTGGCACAGGAATTTTTATTCTTTAAATTTTGCATGTGATTTTCTGTGTTCTGTGATTTGCTGTGATTTTCATCACAGCACTGAAGAGAAGGTATCTTGACAAAACCTGGGCCCTGACATACAATATCATTGTTCTTAATGTTTCGGCAGTAGCAGGGGGAAAGGGGCAATCTTCCCTCCTTTTTCCAGCTTTGAAAGTCTGTGTGGCAACAATAAAGAATTCTCTTTCCTGTCTGCTAGTCAGAAATGGGTCATCACTGGCTTAGAATTGGCCAATCTTTTTATTTGCAATTTTTTTCAGGACATTTGAAGGACATACAATGGCCAGCTTGCCTGTGTCCATTCCTGCTGGGCAATGCCCATTTAATGATTGCATTGCCCTGCCTCCAGACCATCCTGCTTCTGTCCTGAGCAAGCCAGAAAGTGAACACTCCCTTGGCCTCTTGGCAGAGTTTCTGGTGTTTCATCATTTAGGATCCTGTGTCATTGATCTGTTTGTGCATATAGATTTTGAGCAGATCAGGCCTAAGATATATTTGCAACACAAATAAAACTTTTAGAAGAGCATACATTAGCTTTTAGTCATTCTGGCTGCACTGTGGACAAATAATGCCAAAGGGAAAAAAATTGAGTGGTTATAAATTGTGAGGTGTGACAAGCCTTTGTATGTGTCAAGAACTAAAACAATTATTTCTGTAATCAGCAAACAAAGTTAAAGAAACAGGTAGATTATCCTCCTAAGCAGTTCCTAACAGGAATTTAATTTTAGACAGCATATCTGATGTCTCTTTTTTCAGTCTATCTTGTTCACTTATTTGATTATTTCTTGAAAATTGGATTTATGAAAATAAAACCTTCATTATAGTTAGGACTGGCAGAATGCTTTGAAAGTGAGGGCAATGGTATAGAAATCACAAGAAATCTTTGTTCCTAACCTATACACATCTGTGTGCCTTCCCTCGTTCCCTATTGCTATATTTTATTTACAACTAAACCACCAGGCAGACTGTATCTCGCTATGGGGAAAAGATCCATTTTCTTTGTAACTAACCTACTTCCTCATTCTGTAATTTAAATGGATCAGTGTAAGTATGATAGTGGCCTTACCTGAGGAGACACTTCAAGAGAAGACAGCTGAGTGTGATGTACAGTTTAAGTTCAGAGCTTCCTGTTTCCAAGCATGCACAGATTTCTATTTTCGTACAGCAAAGAAACAACTAATGATCTTTAGACATAAAACATTTGGTATCATCCTGCAGCTGCTGTTTGCCAGAAATGCTGACAAACCTGTTTGTAAGTCTGCAAGAACCACATGACACAGTATGATTCATGTTCATGTTGACCTTTGTCTTGTTTGTGATTGAAAACAATTAAAATTACCAGAGTCAACAGAGTGAAAACTATGCGGAGTAATTGAGTTCTGTTATCTATGCCTCTAACTGTGTTTCTGTGTTTCATCATTCTGGCTTTCCTGTGCACAGAAGCTACTGAACCATTCATGCGTACTCATGCGAAGATCTAGATTCAGTGTGTTTGACAGCTCAGGGAAGTCATAAGGCAATGTTGTCAAACAATTGCAGAGAAGATGCAAGAGGCATTAACTAAACTGTCAATAAGCTGCAACATTAACATTACATTATCAAATCAAATTTGTCAAGTATAAACATGCATTTTTCTTAATGGAACAGTGTTTGGATATTTGATTATTAAGTTCTCTCCTAAGACAGCAGAATAGAACAACAAATTGTAGTAATGTTTCTCTTAATAATAGATTTTCTTTAAATATTTAGTCTCTTTAAATATTTAGTCAGGAACTATTTGACTAGGACACTTTATTTTTAAGGAACACCTTGATTACACAATGATTTCTTCCTTGCTCACATGGTGTCCTTCAGTCAGGTGTTCAACACCTCCTAGTGCTGGTGGAAGGTGCTGACAGCCCCTCAGTGATTCAAAGGGAGAATTTTTTTGCCACTGGGTAATGAGAATGTCTAGATGTACATCAGTGCATGAATTAGAACAAGTTGCTGGCATTCAGGTGGCCCCAGTCATCCTTGGTGCATTCTTTTCCTCTGTATTTGCAAGATACGCTCAGGAGATCCAGGGACCTATTCCTAGCAGAGTTCAGAGATGACCCTGGTACAACATACTAGTAAGAAAAGTGTATACCTTCAAGATAAGGGAATTTATCTTCTTTCTATCAACAATGATCTTGAAGTCTGGATAATCTCTGTTTGGGTAGTGTTTCTTTAAATGAGAGCTCTAAGACTTTTTTTTGATTGTTGCTGTTATGAAAAGTGCAAGGCCACAGCATTTGGTGAGGTGAGTTCAGTACCAGAGCTTGGTGTGGTAAGTAAGCCGAGAGGCAGCCCAGAGCCTTTAGGTGCTGGACCTCTGAATGCCAGCTTACAGTGCCAGGAATCTCAAAAGCAAAATATGCTGCTATAACAAGTACCTGAAAAACAAATAACACTGGCCATATTAATTTATTTGGGTACGAAGGAGTTTCATTACCACTTCTCCACAGAGGGTTATCAGATCTTATGATTCAGTCAAAGAGCTTTAGCTCAGCAAGTCCCTGAGCTGGTCTTGTCTTGGTGGTGTAATGCTTCCAATGACATCATATGTGGCTTGGTTACACATGTGTGTTAGTCAAACAAGGGAAGAAACTTAATGTTTGGAAAACCGAAAACAAAATCAAAGAGAGGAAGATTACTGGCATGAAAACGTTCAAGAGCTCTCAGCACTTCTGAAGGTATGGTTAAGGAAAGTGGCCTTATAGTTTTCTCTCTTTTTAATTATTTTCATTCAAATAAAACCCTTATTCTATACAAAGATGTTTCTTCATGCTTGAGCGTTTTTTAAAAGGATGTAAGTTTACATTTAATATTTTATATCTCCATAGCTTCTATTAAGTGATACTACAGTGAGTGGGTTAGGACACACACTCTAGATATTATGGATAACATTCTCTTCTTGTGGAAGTGTCCTTAAATAAAGGTTTTTAGCTTTGCCTTAGAATATCTTTTCGCAGCAAACACGTGTCTTTTATTTGTCATTTTTCATGACCTTTTCTTTCAAGAATGTCTGCACATATGCTGACATTTTGTATTTGTCATCTCTTAGACTTAGTAATCGCTGTATTTGCCTCCTAGTGCCACAGAGTTCATTCGCAGAGCCATTTCTTTTTATTGCTATACACTCTAAGGCTTTTCCATCATGCTCCTCCCTGTAGCACTCCATTCACTTACAGAAAAAAAAGGTAAAATCTTCATTTTTCAAGAGTAACTAAGGCATCATTGCCTTGGGTACCTTTCTCCTTTGCTGCAGAAACAAGCAATAACTATTCATGTAATGAATACATTTTATCTTTAACTTACTTGGATTTTCCAGCTTAATACTACTGTTTTTTGCCATTACATCTGCTTCTTTAATGGTAAATAATGTCCTTCTTATTTCCTAATCTCTGTGCCAAAGTCAGTGATTATTTCTGTTCTTTACTGTTTCCCAGTGAGAGGAAATGTGAGAAAATAAAGAAATGTATAAAAAAGATGTTTCTGAGTTTTTTGGTTTTTTTACTTATCCCTCCCTCTAAAATCTCTAGAATTATAGTCATGCACAAAATAATTTTTTTGTTTGAGAAAATTATTATTTTTGAACATTTGTGATTCAGCATATAAGGCAACTGATAGGATTAAACAAACTTTCTATGATATTTTTTAACTAATTTTCTTCTACATCATTTTTCTAATCTTAGCCTGAAGCAGTTAGCAGTTTTTACAGAACAAGACAAACTGAAGTCTGATGTGAAGGGTTTCCTTGGGCATATAAAATAAAGACGTACAATGGGAAATCCCAGTACAAAAGTCAATCATGCCGCTTCCTTGAGGCTTTAACATCAAAATTACCTAGAACACATTTCTTCCTAATTCGAGCTTCTAGAATCCTGTTTATATGTCTGTTTCATGGGTAGTGACCACCTCACAGGAAATAAAAGTAACTATTCAGAATATTATATCATTTAGATGCCTAATTCATGGACAGAGACCCATTGTGCTTTGCACAGAAGGGACCACAAAACATCCTCTCCATCTGTAAAACTTAGGCTACGTGAAAAGGCTAATAAAGACTTGAGAAATAGTATTTATTGATCAAAATATGATCTAAGCATACTTGTCCAAAGTCTATAGGCATCAGAGCAAAGGAAAATTATAGGGAAGATAGGGAAAATAAGCCTTGTGACTAACCATGGACCTTTCTTTTAGAGTATGAAGCGTGCTAGAAACACAAAGCCTCCGTGTTTGAAGCTTAACAACAGAAATGTAGGCTGGCCAGAGGCTGGTATTTTCATAAGAACTGAAAATAAATGCATATGACCAGGATGGATAGAAACAGTCTTACAGAAGAAAATCAACCAGCGTGGCTTGATTAGATAAGGAATGGAAGCCCAGGGATGGCAAGCACAGGGGAATCTCAGTGGTCAGTGTGGGTTGGATGCGAGCAAGGCTGAGACTGCATTTCACAAAGAAATAGAGAAGGAAGTTGCAGGACCTGATATATGAAATAGAGTCCCCACTTTAAGGAGGATGAGAAATGCATTTACTTAGAAATGCAATGCAATTTTGATTTTTTTTTTTATTTCAAATATGTTTGAAAATTTTGAGAAGAGGCAAAGAGGAAGATGACATATTCTTCAAAGGTCTAGAACACAGGAACAGGGTTTTAGCCATACTAAAAAGTTTAATAAGAAGTGGCAATTTTATATCATGATCTATTAGATTAAAATAAGTCTCTGTTGCTTGCTGGGGCTTATTTTATTTTCTATAATGCAAGTTATGTCAGTGTAATGCAAGCTGAAGGCAAAGAATGGATAATCTATTCTTCAAGGAGCATACTTCCTAGGAAGTAGTGCTCCAGGGATTATCAGCCGTGCACAAATTAACCTGCTTTGACGCCTTATAGCTGACATTAGACAGATCTTCACACCAGTGATGCCTCATTAATTATTTTCCCATCAAGTGGTTTTTCATTGTTAGGGTTTTATATTAAATAT
>WAAE01009158.1:0-16537 GCA_013400495.1 Nicator chloris
GGCGCGGTGTTCAGGTAGAAAAACAAGACTAAAAATATTTCATTCAGTTCAGATTGACCTAAACGTTTTATGGACCACATTTTCCAGCTTAACTCTGAAATCACAGAATGCTGTTCTCTACATTGCTTTTTTTGTTCTTTTCTCCACGCACCCTTTAATGAGTATTTGCCATAGTTTGAAGTCAGGCATTCACCAAGAGATAAAAAAGCATTTGTGATTAGTTTGTATGATTAATTTCACATTTCACTTTATACATTATTCTGTTAAAGCAGGAATATCAAATCAATATTCACTATCTTAACTATCAATCCGTTAAAAAAAAAATCTTAGAAATAGCATTGCTATTTGAAAATTCTTTACCTCAGATCTTGCCTAGCTTCCAACATTTCCAACCAATGGAAACAACCTCAATTTTGTCATTGTCTACTAAATGCTTTTACTTTGTATTTATTGATAGCAAAGTATGAACAGAGAAATTACATCATGTAGTACCATATCAACAACTTCATTTTTAATCAACAGGGTAAGAAACCTTATAGCTCTTACTAACTGAAATAGGAAATAGTATTGGAGTATCTTAGCTCCTACCAATGTTGTAAATAATTGCTTGATATGCCTAGATTGCTTAAAGAGGTGCAGGGACAACATCTTCCTTCCACACCAAGCAACACAGAGCAATTCCTATCATTACTTAGATCAGGTTCCCTTTGGTGCATTTGTTTCAGACAGAACACTCTGGAGCTGTCAGAACATGAGGTGAGTAGTGAACTCCCAATGAGACACTGAATGATCAGGGAGCCAGTTCTTGAACTCAAACTGGTCCTCTTCTATTTATCTGTATGGGTCAAACCATTAAATAGGAGCCTGTTCTGGCCTGGGCTCTCTATAAGGTCACAACTTCTTTCAGGGCACATCCACCTGCCCTGACAAAGCATCCTTCCTGGGCTGCAGGTGGACATCTTCTCCAGTGCCTGGAGCACCTCCTTCCCCTTCTTCTTCACTGATCTTCGTTCTCCAGGGTTGTTTCTGTCACATATTCTCAGTCTTCAGATTTTCTGCTAGGTGGCAGTTTTTACTCTACCACCAAGGGGGTCAGCTTTGGCTGTCGGTGGGTCTGTTTTGGATCTGTTCTGCTTTGAGTCTGTCAGACATGGTGGCAACTTCTGATATGTTTTCACAGAAGCCAGCCCTGAAGCCCCTCTGCTACCAAAACTTTGTCACATAAACAATTGCAAACAGCTTCTTAGATATTTAGAAAGGTGCATATATAAGTAACAAAGTTGAACTGGGAATCAAAATAGGATAATTGCCATGGCTGACATTTATGTGCCATTAAATCATACAGCAAAATTGTTCCTAAGCACATGGGATGTGTCACCCCTTGTAGTATGGCATGTAGTGGTCTTTTAAACTCACATGAGGCTTGTGCTCACACGATATTTTTAGGTTTCTTGATGCCAAGGCTATAGTTAAAAGACAGTTCCAGAACCTTACCAGTTTAATGTTAAAAGCATTCGTCTAATAATGATCCTAAATGCATTCATGGGCTCTCTGTATGAAGTGATTCATGATATAACAATCACTTTTTGAGTGCCTACTTTATGCTACCTGATTTTTCAAGATGACACACACAAACTCAATGATGTTTAAGAGTCCAGTCAAAAAGATGAGCACTAAAGATTAATTATAGACTGTATTGAATAGTCCATTTCCTCCTTTTCTAACTTACTGTTAGATATCTCAAGAAATTAATTGAAAAAATTATGTTTCCCAAATGCAAAAGCACTCCAAGTAAACACTCAAGCAAAGATTCAGTCAAGGGCAAACTCTCTAAATAGTCGTTGTATTGTTGCTCCTGCATTCTGAGAAAAAAGTCTATTGGCTTGACATTATATATTTTTTTTTAATATTCATTGTGCCTCCCTTTCAAGGTTATAGTGTCAACTAGCTAATCTTAGTGATTCTGCAATCAATCTTGAAAATGCTGAGTTGTGTTTGTGTGGGGGTTTTTGAGGGTTTATTTTTTTTCCTACCAGAATAATATCCAATAACTGCAAACTGTTTTGTTGAATTACAATGATAGATAGATAGATAGATAGATAGATAGATAGATAGATAGATAGATAGATAGATAGATAGATAACAAAATATTTTTAAATGGACCATTATATATAAATGATATGCAAATGCATATGCTCAATGAATCAGATTTAAAAAAAAAAGTATTATTGCTCGTCCACTAGAAGCATATCCTTTGTAAACCTACAGATATGTTTCAAATTGCCTCTAGTTATGAGTGTTTTGATATTCCATGACCCAGGGAAAGATGAGGCTAATAATCCACCCATAGTATATTGAGTTCTGGTTTTATTAAGGAATGTGATAAAGACAGTTAGCAAAAGCAAATATTCAAAAGGCTTAAATTAAAGTTTTGATTATTGACTGAGGTTGTATTAGGACACCACTCTTCTTTTGAAGATGCTTTGAAATAGGAGAATTTTGTTCAAGATCTGCTTGCAAAGGACAGCAATTAAGTTCAGCAAGACATTGCTGGTGATGCAATTTATTTGGAGGTATCACCCTCACCTTGTCTTCTTTGTCTGCCTTTCCTAAAGAGCCTGTATCCTTTCGTTCCAATAATCTAGTCACAGGGATCATTCCACCATATCTCTGTGATGTCAATGAGATCATAGCCATACAGGCATGCATATGTCTCTACTTCCTGCTGTTTATTCCCCATGATGTTTGCCTACAGGCAATTTGGGCCTCTCCCTGCTGGTTGGAGTGGCTGGAATTGCTTTGTGCCTCTATTCAGGTGCTCTCCTGCTGACTTGCAACTTCTCCCCAGTCTCTTGTCATCTCTTCTCTGCCCTGGCATCAAACCGGTAGGAAAGGGCTGGACAGGGGGCTCTTTCCTCTGGGAACTTTACTGTCCTCTTCAATATGAAAATTCAGACATCTCTTGTACCAACCAAATGCAATGTTTTTAATACCAATAATTTAAATAATTTAGTGACATTTTTTTGTGTTGAACAAAGTGACAGTGAAGAAGACTTTTCATGAAGTGGCTAAAAAAAAAGTGAAATTTTACAGATTTTGTACATACTTGAATTTATATATGTTTATTTATATATATTTGTATATCTTTTTTTTTCTCTGTATACAGACTAAGAATGATATTTTAGGCCATGATCCTCTATGAGAAAAAAATATCTCAAAATATGCCTTAGGTGTGAAAAGATTAACAGTTTTTATATTAATTCCTGGACATGGGTCCTGGACACGCTGTTGAGACGGAAACAGGTCTTTATGATGTGGTCTGTGGTCCTGCATATAATACAGATAAATAGTTTTGTTACAGTTATAAATAAGCTTTTATTATTTTTTATTTTTTAATTGTTATAAATACAGTTATAAATGTTTTTATTAACAGAAATAAGCAAAAAGTAATGGAAATAAATCTGTGAAAACTGTGGAAAGTATGGTAACCATTTATTTTTTAAAGAAATAATTTGAATGTTATGCAGCAGCTTTAATGAATAGTCAGCTGATCTGTACTCAAAGTTCACAAAAAAACACATTTCTAAATGTCTGCCATGGTGAATTCAATATATACTCAAAGTGAGTGTACAGATATAACTTCATTATTTTTTTGTATCTTCCTGTGTGATTCTGTGTGATAAAGAGGTAATACAAACCACATCCTCAACTTATATTTAAAGAAAAAATATTTTCCAGATTTTCATCTTGCTATTGAAATTTTAATTTTCTTTCTTACAGAAATTCACACTTTCTTTTTACTCAAATAAATTGTAAAATTTGATTCCTATGCCAAATCTTATGCCTCTGAATAAAAGTGAGAATCAGCTTTGGCACCTCTACTGCACAGTGTACAAAGGTTTATAGCATTATCACCTGCAGTCAAGGTCTTCATATTGCTGCAGTTTCAAACGTTTGATGTTTTAACCTGGTCCTTTTAAATGCTTATAAAACTAATATAGAGCAGAGTCTTGATCTCTATTAATCCTGACATGCTTCAAAAGACAAATTGACTTTCATATTATTGGAATGCCAGGTGGTAAAAACCCATCTGATCAGGTCTTTCATAGGAAATATAGTAAAATGGGACTACAGTTTATAAAATCACTTCACAAATTTCAAAATAAACACTTGAAATCAGTTTTGATGTTCAAAAGTCAAAACTTATTTTCAGAAATACTAAAACTTTACTAGTTTGTATATAGAGTATCTTCAAGTTCTGAAAAAAATTTTGATTCTTTGAAAGACAAAGTATATTTCAAAAGCTATATATTCTTACCTTGACAGAATTTGTTACAATAACCTAGAGAAGCAATGGTGTTTGAGTGTAAATTTTCATGGGTGGCACACACAGAATGTAATATATCTGTGAGTATATTCTTTACCTATCCTATAAATGTAATAGCACAGATTGTTGTGGTCTCTGGAACACTTGTACCCTTTTTTTACTTTTCCCTGGCTGACAGATCTACCCAGACTTGGACCTAAAAGCAATTCCCTGTAAACTGTAAACTAGTGGGTCACTAAACCACTGAACCCTCCATGATACTGTCATGGTTTTAAACCCAGCTGAAAGTTAAGCACCACGCAGCTGCTCGCTCAACCCCTTGCTCTCTCCCTGCCTACCCCAGGGGAATGGGGGGGAGAATCAAAGCAAAAATTGTATGTTGAGATAAGAACAGATTAATAATTTAAAATTAAATAAAATAATCATGGTAAATGTAAATAAAAAGGGAAAAACAAGTGATGCAGAATGCAATTGCTCACCACCTGCTAACCAGTGTCAGAGCCCCTTTCCCAAACCCAGATATGCTGCCCTTCTGGGTATCTGCCCCCAGTCTACATACTGGGCAGGATGTTCTGTGGTGTGGAGTATCTCTTTGGTCAGTTCAGGTCACCTGTCCCAGCTGTGCTCCCTCTCAGTTTCTTTTGCAACCCTCCTCACTGTCAGAGCATGAGACAATGGAAAATCGTCCTTGACTTAAGATAGACACAACATAGCAAGAAGCAAAGACATTAGCATGTCATCAACACCATTCCCAACCTAAATCCAAAACACAGCACTGTAACAGAACTGAGAAGAAATTAACTTTTTTTTCCAGCTGAAACCAGGACAGGCACTTCATCAGCCTGTTCAACTCACATAGATTGGTCTGGAGAACATTGCCACAATGGGTCTGGTGAATTATGCCCTCCATTACATGATGGAACAGGTTTTTGATGGGAAAATTATATGGCAAGGGTCACGCAATTAGATTGGTTTTATTCTCCAAAGTAAATTACTTTTATATCTAGTATTCTGACTTTATTTATTTGAATTTTTATGGGATCAAAATTATTGTGAACCAGAATTCAATGTGTATTTATATATACACACACATATATACATATATATAAAATTTACATTAATTTTTCCTTTTCATTGACACACCACTTGCAAGATTTGTGTGAGAAGCAAATGTAAATGCAACAATAACTATTTTCTATTTTGTTTCCTTCTCTAGTGGTAGTCATACCATGCACAAAGTCAAAAGTGTTGTACAGTTCTTCCTTCCAGATGACTTTATTTCTACCTGAAAATCACATTTTCACAAATTCCAGCAATAGTTTGAGGGGTGAATAAGATAGTTAAAGAAAAGAAAGGAGGCAAATGACTCTGTATAAGGCTACAAAGTTCAGACAAAATTACAGTTATATAAACACCAAATAGCTATACCTTCTATCTTCCTCCCTTAGAGGTATCCATATTTCATACAACAACATAACACATCTCTACTTCAGTTTTTCAGAAATGTTCAAAAACTCATACTGAGAGCAATTTTCATGGGCATTGTAAGGTCTCTTGGATCTATGGTAGCATAGCCTAGTATAGCAATATAGTATTTAATATAATGTTTCTGATTTACAGATTGGTGATCACCTGAAACCAGCAAATCAAAAAACAGTGAAGCAAAACATAAAACCAGCAAAAGAATGAAAAGAAAAGCAAAAGCATAACCAACCAATGACTGATAAAGCTCTGTACTTCACTGTGGTATACCTAACTCTATTATAGCTCTTTCTAAGAAAGTACATGCTCCATATTGGTATGTTCCCACATCTCAAAAAAACAAACAGCCTGGAAATTCAGAAGTGAAAAATCCAATCTGAAAGTCCAGTTGTTAAATCCAGCACCAGTTAAAAATGCAGTCCAATACCAATCCTTTCTTTTTAATCTTCTTGGCTTTTTGCTCCATCAGCTTGCTATAGATCAGGACCTGTAAGTCATTCCTGCAAAGTTGATTTCTAGTCAATAAGATCCCAGCCTCATCCTTCCAGCTAGTCTGATTTAGCTGTGCTTAATCCCACTGTGGGAAGTGCTTCTCCAAGCAAGTGCCTCCAGGATTTGGAAGCTTTGCATTATTCACTGTTTGGCTTTTTCTTCAGCTGCCGGGCTCAGTAGGGCCAGGTACAGCCACATCACCCCCTCAGGTCCCTGATTTGGGGTCAAACCCTGGCCCCACCAGGACAGCTAGTGTGGGCTGCAGGAATGGAATAAGAAGGTGAGGTTTAGCTACCTTAAGAGCCAGAGCACAGGTGCTAGGCTGGAAGTGCAGCCTTTGACTACTGCCTTCTGCTACTGTGGCATCTGCCAAAACTGTGGAGAGCCTTCCAGAACATTCCAATGGTTGCCAGTTACTGGATCCTTCCAGGTCTCTTCCAGCTCAGACAATTCTGTGACCTGTACCATGGCACCAAGCCTTGTGTTCCCCTATCTTTCAGTCCCTTTGTCCTCTGCAGGGTTGCAGCAAACAGGAATGCCAGGAATGGCAGCTCCTGCAGCATCTCACACCCTACCCTTTCCATAGGGGGCCCAGAGGCCCTGCCTGAGCCCTCCACACTGCACAGCCCAGGCATAGTTCCCCCAAGGTCAGGGCACCTCGCTGCCCATTCAGATGCCCTCATCTTCCAGTCAGGGCCTCACTGGCTCTGGAAGGGAAAGCAGCAGTCCCAAGGCTCCCTCCTGGTCTTTCTCCAGTGCTCTTTCCCTTGCGTTGCCAGGCAGTACTCAGGAGTCGGGGCACAAAAATCCCACTGAACTGTGCAACCAGAACTCCACCCTAGGTACATGTGTGCTTCCCCCACCCATCCCAGAACCTCCTGTGCCTGGGCTGGCCCATCCCATCCTATCCCAGAGCTCCACAAGCCTGGGGCAGGACAACCTATCTGCACTGCCTTGCATTACACTGCATTTTTCCACCTAGCTAGTAATTTCATCATGGAATATTATCAGGCTGCTCAGGCATGATTGCTCCTTTGTAAATCCATAATTAATGTGTCCAATCACCGTCATGTCCCATGTGTGTCTAGAAAGGTTTTCCAGGTTTATTTGCTCTATCATCTACCCAAAGACTTAAGCCCAAAGCCAACTGGCTTGTGGCTCCCCGGATCTTCCTTTTTCCTCTTCATGAAAATAGGAATGATATTTGCTTTCTTCTAGTCCTTAGGAATCTCACCCAATCACCGTGGCCTTTCAAAAATAACTGAGAGTGGCCTTGAAATTATGTCAGTCAGCGCCTTTGACTTTTATGGGTGAATCCCAAGTGGAGTTAATTTCCTTGCAAACATAGCTTAAACCAAATAAATAAATAAGTTATATCAGTGTATTACAAAATGGAGCTGAACTTTCAGTACAATAGGCTCTGAACTGAAATATTTTCTTACTTCTTCATTAAACAACATTAAATCCCAACACTTTAAATCCAATTGTGCATTTGCACTGTAGAAAAACACTGAGAGCTTAAAGTTGCTATGGTTTCCTAGCAAAGGAGAAATGGCTGAAATTATATGGGCTTCAAAAAAAGAATGGTGATTTGACAAGGATTTTTTCATTTGGTTGCTTTTTTGCTTGTGAACATTACCTGAATGACCCTCTTTTTTCTCTTACTACCTCAAGGATTTCAGGTGCCTATCTCAATGTTGTGGTAGCTTATTCTGAGACACACTGCCCTGATGACCCCTCCTCAGCCCTCTGCTTAGTTCCAGGGAACACAGCCCCTGACATTTCAGTTTTACACGTGATCTGTTTGACTCACCGTCTGTTTATGGCATCCAGCAGAAGAGGTATGGTTTATTTAGCTCCTGCCATAGTAAAATTTGCGGAGGAGTCCAGCAAACTGGGATCTGTATGTCTGCTCTCACTGAATGGTACTTGCCTTTCAATGCAGAAGCTGTGTTGTTGCCAGTGACAACCACAGCCTCCTATTAGCATGCAGTCATTACGTTGCAGAAGTATTGAACACCAGATGAAAGTGCTATTTGCTGTTAATTTGTAAGCAATACATAGCATGAGCATCAACAAGGAAGATTTTCTTGAAGGAAAGAAGGATTTAGGTGCCAAAACCATTGTAGACTCTGTCAGGCTTAAGTTGTCGGACATAAAAACATACATATAGGAAAAACATGTTAATTATCATTATAGATTATGATGAAAATTTAAAACTTCAGAAAGATTCTTCAACTTCCAAAATTCATTTTATCATTTAGCTTTAGACTAATTAAACACTAACAAAATTATACCAAGCAACTCTTATGAAACGTTCATTAATAATTCTCCTGGTAGAGGTAGTCACATCATAACTGAATGTCAACCCATCATTAGGGACTGGAAAAAAAAGAAATTTCCCTAATAGAGAAATTAACTAAAATGCCACAGAGTGTTGTTGGAATTTTTTAACTGATCATGTTGAAGTCACTGATTGTACAAAGCCAGCCTCAGTGGGATAGAGGAAAGCTGAAAATTTTTGCAGCAAAAAATCTCATAAATTGCCTTTTGATTTGAGGCAACCAACTTTTAATTGGTGGTAACAGTCAGAACTCTAAACCACTAACAACATACAGGTTTGGAATTTACTTAAATAATGTAAGAATGACAGAATTGGAGAATGGCAATGAGATGAGACACCTACTGCTACAAACTACTCCAGATCTTGGCCAACTAAACACATCAGAACATTTCTCTTACATTTTAAAAATACAAAATATATTGGCCATATTAATTGCATGTTTCCTCCAATTGATCAGGTTTCTTGTGATTTTCTGAACAGTTTTATGTATCTAAATGGAATTATATAAGATAAATACCAAACTTTAGAGCTACACTAGATATAATTATGAAATATTAAACATCTGGGGTCAGAAGACTTCAAACTTCTTAAAATGTTGCTTTATTTACTTCAGTGGACTTAAGATTATTTTCACCTAGTGCAGAAAAAAATGAATACAAATCTGCCAGAGGTGATCATCCAAGTCTTTTCAGAAGCTAAGTTATTCTCTTCAGTTCCTCTTGCTTCCCTCTGCATTTACCAGACTTCTGCTGATACTCACTCAGGGCTTACAATTGAGTCTTATTAGAAGCTACAGGAATAGGTTCAAGAGGACATAGACAAGATGCCACAGAGATGAAATTGATATTTTTGTCTGACTTCCAAATTTTTATTCAATGAGGCCTGACATGAGAGTCTCAGAGTAGTCAATGTAACAGCTTTGTGATATCCTCTATCCTGTACTCACTCCTTGGTGTATCTCTGGAGATGCATGTGATCCCCCAAGTCAGGTCACTGGCCAGTGGTATGGGAGTATTTCTTCATTACTATCAGATAATTCTTAACCTTGAGAATTCCCATGGGATTCATCAACATCCTTGGCAAATACTGTTGTTAATTTATCATCTTGCCCACATGTCAGGTCACTAGAAGTTGGTGTTCGCACATATTCTTCTAAGGACTTGAATATCACAGGATACTGTAGGTCATATAAGCACATCCTTCAGAATTTCCTAAATATACCACAGCTCATTTCTCACATATGCCATGACAATGTTGGCCATCTGGAGTGACTGTTTTACTTTGCAGATCAAATTTGGAGATGAGATGCTAGGTTCTGTGCACAGGATATGTAATTCTGTCTCAGTTCTGGCCTTTGCATTCAATTCTTCCCTGATGTCTATTTTCCTCAGTCAGAGGTAAAATCTCTGTCAAACTCCCTCTGCATGTGATCATCCCCCTCACAATCCAGGGAACAACAGCCCAACCAAAACCATGAGAGCAGTCAAGGGGTGATACAGACATTAGCCTTATCTGGGTTGTGCTCAAAGAACATATTGCAGCCTCTTCCAGGAATGTTTGTTATGATCTGGTTTCTCAATATGGATGCTAGTCAATGTGTGCATTCCTCAGGAAAAGATTCATGCAATCTAGTCTGATGACAGATAAGAGAATCAGGTATCTGGTACTGGGCAATAGAACTCTGACTAAATGCATGTGCCTCACCTGCAGTGGTGTCTAGACATGTTGTGGATTCCTAAACTAGGGTAGATTAATGACACCCAATGGCATTATATTAATATAGCAGTCAGCCAAATGGGACATTGATAAAATTATGAAAAATATTTTCTGCTCTAGAAACCCTAATGCCTATAAGACCAGATTTGTGATGTCTAAGAAATTTCTTTTTTATCACTTATAATCTAATGAAAGCAAAAACCAAGCAATCCTTGTTGGTGGATAAGGAGTATGGAGATTACAGGAAATAATTTGAAATCTTACTGAAAGTAATAGTCTGAAAGTATGAGAGTTAACTACTGACACATCAAAGGACTCTCTGTCAGCAATCACAGTGGCAGCTAAGAAGGAATAAAATGTGGATTCTTCTCATCTGAACCCAGACTTCAAACTGTACCTAGTCAGTAAAATCCTGGGTGGTGGAAGAAATTGTGGCTACTCTTTGCTGATCAAAGTCAGAACAGCATTTGATTATGAAATAGATTTATTTCAAGACTAAGTTATTGAATAAAATAGAGCTAGAATTAACGAGTACTATTAAAGAGGTGAATAAATGATGAAGAATAAGAAAGGGAGCATGTGACACCAAATTCGGATCTGTTAGGAATTTCATGTATATGATTGAAAAGAGGAAACACTGCAATTTATTTCGAAACATATGGGCAATCTGTAGAGTTGACCATAATGTCATATAAGTATATGTATGTTCTGAAATATAGATGTCATGAAATTATAGAAGGCTATAAAGAAAACAGCTACAAATTTAAAAAGTTTTAGATACAAAGGTATTGTTTAAGTTTTCAGTAGGTGTATAGTCATGAAAGTAGACGATAAACCATATAGTGATGACAAAGACAAATCTATGAAGTAATGCATGGTCAAAAATAATACAAAGGTTAGAAAAATATCAAAGCTGGCAGAATAATAGCACCAAGAAGAAAAGTATGAAAGATTAAAACATGATTTCTTTTGTTCTTTAATACCAAAAAGTAATGATACTGTATTTCTAGCTGAAAATACCAGGTAAGAGCAATGCTAAGCTCCAAAGGGAATAACCGTACCTATTTGGAAAATTAAACAAAAAATACGTATCTCTGATTATAAAACTCTCATTATATTGCCTAGTTTCACTTTAGCCTGTTAGGGTTCTTACCAATTTTATGTTTCTGTAGTCTCTGAAATAAAAAAGAAAACTAAAAATGGGATTGAATGCAGCATGTATTTGCTAAAGTTTGTTGAAAAATGTTAAAGCAATAGAATAAGATAGCTCATTCTTTTTGATAAATTATTTTCTAAACAAGAGAATGGTATTAGGATTCATGTAGCTGGACTTCAACAGAAATAGTACCAGATGGAAATTAACAGCCTTTGTGAAGAAAATGAAGATTTGTACCAGGATAATTGTTTAAAGAACTGTTTAGATGTTTTTTCTCCACGTGCAATGACAGAGAGGAAGCTATCAGAATTGAATGAGGCAACTTTGGAATAGTTGACACCAAGAAGACAGACAGCTATAATTTAATGCTTTTATATGTGGGAGGGTCTATTATTTTTATTTTTGCCTTTTATTGAATTACATCACTTGAAAAGTCAAAGTTGAGAAACTACTGTGAAAACAGAGGACTAATTAAATGCACCAGAAAAATGTGAATAATCTTGAGGAGCAAATCAGATTAAATTTAAGAGCATGAACTCAAAATTATCTGAAAATTGGATTTCACTTACAAATTATGAGATTTTCAATAGAAAAAAAAGAGAGAAAAGACTCAAGCTACCTATCTCTTAACAGAGAGTGAAATTTACTTCAACTCTTGGATGGCACATTTTAGACATTTATATCAAAATTGATCATCCCAAACTCCTTTTTCAGTCAGCAAAGAGAAATAAGCACTTTTAGGAAGTGAGGTCTTTAACCAGTTTTAGGCATCTGTCTTGGGACGAGGTGAATTGTACCCTGAGACTTTCTTCTCTCTGTGAAGGTAGAATAAACTTCTAACTAAGCTTTTAGAAAAATAAAAAAAATGCAGTCTTCTTGTAGCCAAGAGAATACTACCTTAGCTGACTACAACATGCCATCAGATGTGACAATGAAAATGGCAAATGAAAATTTTGGATGCATTGAATAAGGCAGTAGAAACAGAGAAATATTGAGGTTATCTAATACACAGAGGAGATTTTATCTGAAATACTCTCAACAGGATATCCATGACCAGAAGAATAGTTAGATTAGGAAAAATTCATAAGTGAAACTTTTTCAGTTTATGAAATGTATTATAGTATTTACATTTGACTTGATAGTCCAAGAAAGCCAATCCTGTTAAAGTCTCTGATAGTGTATAAAGGAAACTATTGTTTTGTGAAATATTTCAGCAAGTAGAAATCAGTGCCTGCAGAGATAATATGTAAATATACTTTTGCAAACGCTAGTGCCTCAAGAAGAATGGTCTTAAGTAGAGAAAATGATACAAAATTGGCTACAAATTTGATAAAACCTAAGATATTATGACATTTTTGGAGCATTCGTATTCTAAAAGGAAAGTAGAAGTGAGCTTTATGATTCAGTCCCATCCGTAATTAAAAAACATGATTTCTATATTTTATAATGAAATATCATTTTTGCATTAATTAATTATTTTTTACCCTAAGTTAAAATACTAATTAGTAAATATTGAACATGCTTGCTAATAGGTAGGATTTTCAACTTATGTTTTAACAGCTTTTTATTTCATATTGTAATTTAATTACAAACAAATTATACACAGCAATTAGTAATATTGAGAACTGGTACAGCAGGTTAAAATTTGCTTTACTGAAATTTGCCTTTTAAAAGCAAGTTATGCAAAGTGGGATCTTGTGCCATACTTTGAAGACTTACATTTAGTCAGTAAAGGAACCTTGCAAGATAGCCTTCAAGTTCAGAACACCTATGCTAAGGTGTTTGTATGTAAATTTCTGTACATGAGCTTGTTGTCTAAGTTGCCATGGAGATCTATAGAGATTTAATCAGTACAGAGAAGGGATCTTAGAGAGTTTTTAAGGCCAAAGCCTTTAGAAGTGCCACTCCTAACCCACACATAAGAGCAGTGCAATTTAAGAAACTCCAGGACATCTAACACAAGATATGGAACAGCAGCTATGTGGAATAAGCTGTGGCATTTCAAATGGCATGAGATAGAAGTATTTAAAAGGCTTGTAGATGTAGCATTTGGGGATATGTTTTAGTGGTGAACATTCTGGTGCTGGTTAATGCTTTTACCCAGTGATATGAGGGCTCTTTTTGAAACTTTACGATTCTGTGATTCTATGATACCTATTTGGAGCACCAGAGCTGAGCCTGAGAGAAGCACTGTGATGGAGTCAAAGTGTACTACATCAGCAATGTTTAAAAATAAAATTTTCTTTGCAACACACGTATGCGATATGAAATTTACCCCTACAAGAGGCAAGAAGCCAAAGCCGAGTGAAAAATTCAAGAAAGAAATTCACTTGAAAATCAGTAAGTATAATGGAGTAGATACAGTGTCCAGCTGAATAAGCTGCCTGCCTTATAGTAACTAACAGCACGCTGAAGTTTCACAAAAAAATGAAAGAACTGTAAGCAGAAGGTTATGAATTCTGTTCTTTAAAGGAACTATTGCTTGCATCTTAACCAGCCTTAAATCCCCAAACTGATGTTATGCCAACCTTTCATCTTATCCAAAAGCCTCTTTTCCAGATCACAGGCAAGACTCCATCCTCACTTTCTATTGCATTCTTTTGGCCATGCAATATGAGCACTCATTGACGATACCTTGAGAAGACAGTGATCTCCATTTGGTTATTTCGTCACCTTCTTTTATTTCAGTCTCCATTCTCACAATCTATCTCACCTGTTTTCTTTCTTTGTAGCTGCTACAATCTAATCTCATTTCTGTTTTACTGTACCCCTTCCTCTCTACACACACAGACATACATACAATCATGCACACAATGCACACACAGAGTTAAAAGACTTTGCTTCTCTAATCTGTTTTATTTCCCCTATGCTCTTATACCCATATACTCCTTTCCACTCAAAAAAGCAGAAACAAACCAAGCAAACAGCAGTACCATCAAGTTGTGTATAAAATGAACCTAAGTAACCATGTAATTATTCTCACTCTATTGCCACTGTTCTTTATTGCTCTCACTTATTGTGTCATCTTTCATATTGCAAGACTGTAGGCTCCTTGGGGAAGGGACCACATCATTTATTTTCTCTTTGAAGTGCTCTCAGCACCTCAGGCTCTTTGCAAGTAACAAATAATAATAATAACCATTAATCAGGTAATGGGATCAGTAGAAAGCACCAGTCATAGGCAATTAAAATCTTAGCAACAGTAGGCAGGTTCCTACTTCAGAATTTAGAAACACTTTTCTTTCTTCTCCTTTCTAATTAAGAAGTCAACTTGGTTTACCCAACATAAAACACAGGACTTCTGAGTTGGCCTTCTATTTGCTTACACGTTTTTTTCCCCTTCAGATGGAAAGGATGAGTGAAATTGATCCTTACATTTAAGTGACCCATAGTTTCAAATATATACCTGTTTTCTGATCACTCCATATAGCAAAGAAGTTTTAACTGAAGATCCAGGTTCAGTTGAGAGAACACTGAAATTGCTAGAGTTGAAGGAGCAGGTGATGTTATTTGATTTTGTCAGTTGCTATTGAAATCCAATGAGTTTTCAGCACCTAACTAGTATAATCAAGGATGTCTGAATCCAGGATGACACAGCATTTCCATGCAGCTGGTAACAAGAGGGTTTTTTTTATGCTGCAGCTTGTCTTCACTGTTGGAAGCAGGCAAATGAGGGCACTTTTGCTCATTTTCTTTTTTTGAGTAACTTGCTCACAATGGTATAAAAAATGTTTTCAATAGCATTTCTAAATGACCAGTTGATATTAAGAATTTTTCCCCCTGACTGGTAATGACTAGGCATATAGTCTATTTCTGCATACCATCTATTAACATCTTACTCTATTTTTGTCTATATACAAAACTGTCATATAATTATTCTTTACAGTTTTAATTATAGCAAAACACCATATAATGCTGATGAAAGGCCTTTAATTTCACTTCTAGGACTTAGAAAATTTCCAGAATAAATAAGGAAAAGATGCTTTCTTTATTGAAACAAATAAAGGGTTTTAATTGAAAATATTGATAGAGGCACACTTTAGGCACAGATCGTTATGTAGTTCTAGTGAATACATCAGTTTAGTCTCCAAAGACTTCCCATTTTTCCCAAGACCCATTTTTTTTCCTCCCCAGTTCTAACACTCTTTCCAGTATAATCTAAAGGTTTATTCTACTTAGCTTTACCTATAGCTCTTTTCTTCCCCTGATCTGTCTATTCATATTTTGAAGACTAAATATTCATACCTATTAATATTCATATCTCTAAATAAATCAGATACTAAAATACTTGTATGTCCCTACTTTTTCCATATATTTTCATATCTAATAATTGGGTCTAAACTAAGGTCATTCTCCGTTTTAACCTTGTATTATATGTAAGCTCATAAAAGGCATATGTACATAGCTTCTATATATTTATATATCAACAAATAAAACCTAAAGGGCTTATACAAATGAAATCTGAAAACTCGTTTTTGCAGAATGCCATGGTTTACAGGAGATAAGTAAAAAAATAAAAAAAGTGAGGGAGATGGAGAGGAGGCTAATAAGTGAAATTTTTTTTTACACAAATATTTATACACATATATAACAATTGTTACAGAGATACGGATGTCTCATATGATTTGCTCTTATTTTTTATTCTTTTAGTCCAGTAACTCATTCATAATTTGGATTACAACCTCTTGGGGACACAAGACAGATTTTATTTCTGCTGTGAGACACACAGCATGCCTTTAGGGATTTGACACTGAACACCAATGTGTATGGCTTCATTTCTGTGCTTCATATTTCACATGCTGCCCTCATATTACTTCCCACAGCATGTAATTTGGAGAAAGATGTTATTTTCCCATGTCTTTAAAAATTTGCCAACACAGCTGCCAGAAGATGTGGTTAGAGCATGTGGTAGCACACTTGTGATATTTTATCCACAGAGTAGAAAAAAGTAGCTTCAAAATCCTCTCTCAGGAATTTTTTAAAAACCTGAAATCCCAGTTTGCATGGGAGAATCTCGAAG
>WAAE01009160.1:0-21483 GCA_013400495.1 Nicator chloris
AATATATAAATATATATTTAATACAGAAAGTTTGCAATGCATCCAGATTAACAAATCAGTACAGGTTCCTTTGACATTTTTGCTTTTTACCAAACCTGGGAAAGTAGGTAACAGCAACAATGCCACCATTTTCCACTTTTCCTTTAGGTATTATGAAACTGCCACTGAAACACACAACAGAGTTTGTGCACAAGGTAGTGCACATATATGGATGGACAGATGGAGAGATAAATGAACAAATTCAGGTATGTAGGTATTTCTTAGAAGAAAACAGGGAAATTAGTTGACAAGTCAGACATTACACAGGAAGCCGAAACAGGAACTTCTGCCTCTCATTATCTGTATTCCAACCATCAGCAGTTTCTGCACCCACAGTAAATTATAGGAACAGACCATACAAGTGAATGAACAGAACTTTCCTGTACATCTGGAAAATTCTTCACTCCTACAAATGTGTATATTCTTCTTGGATCACTTGATATTTGTTTTCTTCTGCGTAATTTCTGGGAAGCTTGCAAAATTTCAAGTGGATTTAGACTGCAATGAATTCCAGCATCACTGTTACACAGGGGGCCTGTAGATGGCTTTCATGCAGTGACAACAGATCTGCCTTTCTCAGACAAAGACAGAGCAGCCAAGGAACATTTCTCGTTAGACTGGTAATTGCAATCCAATTTGCAGAGTGTGCTCACCTATTCCTTGCTTCATTTATACATTAATTACACAGATTTTTTTTCCCCAGAGAAACAATTTTGCTATACATAAGCAAAGTTGCCAGGCCATCTGTAACAAGAGAACAATTTACCATATGTATATTCCGAAGGCCAACAGAAAGATTGTCTTAGAGAGGATGTAAAAGCCATTTTACATACATTGTAGAAGGCTGGGATGGTGAGGAAAGAGAGGAGCAGTTGGAACGGCTCAGTAACAACAACAGCTCCCAGGTATTCGTATTCTGACCAGGACAATCAATAGCAAATTGTTAAGGGCAACACCCAACGTCTTAAGAATTTATTTCAAGTTTCACTTTGAAACTGCCTATCTTCTGTGCTCCACACATCCTCCTTCTGTGGAAAAACAAACAAAACCCCACTACCTTACCCTCAAATATGGGTCAGCTGGCTGAATCTGGTTTTTTTCCCCTCCAGAAAATGAAATTATCTGGCTTTTGTGCTCCTAATTCTGCTGATATCCTGAATGATTTACTCCCTCACATTACATGGATTTAACCCAAAACAGAGATTCAGAACTTTCATGTCTTGAATATATTTGAGAAAATGTAGGAAATACTATATCTCAGCTGGGAAAATAAATGAAGGCCTTACCTGAAGCCACATGAAGCAAAGAAACCCATTTACTCAAGTAAATGCCTGAGTCAACAATGAGATGGACTGGGTAAGCCACTGGCAGGTTAGCCAGCCCAGCACACTCTGGATGAGCAGGAAAAATCTGGTGTTGCTGCAGGCCATGCATCACCAAGTTAGAATTTTACAGCCATATTCAAGGAAATGCAAAGGCATAAACTGAGATTTGAACTGCACTGAACCCGATTTCTTCATCTAATTGTGTATGCATTTCTACACATCTGTCAGCAGTGCATTATAATTATTGTCTACTGGAAATGTGATCAGTGTTAGATGAAATAAAATGAACTCAGGTTGTTTACAAGTCTGCCAGGTTTTGTTTAGCAGTTTCTGTACAAGTATAGCAGCCAAAGGTTAAAAAAAGTCTATGAGTTTCCATCTTGTATGTATTTAAGGGAGCAGAAGAATGCTACACAAAATAAACAATGCTGCTTCATTGCGTATACAGTGTAATGCTCCCCACGTGTTCACTTGGCAGTTTTAAATATCGTGATTTCCTGTTGAAGTATGATCAGCACACAAATACCTAATGGGCAGTTCCAGCTTAGAAAGTTCACACGTGTTTTTTTGCCCTTGGTTTGCAGGAAAGTTACAATAATTTCTTTTCAGACAGGCACACACCATTGCCACAGATGCAAATACTTCAGCGGTGTTTTAGAAGCAGAATCACTGGTTCACCTATCTAGTCTTTTTAAGAAGTATCCATTTTAAGCACTTTTCACAGTCGAATAAGTCAAGTTTCCTTAACCAAATCAGATTTTTTTTTTAATCAGAAAACTTAGTCCACCAACTTTCATTTTCTTCGCAAAGAAAATAATCAAATTTTGTAAAATTAATACTTTTAGTTCCAAACAGGCATGAAAGCTTCTGTGCAGAGAAGTATTTTTATCATCCTGATTTTCTGTAACAAATGGCATCCCATTCACAGACATGGCAAGTGTATTAACTAAAATTATTTTTAAAGCAGTGTCTTCACAAATAGACTTTTTTCTGCATAAGTAAAAGAGATCTTGTACTTATTGGTAGTCTGTTAAGAATAAAAAGGATATCCAAACCAATAAAAAGTTTCACAAAACCACGTGTATACATTGTATTATCCTGGGTGCTCCATCCTGTGTGAACAAATACAGCGATTACTTTAATATATCCCTGTGTGATTTATTTACAGAAGTGCACAGGTTACCTTCTGTGTACCACATATAATTCAATTCACTTTTCTGGATGTATTTCGTTTACCTTTAGCCTAAAAAATTCTCAGGGAGATGTAATAGACTTACTAAAATCTTATCTTCCACTGAATGGAGGATTCAGGAAAAATGCTTTATAAAATGGACAAAATAATTCCAACATCTTGAATTCATTTTGTCAAACTAAATGTTTATCAGAGTCCTGCTTTCACTGACTTAATCAGAAGCAGGTTGAGGTTCAGTATGTGCTTTCCTGCACTACAAAAAAGGTTAAAAGAAATCTCTGAAGGAGTAATTAATACTTTTAAGTTTATGCAGCTATTTATTAAAGACTGCTTGCTACTAAATGCAGTGTATTCCTATTTAGGTGGAATAAAGTTTATTGTTAAATGTGCTTAAAAAACTACACTGTACAATTTTATTTTACATATTTTGTTTCTCTGCCAGGCACATAACTGAGCTTTAGTTTTCCCCCTCCTGCAATGTCTCAAACTGCTTTTTAGAACAATTAAGTAAAATTCTACATTGTATAAAAAGATACATTTTGTCAGGAAATGGATTGTTTGATAAGAAGATGTTTTAATTGTCTCTTGACTGTTTGAAGAAGGTTTGCATTATTCTCAGCTTCTGAGCAACAACCTGAAACCTGGTGAGACAGATTTGTCTTTTATTCTGCTTTGGCTGTGTTTAAAGTCTTTGAAAGCTGGTATTTGCACATGCTTAGTGGATCATTTCAGAGGCTTACTGGAAAAGTCTCTAAAACATCCCATTTCACAGCACAGTCTCCCAGATCTCAGTGGGCTTTAACTCCAACCTGTGGACAACCCACAGAACCCCAGCTGAAGAAGGTTTGATTCAAAAATATGTCTGTGTGGGGATTCTGGGCCTTCCCCATTACAGCATATTCTGTTCCTCAGTTTGAAGTTACATCTTTTCAAGGGTTAGCCTATGCTCACAAGTGGATTAAGGAAGAGCATACAAAGAGATAAATTCCACCCTCTTCTGTCCCTGTCCCTTCTATCTTTACAAGTGTGGATGAGCAGAACTCGTGCTCCAGCCCAGACCACCAGTGCAGAGCCCAGCACCATAACCCAACCTTGCACAGGAAGGTGTAAGCAGGACCAGTTATGATTGCCCCATTTGACAACTGCATCTCTCTATTTCTGTATAGCTTTCCCTTGTGTTGTTTTAAAAGTAAAAAGCTCAAGCCTTCTTTCTACAGTTGTTTTTAAAATTCCTCTTTCCCCCCTCCTTCATTACAACCACGTATTCATTTGTGCACTGCTTTTCTTCAGCAGACATGAAATTTATTTTCAGAAAATCTAGGTTGCTATAACTGTGTTATCCATCTGCATTTCCAGTTTAACTATTATTAACGTGGACTGAGAGGTGGATCCTTCCACAGCTTGGAACTCCATTGATTATTTATTAATCCTATAAGCAGAACATATTTACACGATTTTCTTGAAGGAGATGATGTTTTAAAATGTAAACTTTTTTGCCAACAAGATCAAAAGTACCAAGTAATTTATCAAAAATTTATAAAAGAATCAATATTCTAACATGAAAACAAAGTATTTCAAATCCCAGCATAACCAGGACATTTTATAAATACCAATTCCTTTGTGCAGAATTTGAAGCAAATCCAAATTACAGGAGAACTGAAAGAAGGACTAAATGGAGGCTATTGAAAATTGAATAATTTAATTTAGTTTGTAAATAATCATAACAAAATTTTTTAAAGTATTTAAAATCCTTTGATAGGAAATGCACCACATACATTTCTTTAGCAGAATCTCACAAAACTTCACTGAGGCAAAAATGCATATTACTCTTACTGTTAATATTACTATTATTGTTAGGTTAGTTTTCCCCGTTTTTCTAGTATCCCTCCTGTTGTAACATCAATTCTTAAACATTCCATCCTTTCTCACAGAAACCTGGAGTCTTGTCCATTTAAGTTATCAGCTACCCTGGAGGTTCTGAAATTAAGCAAACAGGGACATTCCCTTTATTTCAAATTAACTTTTAGTGCAATAGGAAAGTTGGGTAACAGAACTGTTCACACTCGGCTAAATCTGTTTCCTACTGGTATCAGCTCAGCTCTCAGACCAACTACACTGTTTTGAAGACAAGTGGATTAGTTTCTTTTTTTTCTATTTCCTGAATAAATTTTTTTAGGTCGCTCTTTCACCATGTTCTGAACAGGAGAAGTGAGCTCACCTCTCTTTCATATGCAGTCTGAACTAGCTCATACCAGCCTTTATTCTGACAAAAACAATTAAAATGGATGCACATACACAAATGTCATTTGTCCAATCTACATAAAATCTGCAGCAAAGCTTAAAACAATCAATAATTTAGATAACACCACAATCATAAAGGCTTTTTTTCTAGTGTTTTGGGGTTTCATTTTTGAGTGGTTTTTTGGTTTTATTTTAATTACATTCATAGTTAGACCAGATATTTTTCATGTTTACTTGCATCTACAAGAACTGTAAATAATGCAATTAAAAAGAAGTTACACCAACCCTTCAAAGACTACAGTGGGCAGTAACAAAGAGGGTAAAAAGAGAGATTCTGGATGATGGACAGGTTTCCAGGCAATATACAGTTGCATACAGATTCAGATACACTAACACACAGACACAGCCAATCTTATAACAATTCTTTGGTGCTTAATAGACATGAAGACACGTGTTTAAGGGTACACACAACAAAAAACTTCCCAACACCTTTCCACGGAAGATCGGCACCAACAGTGCAACAAAACACAGCCAAAAAAACCTTCTCAAATGGGTAACATTTCCAGTCATTTCAGCAACCCCAAAACAAGTTAATATTTTCTTTTCCAGGTGCTTTTACACTGTTTATGGCAGCCTTTGTCATTTTTTTGTCACTGTAAAAGGTGAGAAAGGACGAGCACAACCAATGAGATGAATTTGTTCCATTGAATTTGTTCCCTCTTGTTTTCCCCAGCTCATCAAGCCCACATATAGATCTTCTTAGGCTTAGCAGATGGCCAAAATAGCAGAACTTTTGCTATTCTAGGCACAATATCTCAAAAGCTGCTCCTCCAACACACACGTTCTGGAGGCTTGCCAGATTTAAAAACAAATAATAGTACTGGACCTCCTTCCTGCTCTCCTTGAGGCCTCCTTTCTTAACTTGTAAAGCAATACAGTGCTAAGAAGCAGTAAAATAATGTCATGTTATATTGATAAAACCAGCAAATGCTCCTCAGAGTTGTATTTTATTACCTTTTTTTTTTTTTAGCAATACAGAAAACAAGTGCTAAACTTTTTACAATCATTTGGGGATAGGAAGTGGATTATGGCTGTATAATTTCTGTTTGTTACCTGTTTTTAAATATAGTGTCAACATCCATATTAAAAAAGTAATGGAAAGAGGCAAAAGTAAAGTCACATTGATATTCCAAGAATAAAAATATTTCCAAAAATCTGCAACCAACGTCAGACAGAGGGTATCAAAGAGAGGGAACCTTAGCGAAACAAAGAATTAAAACATCCAAGATTTTCTACCGTGTTAAGGAATACCACATAGCTAATAAAAAAATAAAATATCACAAGGTTGAGCTTTGCAAACTGTAAGTATAAAGTAAGGACTGTACTAGAGTCCCTGTGGACTATTCATTACAAGCTTGAGTATCACCATGCAGCTTCTGAGCACATGAGTTCAAGCTCACAGGAAAAGAACCCATACTCAGAGATTGCAGTAACTGCACTGTGGAGAGGGCCCTTCTAGTACAAATGAACAATAATCTGAGGAAAATTCATAAGTGTCTGAATTTGTTTAATAGCTTTTTTGATCTCAAATAAACTGCTTGTCTTACAGAGGACGAGACTCCTTAGGTAATTATTTTGGGGCATAAAGGGGCATAAGTTGAGATTGTATCTCAGTTTTACTTTCCTGCCTATTGTTCTTCACTTGGCCATTCAAGCCTAATACCAGGAGAAAAAAGCCTCATGCAGACAGTATTTCTTTACAGGAGCTGTCTGACAGGCAGACAGTGTCAGTGCCTGGGATGCACTCGATGCAGAGGGCTCAGCTGAGAACGTGGGCGAGCAGGTTTGGTGACAAAGGCCAGCATTGTAGCTTGCCCCCTTACACCATTCACAGCTA
Organism: Nicator chloris; assembly: GCA_013400495.1. Lineage (NCBI taxonomy): Eukaryota > Metazoa > Chordata > Aves > Passeriformes > Pycnonotidae > Nicator > Nicator chloris. The sequence continues at coordinate 6,695 of WAAE01009160.1, forward strand.
GAGAAAAAGACATTTCTTTTAACAGCACTGCAGCTGCTTCCCACCCCCCATTCCCATTTCCCCAGTAAAGCTTCTGCTATCACCCTCCCTTTTTTGATCCTGTGCCACCTTCAGCTTCTCTGTGCTTCCTAACAATTAGGCATTTTATTAGACAAAAAATCAGATTTTTTTTTGTCTTTATTAATTCTATGCTTGCCTCTTTTCTCAGAGCAGGAACAACTGCCAAAGGTTGAAGCTTTTGTTGATTTAGTATATGGCTATTGCTTTAGTAATAAGCTGACACTAATTTTTTCACTGAAAAGGATGCGTGTATTTGTTCTTTGTGACTCTAGTGAGAAGGTATGACTAAATACTGTAAAAGATAATTGCTTAAAAATTCAAGTTTATTTTTGTTGGAGAAGAAAAACTGGTATGTTCTTGTGCCTGAAAGTAAGAAGTTTAGTTTTGCTTTTATGATGATTAAACACATCAATGAATTTACATGGCTTGGATGGTTGTGCTATATAATTGCTGAAAACTATTATTTGCTTAGAAGTCAGTAACTCCATGGTTTCCCTGGCTTCTGACTGACTGAGACATTTTATTTCAGTTTAATGTAATTTAACGTGGTTTCCAGAAAACCATAGAAAACTGTCTATTCTAGTGCAGTTCAGTCAGCCACAAATCCACACTACAATAATTTTTCACTGCTTTCTGATTTTTATTGGGAATGAATGTCATTTCCCTGTCACAATTAATGTAAAATTAACTTGGATTTCTATACTTTTGGATAAAACATAGTATACCTAGGAGCCATTTCTGGATTCTCCTGTTGGACATGTAGCTGACTTGTCCAAAGCCAATAAGGATTAAAATAAATAAACAAAAATCAAGACAAATCAGGGGGAGTGGAACATACTAAGTTATTTATCTCAGCATAAACTTCCAGCTCACCCGCTCTATGCTCAGGAGATTGCTCAATTACAAAACACAGATTCAGAGTAGGGAAATAGGCAGGCTGACACTGAAAAGCTAAGTAATGGGAGGCACTTTTTTCCATATACTCCTCTTCCACATCATCTCTCCACTCTGAAGTTTAAAATTGGTTTGAGTTGATGAAAGCAAATGACAGTTTTATATGGGAAACTGTTCCATTCTGATATAATAGACTGATGCACACACAAAAGGCAAAGCTATGCAGTACAATACCTTCTGGCCAGCTGGACCCCAGCCTTTGAGATCTCTTTTCTGGGCTATCTTAATGTGACAGCAACAGTTTTGATGGGATACAATTTCAGCTCAGGGTTTACACTCCAGTCACTGGAGGAAGTATCTGGAAAGAGGTAATGTAGTGTCTGAATACATAATTCCCCTCTTCTCAAGGAAAAAGGGAGCTGGTTGGAGAAAACCACTCCAGGAGCCAGAGAGAGAACATCTAAACTAGTAAATGTCAAGGACCAGGGACTGAAGGAATAGAAGAAAGAGGGGCTGGGTGCACAATTCTTTTACTCCACGTAGAGACCAGCCCACCCCAAACCTGGGCATGTGAACAGAAAACACATAAAGGTACACAGGCACCTGCTACTTAACAAAAAACAAAAAGCAAACAAACCCCCCCCCCAAAAAAAAAACAAAAACAAAACAAACCCCAAAAAAACCCAAAAAACCCCCAACCAAAAAAAAACCAAAAACAAAACAAAAACAAAACAACAAACCACAACCAACACACTAAAGCAGGTTTTGAAGTCCTTGTGTGAGTATTTAAGTAAATCAAAAGCGATAATGACATCACAGTTCCACAGGGACCTGCCAAGTATCCAACTTACATGAAATATAAACTACCAGTTTACAGATACATAAGATCTAAATGCAAGTCTTTGGATCACAGGGCCACATTTTCAAAGATCAGTTCACCCAACAGCTTCTGATCACTTCCAGATGTGACAGGCACTTGCAAATGCTGTGGTTCTGACAACATGATGTGCTGTGTCATAAACAAATAACAAACACTTCTGTGTAGATGGCTGGAATGCAAACAGCAAGCCTGTGGCATTTCCCCCTATGCCACCACTTCTGCAGAACAACAGCTCAGAGTCACATCTGAAAAATCTGCTGGAAATTTGAGTCCCTTCTATATCTCTGAGAGGTGACCTGGTTGGACATAAGGAACAGGTAGCAAACCCAGTGACTGAAGGATCTCACAAAATTTTTCTGTGGTGGTTTTGAGTCTGATTTGAGCAACAAAGACTGGTCCTCATATATACAGAGGAATATGGAGATGATCAGGTCTGCCAATTACTAGCCTGTTGCTAATCTGTCCTTTGTAAAACACAGCCATCTAAATAACACTGCTTACTGCAGTGATAATATTATGAATTTAAATATAATAAGGCCAACTGTATTCATGTCAGGCAGTATTTAAGCAAATACAAAACTAGGAAATCAGGGTAGAAGGGCTGGGAATTTTGCTGTTGGCTTCAGTGCAGCCTGGACAGCATGATGTAAGTGTGAACTCATATTTTCATGAAAAAAAAGAGCAAGGGTGGATTGTGTCTGACTCACCCTAAATTGAGATGTCTGTTATATTTCAAACTACTTATTGTAACATGGTTCTTCTTCACCAGGGAATGTCCAAAGCAAAAGAAGCTCTTTCAGGTGTGCTGTATTAAGAGTGACCATACCTCATTTCAATGTGATTTCTTTAGCCACCAGTACAGGGGCCTTGCAAGAGCTTCATCAGCTTCCAGAAAGGATGAGTTATGATGACAGATTAGGAAGAATACAGGAGTGGCCAAAAACTTTAGTTTTCATGTTCTATTCATATTTTAATGCAAACATTCTGAAACTTCTCTTGGTAAATACAATATACAGGGAGTTACTGGCAAGCAGTCTTAACGTGGGAAACATTAACACATCTCACTTTTAACAGTGAAGTTCCCCTTATAAGTTAAACCTGATCTGAATCTTGGCTCCCAAGACAAATATTCTGTAGTTTACCTCATGTGGAGCACATTATGTTTGGCTCCAAAACAGTTTGTGTCAAAAGCAATTATTTCTGTTCTCTAATCGCAGTCCCAACAATGAGTTTGGTTTAGAATATAAAACAAATATATGGATCTTGCTGACTGCCTGATGCCTTAACTGCTTCAGCATCTGATCACTGTAAGGTGTAGCTGGGCACAGCCATTCTGGATGGCAAGGTACACTAGGTGTGCTGCACACATCCCTTGTCATTTTGCCAAGGATGACCTTACTGCCTGGAAGAATCTAAAAGAACTTTGCATAACTAATTACACTCAAAACAAATTCCAGTATTCTGACCAAGAGAGAGAACGATGCTATGATAAATGCACTGATGCTGGCTGTTCTTCACAACTGATATAAAATGACTACACTTCATTTTGCTTTGCTGTTTGATTTCCCCAAGTTATTTTATAATTTGAAACTTAAAGCATACACACCTTTTTCATTTGGGGTGAAGTAGGTGATTTTTCTAAGAGTTAATAAATACGTGTCGCGGAGAACTCTGGGGCACAGTTCCCCTCCCCTGAATTATCCCCTTGGGCCACAAGAAGGGGCAGGTAGCAGCTGCAAATCTGTAACACCTCCATTTCCAGCTCAACCTGCACGATAACCCAGCCCCCAGGCCAGGGCATACCTGCTTGCCTGGCCAAAGCTACAGGAGGGGGCACCAGCAGAGACTCCAGCCCTCACTGCCCCAGCACACACACAGCAGCCCTGGGAACCAGCCTCTCTGCTGGTTACCCTCCTTTGCAGCTCCCACTGTTCAAAACACGGCTTACACCAAACGGCTGGGTCTCACCAAGACTTCTGACATAATGGTTAGCCTTTTAAAATCATTAAATATCCACTTCTGTCCAAGCACTGAGGGAAAAACAAGGTAGCAGGAAATAAGCCCTAGAGTGCTGTTGGCTTTTATGTCCACCCACATCCATAATGAAGATGCAAGATTCAACTTTACTGCATTTAGCACGGGTTCCCCACTGGTCCCCCAAGAACCTGGTGTGCGAGATGTTCATAACAACATAACTGCTTTTTAGAATACATTTATTGTTGTTTCTCAGCAAATGTTAAAATACTGCTGTTGGGAAACATGGTATAATAATGAAATGCTAAGAGGGATGAATGTGCTTCTCTGGTACTATTTTGAGAAAGTCATGAAAAGCACTATATCTTTGAGAGCACAGGGGTTTATTTTCTATTTAATTTAATCTACATAATTAGAACGAAAATAAGACATAAGCCTGAAATAACATAGGAATAAAACATGATCTTATGTCTAGTCACCTGCCAATTACTTCTACACTGAAAAGCAAATAAAATCCCAAAACCCCTAAAAATTAAAGTGACAGAGATTTAGTTGTAAATTGAAACAGAACTTAAACGGAATTCACCAAACAGGATGTTCTCCCTCTCTGCCCTCTTCTGCACTTGCGCCAGACAATAAATAATTGTGTTAAAAAGTTGATCCATGGAATTGCTTTATTTATTTGGGCACTGCGTATGCCTTTCTCCATAGCTCTGCCAAACATACCTTCCCACAGACTTGCTGCTTCAGTCCTGGGCCTCTCTTAAATGGCAGACACAAATCCCCTATGAATTAGATTGAGACCATCATGCTAATTTTCACATTTAACCAAAACCAGATTTAAATTTATGTTTTCAAAGGTGCATGGTTAGTGGAAGGCAGGTATATTTCATGCTTTAAGGGGAGGTAAAGTTACTTCTGCTCTACAAACGACATTAAGAAGTTCCCAAAGAAATTTGACAATAATATGAACTCAGATCACAGTAAATTATATCACTTGGCAACTAAGCTGGAGAACTAAGTCCAGGATTGCCAACAAAACTCAAGACACACGTTTGGATATATGGAAAGCTTTGCGATGAGTAGCAGAAAGGAGCCTGCACAGGCATCTTGTGAGACCCATAAAGAACCTTATCAGTTTGGAGGTTTTTTAATAAAAGTGTTCAAAAGGAGAAGATAGAACAGACAGACCATCTGCAATGTAACCACATAAAAGAGCCCTGGGCAAATCCAAACCCATTAGCAGAAGTGCTTGACAAATCTGCCAAAGAGCCAGATGCTGCTTTCGGAGGAGCCTCTTTCCCTCCTTGTCATCTGGATCCTCTGATTTCTGTTCCCAGAGGAGAACAACACTGACTGGTGCTCAGACTAAGCTGTGTGTGGAGCGAGCTGGGGTACAGAATTGCTCTCTGATAAGGCTGTCTTAACATGACGAGAGGAGGCAAAGCCTAAAATATTACAGCAGGCTTAACACGCATTTGTGTAATGTGTGGAAGATGCAGATGGTAGAAAAAAAGAAAGCAAACTTGCAATTACCTTATTTGCGTGTGGTCTCAATCACCTCTTTTGCATGTGGTCTCTTTTTATCTGGATTTTTTTTTGTTCATTCTTGTCCTTAGCTGTGATAGAGTTAATTATTCTCAGTAGCTGTCGTAGCGCTGTTTTGGATTCAGCATGAGAATTTTTGGTTTTGGCAAGTCGTGTTTTTCCTAAGTCAGGGACCTTTTCTTTTTGTGTCTCATGCTCTGCCACTGAGGAGGTATGCAAAAAAGGCTGGGAGGGAGCATAGCTGGGACAGGTGACCTGAATGGGCCAAGGGATATTCCTCATCATGGAATATCATGCCCAGCTTATGAACTGGTGGAGTTACCCAGAAGAGGGGATTATATGGGTTCTGGGACAGGGTCTGGCATTAGTTAGCAAACAGTGAGGGACTCTATTGTGCATCACTTGCTTCTTCTTCTTCTTCTCCTTCTTCTTCTTCTTCTTCTTTACTATTATTAGATATTTTACTTTGTTTCAATTATTACACAGTTTCATCTCAAGCTACAAGTTCTACTTTTGGTTCTTTTCTCCATTCCACTGGGGTGGGTGTGTGGAGGGTGAAGTTGCGTGGTGTTTGGTTGCTAGCTGGGCATAAACCATGACAATTCTATTTTTATTTCCTACTTCTTTTTTCTCTAATGACTGATCAGGGCCTAATAGGATGGTAAAGAGGTGAATTCTGGTATGTTAAATATAAGCACAGCATAATAACTGCATGGTGCTAGTTAAATGCTTACTGACCACACAGGAGTGACTGACGACATTTAAAATGTGAAACATCTAGCTAAGAAATGACACTTAAAAATATTTGAGGAAAAATGTGATTCATGTAAAAAGCAAACCAGTCTCAGAACAGGAGATCTGGATTTCAATGGCCATTTTCTTTTTATTGTCTACATTCTTCTCGGACTTTTTTCAGCTATATTTGAAGTGCAAAGTAGGTGGAATCAAATACTTTTACTATTCAAGCTCACCAATGGTAAAACATATTTAGAGGTCAAAGAAGCTGGAACAGAGTCTGAATTAGTTCTCCTGTGTACTGCTGTAATGTGATATGACAGAGCAAAAAATAGACCACAGGAGAAAGAAACAGAGCTCCTTCTCATTGTGATTACATGTGCTGCACACGTAAGAACAAACACTCTTATTTTATGGCTCAAAATCCAGTTAAAATTTTAGGATAAGGCTCTAAGAGACAACTGGATTAAGTAAAAACATTTGTGGGTGTAATCCTAGATTATCTTCTTTCACTCAAAACCAGTATTTACCGTAAGATATTCCTTCGGATTCAACAATTATAAAAATTTGATGGATACATTAATTAATCCAGAAATCCTGCTCTCTTTAGCAAACTCAAAAATCACAAGGCACTTTGATCTCCAAAATCTCCAGATTACTTCCACTAACACTTCATGTTTATCCAATTTTTTTTCAACGTGGTGATTAAAAGAAAAAAATTGTTCAAAACTTAGGTTTTATTGCTTTCATTAATTCCAAAGTCTGACCTATCATTGACTCAGGTTAATGGAAGTCTTAACAGTGACATGATCTGGCTTGGGATCACAGGGATAAATTATTATTAATACCACAGAAAGTATGTTATGCCCAATATTAACAAAAAATCCAGGAATTTTTAACAGACATGAAATATAAAAAATAAATTACTCTTATTGTTATAAGCCACAGGGACCTGTTAATATAAACCATTAAAACACTTCCCTGTGATGTCATCAGTTACCATGTATTTGCACTCTAAATAGATTATTGTAATTTCTGTAAGCAGATCATATATATTTTTAGAACTCTTTGGGGGCTTGATCCAGAGCCAACAAAAACTGATGGGCAGACAGCGACCAGCTTCAATAGGCCTTGGGTAATGAGAAGACTGAATTTCTAAAGTTACAGAATGAGGACATCAGTGCTCAGAAGGGAGAGAGATACCACACAGACTGATCTAAAAAAAAAGGAGAGACTTGCATTGCCGGAGAACTACATGTCTGAAAATAAAATTCACATGGCAAGGCACAACTCCTTGCAGGAACTGTAGTGCAATTGTCACGGTTGCTGTGTGTCACTCTGTTACAGGTATGAGGACAATCATATCCCAACCATGCTACCTTGATTGATTCCAACTGCCTTAGTGGCATGCAGACTGAATGAATGCACCAAAACTTTAATAAGTACCAGATTTGTGTAAAAGATTCTCTGCGAGCTGTGTCCCAGAATGCAGTCTTTATGAGAAATCTTATTCCACAATGTAGTTATTTTAAAATTGGAAAATTGTTGTGTTTTTTGCCAGTCACTGTCTTGACTGAGTAGTTTGGGCTTGACCTTGCCAAACATTTCTTTTAGATGAAGTGCTTGTAACTGTAGTGGCTTCATTGGCATGAACGTGATACTCTGGCATATACCATCCCTCTTGTTGACTAGTTTTTCTTCCAATCCCCAAAATGATTTGTGACAATCTTTCAATTCAATTATTCTGTCTTTTCATAGAAAATTCGTTTTACTGTGTCTGTTCCTCCTTATAGACTGTCCCAAGCCCAAGAAATACCAGAAACCAGTCAAAATTTCTTTTTTCCTGGCTAAAGATGAATCTTCTTTCTGCAGGTAGTCCCTTCTGGAATTGACCAGTTTTGCAGAAATGCTGAATCTGTAAAATTGAAAGAAATGCTTTCATTTCCTTTGGTGATATTGTGTATCTAGTTGGTCTTACAATAAATCAGTAGAGCAACAGGTGATTGCTGGTGGAATCTGCATGGTTTCCCAGGAGAAGAGGGATACAGTAAGATGCCAAGAGAAAGAAGTTCAAATCAAAGGCATTTCAAACATCCCTACCTTACATGTCTACTTCAGGATGAGAGGAATCTCACCTTCAAAGTCTAAATCAGAATCTTCTCAATAAGCCATTTCCTCAGATGAAGCCCATTTATCACATCATCATGATCTACAGATTATTCAGTATGGGATACAGTGGAGATACACTTCCAACTCAGAAAAGCATTATCCTCTGGGCAAGATAAGCTACATGTGGTTCGTAAGACAACAAACCCTTACCTTCTAAAGAGCTTCTAAGACATGGATGAGAAGAAAATTAGGGAGCCTAATGTGTTTAAACAACATATATGAAAGCCTGGTGTGCTCATTTCTACTGCACAACCAATACTATTTATTTTTTCTATTATAATTGTTGAAACTTTGATCACAATTTCCATAGCTATTGCTGGCTTTTCTTGCTCAGCAGCTCAATTGCAAGCTCCTCTTTACTATGTAACAAAAATGCTGTGCATCTCTTGAACTTCAAATGAATAGGAAGGTACTGCTGATCCCACTCTACTAGGAAGGCATATGCAGATGGTCAACTGTTTTCAAAGTCACGGAAAAGGCAGGAAAGCTTCACCACAGAATCTGTCAGATGCCTGTAAAGCTTGGATTTGGGTTCAGGAGTTACAGTGTAAGATCTGGTAAATATGGGCCAGCCAAAGCCTGACTGAAAGAAGGAACCATCACTGCGATCATTCTGAGATAAGACTGTTAAGGTCTGAGGGGATTAGTTGGAGGAAGAAATCTCAGGGGTATTGCAGTTGAAACTGATGAGAATGAAACAGGATGATGTGGTTGTCTGGAATAAGATGCAGAAGTTACATGTTACTTTTATTTTATTTTTTTTTAAGTATATGAATGGTCATGGAAACACTGTTTGGTAATGCATACATGCAGCATTAGCATAGCTCAGATACAGGGAACATAGCGAACATTGCATCCACAACAGTGCTCCCAAACTGCAGAGGAAACAAACTTTGGTCAAGTGAAATGAATGGGAAAACTGTGGTAGCTCTCATTGACAGTCAATACCATCTATTTACTTGTGAATGCATCAGTGACAATAATTGTCTCTGGATGTGTATGTGCACTCTGTATCCTGGCCAATGAAAAACCATGAGTAGGTATCAAAATGTGACCAGTGAGAAAACGTGAACGCCTACTTCTCCTTCAAAAGTTTTAAGAGAGACTTTTAAGGTGAAACAGAAAGAGGAATATGTATCTTTTAAATCTTACTTTGTGGTGCACATAGAAGCGTGGGTGTTGAAGAACAGAACAGCAATCATCTGATGAACAGCTGCAATCTATGCGAAGAACCTCACTGAAACCCATATTAAATTGAAATATTGGAGGGCTTTTTAAACACATAAAACAATCCCTGTGCGCTTTTTTGCATTACTGCTTTATCTGGCAACTTTATCTGTACATATGATTCAACATTTACCAGTGATCATCACTGGTGAATTTGTAGTTTGGTAACACCTAGGGATGAACCCCATCTAACTGGTATCAATGCAGTAACTGTAGTGCCCCTGATTTACACTCTTCTTACAGCATCTGATACAGTTTTAAACTGGAAGATTTATTTAAGACTGGCTTCATTTCCTTTTCCTTTGCTTTTAGAATTTTTTTTAAGTTTGTAAAGGAAAAGTCAGGAAGAATGCATATTACTGGAAATATTGGATCCACAGGTTTGTAATAAAAATCATGCAATAAAATGGAGGGCTTCTTGCTCTACAGGGCTTAATTTTAACTTAATAATACAAAGATCTATTGCCTTTCTGCAAATACACAAGTAATGTATTTTTGACACTATGTATCTTAAATATTCCTAAATTGATTTGTCAGCTAACTTTTATCCATAACTTACAAAACTACTCATCAAAACCTTCAAGTTTTCCCTTTCTTCCTATAGATAGCTTCATCACAGCGTAAATACCATAGTTTAAAGAGGGAAAGAATGTGAAATATTCAGCCATTTTCCTTTGCCCTTTCAGGAAAAAGAGAAATTGTGTTTGAAGTGTCAGAAAAATCTCTTCATTCTGCTACAGTCTTCCATCCTCTCCAGATGGTAAAAAAACATGATTTTTTTTTCCTATAATCAGTGAAGTTTGAGGAAGCAGTTGAAGACCCTGGTGAATTTCTATTTACAGTGACTTCCTCTCCCTCATTTAATTTCTCTCCTCCCTATTTCATTTTATGGCCCAGGAAAACCAATACTTGCTCGCATACCCCAGTTCCTGACCTGACTTTGGTCATACAGTGGAATCTCAGGCAGGCCTGGTGGTATGAGGAGGAGGATTTGTGGGTAGGAGAGATCAATTCATGAAGCAGAATGTGTGGCCAACTAGAACATGCTGTTGCTGAGTGTGAGCAGGAACCTTGGACTTCATTTTTATCATTTTACCAAACTTGAGAATCACACATATTGTACATTTCCACAGGTCACATGGTATGAGGTTTTAAGCGTAGCTTACAGGTTTTAGGGCAAGAAAATTATTCCTCATTAGAATTAAAATGGCTTTTCTATTATTTAAGTAAAAAGGAAGGTGGTTGATAACTGCAAACAAGTTAACTTTCAAGCACGGAACTAGACTTTAGCAATTCCTGTATGACATTAAATTTCACGTAGGAGCTGTTCAGCACACTCGGGATTGATACCATTGTAAAGTTACCTGTCATATAAGAAAATTAAGAACAATGCATGTTTGTAGGCTCTGAACACAGGAACTTCTCTCCCTAACCTTGCTAGTGAATTTGATACAGGGCCAGCATGTCAGAGTTGTCCACCATGCTACGCCTGCATGCTCCAGCCTTGTGGTGCAACAGTTGGCAAATCCCAAGTTTTCACTGCCTCTGTGTCACACACCAACATCCCTAGAAAGCATTTTGCATGACTGGACAACTATCCAGGCTTGCAGGGTGGATTTGATTTTTACTGTGGAATTATGAAGATAGAATGCTGTAATATTGATACAGCCACAATAGCACTGTAAGGTATAATGCCACCACCAAGTATAAAAGGAAGTATTCACAACACCTTCATAGGAATTTGATACAAAAAAACTCCCAAGAAACTCTGACAGAATTTGTAAGACAAAGTTGTTTGTGAATCAAAATGTCTGTCAGTGACAATGAAGAGTCACGTTTCCTTTTGTGTTTGAAACTCGCCTATTCACCATAACTTCAATTATTAACTACAACTCCCTCCCCCTCTGTGCAATTTACCTGTCTGTTAAGACAACAACCCCTTTCTCTACATAAATGATGGCAAAGTTGATTTTTACTGCATGTGTAGCTGGTCACTTCTGAAAAGCATTTTTTGATATCCTGCATAGGTTAGTACATCCCTTAAAAAAATTTAGTAGTCACATCTGCAGTTTGAATGTTTCCTTCTAAAAGACAAACCCAGGCCAAGCAAGACAAAGAATCTGCTGATACACACATGTCACTCCAAGAATTCTCCTAACAAAGTTCCCACACCCAATTTAATTACTTCCCTACTGTAAAAACACTTTCCATCTGCATTTATTGTAATAGTTTCAAATCCAAAACTAACAGACTATAAAGCTAGCTAAATAAATGAATGATATTGGCCTTAGGTCCCAAGCCAGGAGCTATTCTGTAAGGCTGTGTGTCTCCAGCATTCATTTTTATGCTGATGTTTCATTTTATGTGCAGTGTTTTCACTTAAGCCTTGTTTAGAGAAGAATTACCTTGCTCCAGGCTCTAAAGTGTGATGTGCCACACAGAGCCCTCTAGTGCTGCTCCAGCCGGAGGTCTGTCAGATTCCCTTCCAAGACCAAAAGTCACATTGCAACCAAAAAATCCCACTTCAGGCTGTACATGCAGCATTTTGTATGCTCAGGCTAGGAACACCAATTTCAACTCTATATATCCTCCATCTGAGGCTGCAGAACTCAAAATGAAAAGTGTTTCTGTTTGAAAATGCAATAAAAAAATGAAACTACCTAACTGACTATTTGTAACATGGGTTCTCTTGCATGTTCCGGAGAAAAAAAAAAAGTATTTTATTCTTTAAACTCAGCGTGAAGAATTTAACTACAGCTTGTAAGAAATTTCCTGATGTGCAGAGATAGTAACAATACATTGCAGTCTGGGCCCTCAGGTTTGTTGCAGTTTGTTTTCATCACACTTTGATCAAATTACATCAGACTGGAATTCATAGTTTTTAAAGGCTTGAGATACAAAGGTCTCATTTGGGCAATCATGACACTTAAAATTACATACTTGTGTATGAGTGTTATGCTAAGCTGGGATTCTCCATGGTGTCAAAATACTCAGAAAGAACTTGACCTTTATAATAAATTTTAATCCAAAGCAGCAGCACAGCAGATAAGTTTTTCATTTAGAAGTTACGAGTACTGAAGGGCAAAGCAGGTTTCCACTGAAGTCCAGGTCAAAACTGCTACTAACTACACTGAAAGCATGCTTGGACATTGAACTACCTCTTCCCTTTTCAGTTCTTACCAAACTAAATGAAAAGCCATATTAATAACAGACACGAGTTAATCAAAGAAATTCAGGTGTTGCCCAGTGCAGCTCAAGGCACAGATACTCTGATGGCCTTGGATATTGCAGATGACCCTGAGAAGATCCTCCTGCAATAACTAAGGAACATAGCTAAGATATAGGTAAGGATGGGTTTGTGGGGAAAACCTTGAATTATTTACTTTTCTGAGTTTTTAATGACTGTGTTAGTGAAACATCAGGTTTATTTTGGAGCTCTCCCCTCACAGTGAAAACAACTGAGTTTTTATGACACTGAAATAGTCTTCTACACAGAAGCAAGACAAAGACAAAAAACACTCACTAAAATTGAAGAAAACTATCCACCTATTTACTAACCACCAGGAAGATGTACATCTAAAATAGCTACTAGTTCACTTGCTCAAAATTAGCCATACACATACATACATGTGTGAAACATGGAAGTTAAATCCAGTTCTTTTTCCCATGTACATGGAATTAGAAATTACTGTGCTGGAAAGGAATGCACGACTTCTTTCCAGCTAATGAACACAGCACGTTTTTCACATGTGAAAACAAAATGAAGTTTTTGGTAAGGGCAAATTTTTGCAAATAAATAATTAGTTTTCCACACTGCAAATAAACTGTATTTTCAATAAACTTCAAGACTCAGGTATGCAGAAAAGGGATAACCGAAGAAAGTGAAATCTGATCACACAGATTTCCCTACACTACTTAATAGTTGGGATTCTTTTTGAAGTGAATGCCACCATTCAGTGTTATGCCATCATCTAACTCAACAACCCAGACTCCAGGCTGCATCTTTGACTGGGAAAAGAGAAAAAAACCTTTTCCAGAGTGAAAACTTATCAACTTACAACTGATCCAACCACTCGTTCTTTGCAAAATGTGACGCTACAAATCCACAGCACAGTTTGACCTCGCTCTCCACCACTGCGCCACAGGCACAGCGTCGGCCCTCCAGCACCATACCTGGGATTCTGCGGCTCTGAACCATCGGACTCCGGACACGGCTTCTTTACCTGCAAAAGCAAAGCAGTCCTGGTTAGTCTCACTTGAAACACAACTTCCTCCTGCTCCCCGTTCACGCACTTACAGCAGAACTCCAAGCGGATCCTGCTCTGCTCACCGTGATCTCTATAAAACATTTCCCGCACTTTACAGCAGCGGTTTGCAGTACTAAACAGTGTGTTTCATTATTATCCCGTGAACAGCTGCCAACTGCACTTCCCCAGGCTCCATTAGTAGGTAAAATGTTCAGCTAAAATAGCTTGGGGAGTAGTCTTAACTAGGAACAAAGAAACCAAAGAACCAGGTTCCCCACTTTGAAATGAGAAAGCCATACTGTTCTCAGATTGGCCAAGAAATGTTTCCCCAATTGATACTGCTTCTGTTTCCTGCTAAAGCTCAAAATAATAAACACCAGGTTCTGGGGCAAAGCGCACCGTTAGTTAAATAATTCATGTGGTATTCTTAATTTTGTGAATCTGCTAACTGTATGTTCACTATATTTTCCTATTGCATCAATGAACACATGCACCACTGTCACTCATATTTACAATATATAAATACATAAAAGGAATTTTAGCTTCCAATTTGATCTCCACAATACACTGCTGTAGGCTGAATGGAGGTGATAAAATCCATCACTGTCAAAAAAAAATAGGAAATTGTTCTCTTGCAGACTAGGTATCTCCTTGGGATCTTCATGATTTCTAGCAAAAATTTAATTGTACCTTCTGGTAATCTAAATTACTTGCATTTTCAGCAGAGGAAAAAACATTTTGCTCACTAGCTTGCTAATGCAAAATGCAGGTCTCTGTGGGAGGTTTCAAAGTTCCAGTTTTAAAGCCACCCAGAAATATCACTCACCAAGAAGCACGCTAAAAAAAACATTCCCTTTACAACCCGCAAGTTCAATGACAAGTTTCAGGATACCTTGCATCAAGAAACGCTTCTATACTTTTTTGCTACTTTGAAAGTATTGCAGGGAAAACAAAAATTGTGACTTTGACTCACTTCTATTGAAGTTATTGACAAATGACAAAACAGTCACCAGGCCCAACAGAAAAAAGAATTAGACTAATGCTAAATATTATAT